>JAUIMM010000384.1:16477500-16795000 GCA_031769625.1 Taudactylus pleione
CTGAACAGCTGAGAGCAGGTAAGTGTTACCTACTATACGCCACCTCACAATAGTAACACCATCAGATTCCGAAAATACATAATTTTCGGAATTTGAAGAATACCTTAATTTCCATATCCCCATACTAATGTATGGGGAATGTGGAAATTAACACAGGGGGACTTGGCAAGGAGATATCAGCCAATTGTGTTAATTAACGTTATTTTAGTATTCATGAAGGAAAATGTCCTTAAAAACGTTATTTTAGCGTTGATGAATAGGCCCCTTTTTGAGAGTGCTGAATCTGCAGTTAACCACATGGTGTCATGGCATACCATACCTGTATTACGCAAGGAACACGTCCATTAAGGCGTCAGCCTTAATGATTGCAATTTCATTGCTTTTTGGAGTTTGAGTGGCAGAAATTCAATAGGTTTTGTGAATTTTAAGATCATGTCTAAGCAGCCTCAGTGGGACGTGAAACCATAAGGTTTTTTGTCTATGGAATTTCATGGCTTTTTTAAAATGTATTGACTATCAGGGTTTGGATGAGCAAACCGGGCCACCTGCAGGGGAGAAGGGTAACGCAATGGTACACTAATGCAGGCGGAAGAGGAGCCAGCACAGAGGAGGTGGGTTTGGGAGGTGCAGAGTGCGAGACGGCTGTAGGCGTGCGGGATAGTGGCAGCAGCGGTGGTGCAGAGCAGTGGCAGCGGTACAGTGCAAAGGGGGCATCAGCGAGCGACAGAGGGCTCACTGGTAGTGCGCATGCACATGAGAAAATAAAATCAATAAGTCATAGATGAATGAACGCAGCAGTGAGATCCATCTACGCATCTATGTTAAAAATTAAATGTGTCTGACCAGTCTCTGCTTCTGTGTTTGTTGTTTTTAAAAACAGATGCAGGTATTACAGATATTCCAGATCCGAGCCTGCATCTGTGCGCTGCTACCTTCTCCGGGTCCTAACGCCTGCATCACCGCCTCCCGCACTGCTGCCTGCTAACGCCCGCTAACCCCTACCCCCTCTTCCCTGCATCCCGGCCGCAGCAAACGCCTGCATCCTTCCCCCCGGACCCGGCCCCGCCCGCAATCGACGGCCATCTTGGTACACCCAAGTGAAGCCACAGTGAATATACCTGCTGGGGGCCCCTACCGCGACTGCGCAACAAGTTGAAAAGTCCTATCTATTCAATGGCGTATTCTTGAGGTAACAGTTTAAAAACTGTAACTTTCTAATTTACCTGAGCCACAAAAGCACGTACCCTGGCACAATAGCTACCTAATAAAACAAACCCCAAGTCTAAATTCGCACCCTGCCCGGAGTTATGACTTCCCAAAAAAAACCCATAAGATTACAGCAGAAAAGTGGTCATAATTGAGAATGTCAGAAAAATGTGACAGTTGGAAATGTAGATTACTCCCAAATCCTCATTTTTTATGTTTTTGTCATAAAATTTAGCATGCAGCACCGAGCGACAGTTCTACCTACCCATGTCGAATTTCAGCTCGGTACCTCTAATAGCTTTTGAGGTGTAGCCCCTTAAACACCCTGCCCTCCCCTCCGGAATTCTCTATGGGAGAATTGCAGTTTTTTAAACGCAACCTTAATATAAGGGCACGACTGTGTCCTTACAATATACAAAAAAATTGCCCTCACAGTTGGTACCAACCAAATACAAACCTCTGTAACTTTGTGAATTTAATATATGTTACAGAGGAACAGTAAATAATTTTTTGAGTGCCTTGTCTTTCTATAATGGGACAACGGGTAAGATAAACTCTGCAAGCATACTCTCTATCCATGGATCATTATAAAAGCATGGAAAATTCCTGCAAGATTTCATGTATTTATCTAATAGCTGACAGATTATTGGACAAATACAAAAGGGGAAGATGAATAAAATATTTAATGCAGTATGCTACCAAACATGAATAAAAACAATTTGCTTGGGAAGACCATTTGAAGTCCATTATTCTATGAAGAACAGTAACAACAGTTTTTAATCTTTCCAGGAGTTTCAGAAACTTCAAATATTAGACCATATGATGATCCAAGAAATCACAAAGATCCCTAATGTAACATCCAGGAAACCACAAGCATTAAACATGCAAGCGCTAAAGCTTATGTAACATCAGAAAAAGGCTGAGCCATCATGACTTATATGGAAGAATAGCCAAGAGCAGGTACATTGCAGTAAAATATGTGAGGTTATCTGTCTGTGAAATAAAGCTTGGCGGAAAAATGGAGGACTACAAAACGCCTAAAACATGCAATTGAATTAAAATTAATCTGATGAAACTTTTGAAATGTCCAAGTAAAATGACAGACCTCAACACTATTGAGACACTGTGGCTGGGTGTGTGTATAATTGAATTTCCTCAAACATCAATGAACTAAAGTAGTGATGGAAGAAGGGGAAAGAATTAATGCAATATGGTTTAAGAGAAACTCAATCAGAAAACTATTTCTGGCAAAAATGCTACTGAACAATGGCTTCTTCAGGTTGGCTTCTTATTTTCTTGAAAAAAATAATCAAATTACTTCTGTTATTGTTACATAAAATTATATTTAAAATGCTTTAGGGCTCGAGAAGGAAAAAAGGATTGTTAACTAAATCTTACTATGAAGAAAAAAAATTGATTTAAGAAAGGATGGACACTATCCCCAAGCCTAACCACGACCATGAATTCGTCTTAACCTACCGCCCAATCAAATTATTAAATCAGGATATAAATTTATTTCAAAAGTCTTAGCTGCCAGGCAGCAGGCTATTCTCCCCACAACCCATAAACTTGGCTTTACTCATGGTTGCTATTCTGTGCATGGTGTTCGGATGGCCTTGGCTGCGGTTACTGCATCTACAAATTCGACTTATTCAAATATTTTACTAAGTGTAGATGCAGAAAAGGCTTTCGACCAAGTGTCTTTGCCTCGCCTCCAATGTATTTTTGAACACAGGGTGTCTGCTCATATAGTACGTTCTAACAATTTATACGTTTCATTTACTAATCTCCATTTTAAACATAAATGGAGAATTGGGTCCCTCCATGCATCAAGGTACGTGGCAGGGCTGCCCCTTATCTCCATTACTTTTTAACTTAGCCCTTGACCACTTTCTTCAGCTCTTAGATTTTGGGACACCATCCATGACATAACATTTGGGTATAGACAGGTGAAGGTCACTGCATTTGTAGATGACCTACTTCTTTACATTTCCAACCCTCAAGAAGCCTTACCATTTCTTTTTTACATGCTTGCAGAATTTTGCTAAATATCTAGTTTTCCAGTAGATCGGGAAAAACCTCTGGTCCTATAAGCTAGGCCCTACCTTGCGACCCCCCTGGTGCTACCATTTTAGTTGCTGGGCTCTACCTCCTTGCCATATTTCTAGCAATATCCATACTCTTTATTCTATCAACATTCAC
This sequence comes from Taudactylus pleione, assembly GCA_031769625.1. Lineage (NCBI taxonomy): Eukaryota > Metazoa > Chordata > Amphibia > Anura > Myobatrachidae > Taudactylus > Taudactylus pleione. The sequence goes on from JAUIMM010000384.1 coordinate 16,480,909, forward strand.
CATATAATCACAAATATAATCTGGGAACTACAAACTGCAAAGACTCTCCCTATTTCTTACCTCGGTTGGGTCAACCTTGGTAAAAATAAGATTTTTACTCATTGTAAAATCTCTTCCTTGGAGACCATATGGGGTATGCCATTACCTCTGGGTTATGTATTGTGAGCTGTGGAGTCGGGCACTAACTAAGACTGGCTCCCACCCCCTATATAACCCCTCCCCTTTCACTAGAACCAGAAAGACCCACAGAAAAACTGAGAAAAACAGAAACCCAACAGGTAGCTGGTATGAAACCAAACAAGGGAGGATCCATCATATTTCCTTTTTCATCCATCTGGGGGATGCCATTACCTCTGGGATCTACCAAAGCAAGCCAATTTAAGAGGGTGGGGGAGAGAATGTCAGAACTGGCCACTCAAAGAATTTTTCATCCAACACTGGCATTCCTCGTTTTTTAATGTATGGAGGCTGTAAAATTTTGTATAAGTGTATAAGTGTGCACGGATGACCAGGTGGCTGCTCTGCACAGTTGCTCTACTGAGGCACCATGCCGCACAGCCAAAGAAGACATGACAGCACAAGTTGAGTGGGCCCGAATTTAAGCTGGAACCATCGCATTTGAAGACAAATATGCCTGCTGGATGGCAGAAGTGACCCATCAAGCGATGGATCCTTTTAAGCCTGGCCAGCCTCTTTTTGGTGCATCAATCAACACCAATACAAAATACGTACACCTCAAAATACGCAGTGCACTCAAAGTAAATGCGTAATGCACCTACCACATCCAACAGTGCTAAAGAATAAGCTTCGCTAGTCACTGAAGCATGGCGAAAGGCTGGAAGGACGATATCCTGATTAATGTGAAAAGCTGATACCACTTTTGGAAGAAAGGAAGGTTTAGCGTGCAACACCACCCCATACTCATGAAAAATGAGAAGCAGATATTTACAAAAAAAGGCGCTAACTCAGAAACTCTTTTGGCCAAGGCAATGGCCAAAAGAAAAACAACCTTGATTGAGGTAATGCAATTTTACATTTTTCAATGGCTCAAAGGGTGCCTAGAATTGTGCCTAATTTTTTTTTTTTTAGGCTTTTAAACCAATAAGGAAAGGTGCTTATCCAGACTGAGGGCGTCTCCTTTCCCTCAGATGTGCAATAAATTCTAGGCACAATTCTAGGTAAGTCCTACAAGTTATATACTGTAGTGCAATTTTGGTTCATTTTTGGAGCGTGGGTCCCCCTGGATTGCTTTGGTTGATCTGTTTCAGGGCACCGCATTATTACACATTTTTCTTTTATAACACATTTTAACCCTTCACTGTTTAATATAAATGTACTTCACTTTTTATTTTCATTCTTTATATGCAGCTGTGTCTGCTCTTAACTATCTCTTTACACTGCACTTTTCTTACTGTGGCGGTGCCCTGGGGCAGCTTAGCTGGGCCAGTTTGGGGGTGTCCTGTGCTCTGGATTTGAACCCTAGTATGTTAGGGACCTACCCTAAAGAGGTTACCTGGATATGGTGGATAGGCCCATAACCTTGGCCATGATTATGCTAAAAACCTCTATTGATTGCAAAATATTATTGCATTTATATATTATCAATAATTTGGAGTTGTGCACCTGAGATTTGTCTGTTTCTGTGCCTGCAATTAGTCTCATCAGATAGCACCTCCCATTATATATATTCAGGTTGTGCAGTCCAGGAATCTTTCCCATATATAACTTCTATACCCGATGATAAACATGGAAAGTAACTAGTGTGCGAGCCAGTATCATGGTTTTTACAACAGATTCTGAAAACCCTTTGGCACTCAAGATGCTGGATTCAAGAACCATGCCGTCAAAGCCAAGCGAGGCAAATTGGGGTGACGGCATGGACCCAGAAGTAACAATCTGGATGCAGGTGCAGATGAGACGGAACGCCTGCCAACATGTAACGAAGAATTACGTACCAATAACGGCGTGGCCAGTCTGGAACAACCAGAATGACGGTCATGTCACTGATTGAATCCGCTGAAGTACTCTTGGTAACATTACTAGAACAGGAAAGATGTATTCCAGTCGGAACACCCAATGTGCTGGTCATGGCATCCACCAGAGATGCCCGAGGATCCCGGCACCGATATCTGTACCTTGGAAGTTCCCCTTTGAGACGGGAAGCCATTAGATCTATGTCTGGAGACCTCCATCTGGAAACTATTTCCGCAAACACTTCCTGGTAAAATTCCCATTCCCCTGGATGCACACTGTGGTGACTTAAGAAGTCCGCCTCCCAGTTGTCCACTCCTGGAATGTAAACTGCCAAAATAGCTGGAACCCATCTTTCTGCCCAATGAAAGATGTGAAAAACCTTCCGTATTGCTCGCCAGCTACATGTGCCATCCTGCTTGTTTATAGGTTCCTTAGATGGGATTGAGCTTGAACCAATGCATACCTAATTGCCCTTAATTCCAGTATATTGATGGAAAGAGAAGCTTCCCGGCCGGACCAAAGACCCTGTAGGTGCAGTGACTGACAGGTCTAAACATCTGCCTGTTTAATCGAGGGTCTGACTTTATCCACCGATGAAGCAATTGGTTTTGCAGTGGTCGGGCATGAAATCTGGCAAAAGGATGGCTTCGTTCCACCATTTTCCCCAGTAACTACATAGCCCTGTGGACTGAGATATGAGGCATCTGTAAAATTATCCTTATTCTGGAATGAAGATCCTGAATCTTTTCCTGCAAAAGAAAACACTCTGACACTGGGTGTAGAAGAGAAGACCCAAAAATACCATCCTCTGAGATGGATTTAAATTTGATTTGGGAAAATTGATGATCCAGCCGAATCTCTGGAGTATGTCTACAGTAATCTGAAGATGTTTTTGCAATAGGTCTATTGAAGGTGCTCTTAGCAACAAATCATCCAGATAAGCCAACACCAACTGACCCTCCCACTCCTGAGTAGGGAGATCATGTGTGCCATAACCTTTGTAAAGACTCTGGGAGCGGTGGAAACACCAAATGGCAGGGCCTGGAACTGAAAATGCAGATAAGCCACTGCGAACCGCAGAAGATGTTGATGACCCCTCTATATAGGAATATGGAATAAATGACTGACCTTACGGACTCCATCTTGAATTTTTCCAAGTGAAGATAATGATTTATTCCCCTGAGATTGAGAATGGGACAAAACGACCCATCTGGTTTGTCTACCAATAAAAGACTGGAGTAAAACCCCAGGCCTTGCTGTAGTACCAGAACCGGATTACTTCGGAATCGGAAAGCGCAGAAATTGCCTGTATGAGAACTGCCTTTCTACAACCATCCACCAGGAGAGGAGTGGAAAAGAATCTTTCTGGAACAGGAGCCTCCAAATCTAAAATGCAACCCCTGGTTACCAGTTCACTTATCCAAAAATCCGGGTTGGATTGAATCTAAATTTCCCGGAATCTCAGTACACGGCCTCCACAAGAGGTCAGGTCCCAGTCCCGTCAGAGTCATGTGGATTCACCTGCTGACTTAGCAGAAGGGAGACGGGTGTCGGGAACACCACGTCCCCTGAAGGCACCTCTACGGGGACCCCTGAGCATACCCCTGAAGGCCTGAAAGCTTCCCCCTTCCTTGGGTACAAATGGAACGAAACCTAGGAGATTTTGGTTTTGGTGTTGATACAGGAAGGTAAGGACTTTTGCATCCCGTGACCTGAGAAATAATTTTAATTAATTGTGGACCAAACAGAGAACTTCCTTCAAAAGACAGTGCCTCTAAAGCATGCTTGGACTCTGTGTCTGCCTTCCATGGTCTAAGCCACAGAGAACATCTGGCAGAAATATGAGAATGTACCTTAAAGCATCACCTATATAGGTCAGAGCCTCTGAAATTTGATCAGCTAAAGAACTAGCTTCAGACAAATCCTCTGATTGAAACCCAGCACTCATCTGGCCCATCCAGGAATTGATAGCCTTTATCACCCAGGTGCTGGCCAGAACAGGCCGCAGCGAGACTCCTGACAAAGTGAATATAGACTTAAGTACAGTCTCATTATTCCTATCCCTAGGATCCTTAGGTGTTACAGACTATGACGTGGGGATAACAGTATTCCTGACCAATCTAGCAATAGAAGCATCCACCGTGGGTGGAATTTCCCAAAGCTTGGTATCTTCTTCCGAAAAAGGATAAAGATATTTAAATTTCTTCGGCATATGAAATTTGGAATCAGGCTGTAACCAGGCTTCTTTAAATATTTCTCCAAAATTAGAAAATTCTGGGAAAACAGATACATGTTTCTTCTTACATTTAAAGAAAGAAACTAAATTAGTCACTGAAATAGCTGTTTCCTGTAGATGCAAAAGTCTCCCAGACCGTATCTACCAGTATAGGCACCTCTGACTAAGAATGGGAGACCATGCTCCGATTTTGAGGTGTCTTCCCAGTCATAATCTGATTCCCCTTCTTCCTGGGAAGAGGCGGCTGAAGCCTCATCTCCAGGAAAATCCACTGAGGACTGGTCTGAACGTCTCTTAGTGGCTGTGGCCCCTGCTGACGCTACCATTTTATTTAGGGACGTTGCTATCTCAGCGAGACATCATCCTATATTCTGGGCCCATCTGGGCTCTACCGAGGGATCAGACACACTAGGAGCTTGTAACACAATTTGCCTGAGAGTGATGTAATTCACCTGTGGCCTCAGCCATAGACCTGGCCCAATCAGGCATCACATACTATTCAGCCAAACTTTCTGGTAATTAATTTCCTTATGAACAACCAGCACAGAGCGACCCTGGGTCCGTACAACAATTTGGCAATGTTTTAGCACATTTTGTACAAAAAAGTATAAAAAGTGACTGATCCCTGTTTTTTGGTACCCATGTTTCCATACTGAGAGAGAAAAATAACTCTAACCAACACAGATAGCTACCTAATTTCCCGTGGAAAATGTGTAGCACTGTTTGAACAGAAAAAAACAAAATTATGGTTTTTTTTACCCAGAACAACCACTGCTCCAGCAAAATTGAGAAGGCTAATAAGACTCTAAATCGCCTGTTTAAATGCAAAAAATTAAACCGGACTCCTTGAAATCCACATTCACTTGCACAAAAACAAAGGCAAACAACGAATCTTCAGTACAAAACAATGTATGTTACTGCCTAAATTCCTATAGAAATAGTGCAGTAAAGTTGCTTATATATACATAATGTCATAAGACCACCTTACATCACCAGGTTAACTACCAAAAATAATAATCCTAGATTAACTGCTTATCTGATAAGAGACAGTCATCCCCCTGTAAATTGCAAGGAGTCTCAAATATGGGAATCCAGCAGCTCTCAACACCCGCCAAAATAGTGTTTGGGGTGTGGACTATGAAGCCCCTTGAGCCTGCGATCACTCAACTTGCATGGGGCTGTGAACTGGCACGCCATCTGCATCCTGTTTCAATCAGGACACCTGACATCATCATAGGCGTTCCCTAGCTGCCGGCGCCTCCTTCCGGAGATCCATGATGACGTCATAAGTGGCACGCCTGCACGTGCAGCGTCGCCGCGTCTTGTTCTGTAATCTCTCTCTGTCCAGCGACCCTAGGGGGACCAGCGCCTTGATGCCACGTGAGTAGTGACATGCACAGCTGCACTGCTAAAGCGGCGTGCCAAGAAGCAGTAATTCGCAACAAAGTCTTTACATGAGAAAATGTATCAAGCTTACCTTTTTTTCGCCAGCGGCACCCTCAAATGTGTGTCTGGTATGGAGAGAGTCCCAGGGACTATGTAGTTTGGTGACTCTCCCAGAGGCAGTCTTTAGAGTGGGATACAGGGTTCATACAAACCCTCTATTTCTACCTAACTCCCACCCTGCTAGTGCTTGCTGTCTGTTGCCAGGGACTAAGCACCCAAACCAAAAAAAAGGAAAAGAAAGAAATTAAACCTAACTAAAAGAGCTAGGACCTAGCTAGTGCCTTACTAAAAAAAAGATTGAGGTTCTAGAGGAAAGGGAGGGGTTATATAGGGGGTGTGAGTCAGTCTTAATTTAGTTAGTGCCGGACTCCACAGCTCACTATAAATAACCCAGAGGTATTGGCATCCCCCAGATAGATAAAAAAAATGAATGATTTGTTTCCCTAAGCTCTTGTGCCCTCTACAAATTTCGCCTCTTCTTACTCCAGCTGATTTGAAATATCTCTATAAAGAATTTAGCCTGTGCATTTGGTTAAACACACATCCACGTATTGCCATGGTTAAATTGCAACAATATGGGTGGAATCAACTTCCCGAATATCCTTTTCTATGCCAGTCTTCTACATATTATAAGTGACTGGCTTAACCACTTAATTCTATACTGACGTTGCTCTTGATCATTCTTTTCTACATGACATGGGTCTTATCCCCTTCCTTCACTACCCCCGGCCCACCCTCTTCCAAGATGTTTTAGATAACTTAACTGATGTCTGTCTGGACAGTTTGGCGTCATCGCCCAAAAAAAAAAAGAAAACACACTGCCACGGATACTCTTTCTCCCGTTCAAATCTAATCCTGCCTTTTAAACTGGTGTTGCCGGATATCCTCTCTCCTTCTGGGTAGTTGAAGGCCTTACTACTATATGCTCCATTGTTGATGTTTCTAGACGCAAACCCTTGACTGTGTCTTAGGTACTTGCTAAATCTGAATTACATTCTACAAATATCTTTTACATTCATCAGGCGCTTCATTACGCCCATTCAGTTATTATTTCCTTTTCACAGGCTGACTCCCTATTATACAAAAGAACCAGCGCTAAAAAGATGGATTGTGATCTTTAAATAATGAAAATAACATTATAAAAGACCAAATGTGAAACAGTTAATGCACACATGATAATTAAATTAATGACCAGCACTCTTAATGTGGAATTCCAATGAAAAATATGAACACAGTGTTAAGATATATCTCTGATCTTGTGTATTTAGCAAAATGTATAGGACCTAGGACTCCTTCCACTATATCCAAGGTTTTTGAGATTTCAAGCAGCCATATGAATATTCGGTACAATTGGTTTCAACTAGGGGTGTGCACCGGCCACTTTTTGTGTTTTGGTGTTGGATCTGGATCTTTCTTCGTGTTTTGGATCTGGATTGGTTTTGCCAAAAACACCCTTCTGTGTTTTGGGTTCTGGGTTTTGGATCTGTATTTTTTTTTTAAAAAAAGCATAAATACAGCTAAAATCACAGAATTTGTGGGTTTTTCTGCTCCTATGCTATTAACCTCAATAACCTTAATTTCCACTCATTTCCAGTCTATTCTGAACAACTCACAATAGTGTTTTTATGTCCAAAAGGTTGCACCGAGGTAGCTGGATGACTATGCTAAGAGATACGAGTGGGCGGCACAAACACGTGGCCCATCTAGGAGTGACACTGCAGTGGCAGACAGGATGGCAGTTTGGGCCCTCCCACCCATTCTTATGTTGTATAAACAGGACATGCACACTTTAACAAACCAATCATTTCAGCGCCAGGGTCTGCCACACGACTGTGGCTGAAATGATTGGTTCGTTTGGGCCCCCACAAAACAAGCTGGCAATTAATCTGTCCCTGCACAAACTGGCTCTATGGAGGCAAGATGTCGTCCTCATCCTCCTCATTCACCGATTCCTCACCCTCTTCAGTGTTGTGTACATCTTCATCCTCACAGAGTATTAATTTGTCCCCGCTGGAATCCACCACCACAGGTCCCTCAATACGTTCTGGAGGCTGGTCTCCCTGGAAGAGTTGATAATTCATTTTTATGATCATCATCTTCTCCACATTTTGTGGAAGCAACCTCCTACGCCTTTCGCTGACAAGGTTCCCGGCTGCACTAAACACTCTTTCGGAGTACACACTGCAGGGGGGGCAACTCAGGTAAAATACAGCCAGTTTGTACAGGGGCCTCCAAATTGCCTCTTTTTCCTGCCAGTACAGGTACGGACTGTCTGACATCCCTACTTGGATGCTGTCACCGATGTAATCCTTTAACAGACAGCCGCACGCTTGTCGCTGCTGCTTTGAGGATGCAGGTGCGGCTACAGCCCACACAATTCACAAAGACAGAAGAAAAGGAGAATTTATGTGGAGCGCACTTTGAGGGTTACACCACCCTTCAACGGACAAGCCAGCTGGCCCTTTACTTATGACACAGGTGCACGCTTGGCGCTGCTCCTTTGTTGATGCACGTGCAGCCACAGTGCACACAATTCACAAACACAGAAAATATTTTTTTTATTTGGTTTGGAGTGCACTTTGGGGGTTACAGCACCCTTTAACGGATGAGCCAGCCGGCCCTTTACTTATGACACAGGCGCACGCTTGGCGCTACTTTATTGATGCACGTGCGGCTACTGCACACACAATTCACAAAAAAATATATTTTGTTATTTTTTTTGGAATGCACTTTGGGGGTTACAGCACCCTGTAACGCGTAGCCAGCCGGCCCTTTACTTATGGGACACAGGCGCACGCTTGGCGCTGCTCCTTTGTTGATGCATGTGCAGCCAAGGTGCACACAATTCACAAACACAGAAAAAATATTTATTTTTTTTGCACTTGGGGGGAGCATCCCTGATGGACAGAGCACCCCTTGGACAACACTACAGCACCCCTTTAGGACTGGGACACTGCACAGGACTTTGGAGTGGACACAGCCCCTATGGACAACTGACTGCACAACACAGTCCAGCCAGCCCCTATGGACTTTGGAGGAGTGGACACAGCCCCTATGGACAATAGCAGCACAGCACAACACAGCCAGCCCCTATGGACTTTGAAGTAGTGGACACAGCCCCTATGGACAACAGCAGCACAGCGCAGCACAGCACAACACTACACAGCCCAGCCAGCCCTAACTCTCACCCTCCCTCTTCACTGTCCACAGCCGAGTGAGAAAATGGCGCCGACGCGGGTACCTTATATAGGATCCAAAACCCGCGAGACCTGGAAGGCGGGATGATGATGTTTTGCCTCGATTTCAGATCCGAGTCAGGCGGGAAAAGTCGAGCCTGACTCGGATCGGCCTCCGATCGGGGGGGCTCGGATTTCAGAAATCCGAACCCACTCACCTCTAGTTTCAACACAGTCTTTAGCATCCAAAGTGCAAATTGAATAGGCTGTAAATAATCCACCTGTATTATATTCCGGCGCTGCACTCAGTCCTGGAAAGGTTGTGGGGGTCCAAAGTTAGGGTCCAATGTTTGCATTTCACTAGGCAAGAGGCACCCAGCTTCCTCAGGCTGCTTGAAATCTCCAAAACCTTGGATATAGTGGAAGGAGTCCTAGGTCCTATACATTTTGCTAAATACACAAGATCAGAGATATATCTTAACACTGTGTTCATATTTTTCATTGGAATTCTGCATTAAGAGTGCTGGTCATCCATTCATTCATTTAATTATCATGTGTGGCATTAACTGTTTCACTTTTGGTCTTTTATAATAAATGTTATTTCCATTATTTAAAGATCACGTCCATCTTTTTAGCGCTGGTTCTTTCATGTTTTACTGTGTTTGATTTCAGGGTGTGTCTACCCCTGCACCAGCTGCTTTTGTGTCAGCGCATCCCAACAGATTTTTTTTCTTGGTGACTCCCTATTATGTATTCCATCACCGAGCAACAAAGAAATATCTTTATTTTATTGCGCCAACATACTTCTCAAGATTATACAGGGGCATAACGCAAGGGGCTGTAGCAGGCAGTGTTCCCACTGGAAAAATAAGCTCCCTGAACAAGGGTAGAGCTGGGTCTCTCTTAATATCTGAGTACTGGACACTCTCATATGGGAAAATTGTGAAAAGGACCTATGACAAAGAAATATAACAGGTATACACCTATTGCAGCATCATTATATACTAATTCTTTGGAGAGAGAAGCATAGTGATATTGTTGTGATTGTACACATTGTCGAAGTCCATGTGTTTTACATTATTGCCAGCAATCATACTATAGACAAAGGAGCACAGTGTAACTGTTGTAATTATATACCCTGCTGAAGTTTGTGTTTTATATTAATGTCAGTGATTACATTACATTTTAATTAACTATATTTTATAATAATAAATATTTGATTCTTATATGAAGTTTCGGTGAATGTGTTAATTGTATCCACTCCTTGATTCATAAGCTGCCCTATATACATGGTTTCCTTTTTGCTTTGAGACTGACTATCCTATTCAGCTTCACTGAATCAGGGTGTGCCTTTTAACGCATAGGGCTATTTCACACCTGCCAGTTTTCACCGGCCGGCAAAAATCCGGGCGTTTTATTGCCGGGTGTGAAATTTAGCGGTGGATGGAAGCAGGAGGGTCCTTTCACACGGCATGGTCGCCGTGTTACAGCCGGGAATATCCACTGAGAAGGACGGCTGCCGTGCCGTCCCATCCCTGCAAGCCAGTGGAGTATAGGAAACAAATGTTTCCTTACACACACACCGGTCGGCTTGTACAGCAGCTGCTGCACATGCTCAGAAGATAAATAAAACATTTTAAAACTGCTCAAAGCCGCAGTATGTGAAAGGCACTGAGTGCGTGAAAAAAACGTCCAGCTTCTGTCTGGTTTTTTGCCAGCCGAGCAAAACTGGCAGGTGTGAAATAGGCTTATATAATAATAGAGTGTCTTTCACCCACTATTTCCTTAAGTGATTTATTTAACCCACACCAATGTACCAGAAGGGCCAAAAGGTATCATATAGGGTCTGACCTATGGTGAGCGCAGTTAGATGGCAAGGGTCAAAGAACTAACTGGTATCCTCACAAGGACCTCTTCACTAATGTTATTTTGATGGTGATAGTTGCAAAGGTTTTCATTACTTTCATGACAGTGTTCTGCATGAATACTGTAACAACATGTATAGCTTTTCCTAATATGCTCAAATGTCTGGAACCTGGTATTATGCTATGTTTAAAGGACCTTAAATCCTTTGTCTACAACAGTTGTCTGCTTAGTGTATACTTCTTGCGAAATCCAAAAAGTACATAGACCTACCACCAATAAGCAATTCAGAGGTTGTGTTTTCCACAATTTTATTTGTAACTAGTGGCGGTTACTACAGTTTTCAGTCAGGGGAACTGACCGGGCTGCAGCTCAGGTCAGCTTCAACCTGGACTCCATAATATTCAATTAAGCATGCTCAGAAAATCTAGCCGGGGAGGAAATGAGAAAAAAATATTCAAGCGCAGATGCAGTAAATCAGCTTCTTAGGGCTGTATAGTCAGCAATCGTACACTCGGAAAGGGAGTGCGGTGGGGGAGGTGGAGCTGGGATCGAAGCATACTGGAGATGGTAGATCAGTGGTGATAAAATTTTACTGTGGTAATCTTATTAAAATAAAATTGAAATCAAACTGGCAAAACTATATCATTTATATTCTCTCAAAAAATTACAATATGGGGAGATATTAGTTTCTGCTAGAAGGTAGCAACATGTGATCTTAATATCATACAAAGGTTTAAATAGTATAAGCCAAAAAAAAGACAAGTATAATCTATGACAGTTCTTACCTCTCCCAAAGAGAAATAATGACGAGGTATCTGGGAATCAGGATAAACATTTTCCAAGTACCAAGAAAACGGTTTACACTGCAGTTTATGCCTCAAGGCTACTCTTATAGATATGTCTCCATAGTCTACTTTAGTCACCCCTGTAAAGATGATAGATATTAGCATAAATTTCATAACGAGTAATTAGAATTTTTCAGCATTAAACATATCTACCATTCCTTTACTTTGAGGCACGAAAATTACTTCCTATATGCTTAACAGGTGGAGTTTTATTAATTGGTGCTATTTCCTCTATTTTATGTATGTAAAGCATCTGTAAGTTGCCTCTTATTCTTGTTACCCTGCTCGGAAAAAGCCAGTATTACTCCTATCACACATGACATTTGGTGGTTATCAGCGCTTGCTCAAAGGGTGCTGGTGTCAATGCAAGATACTCCATTGACCTCATTGTGTTTACTTGTAGATAAAAGTCACCGGAACTCCTCACTGCAAACGCAAGTGGCTACGGAGTCATTTGAATCAATAGGTTCCATTTCCACATCTGTTTACATACTTTTACAATGGTTAAAAGCCACTAGAAAAAGAAATATTTTTAATGCCAGTGGGAAATGGGCCTTAAGCTGGGTACACAAACTGGTGTGACCCAGCATCGGTGTGATGCAACGATACATCGCACACGCCATACACACTGCACAAACTGGCGTACGACAGCAAGATGTCTTACCATGCTGCATGTAACAGCACATCATCCCATCTGCTGTGCAAAACCGCAGATGTGACGATGCGATAAATGACAGTCGTTAACGACCGATCGGGAGTACACACTATATGATGTGTACGATATATATATATTTTTATCAAATAAATACCCTGTTAATGTCATGTTAGTGATCAAATTAATAGACATCCATTAAATTATAAGGAGAGATTTACTGCAAGTCACCTACAGGAATGTTAGATAGGTTCTGGTGAAATTATGCAATCTGGGCACTTCATTTTAAATGGTTCTTAAATATAGATAAATCACTAGTACCAATCTTTGCAAGTATGATATAGATCTGATAAATTGCAGTCACGTTGCTAAGCAATGAAGAGAGACCAATTGTAATCCAGGCATTATGTCCCTATAGTGACAGGACATAACTATCACATGATCTTTCCAGCAAATGGAAAGCTCTATGCATTCCAAGCAGTTTCAGATGATCACATGATCGGGAGTAAGGAAACACAATCTGAAAAAATACAGGTAAAAGATGTGTTCCAAACTTTAAAAAGGACTCGTTTTAGAGATTACCTAAACAGAGGAGCACTATTAAAAATTATACTAGCTTCTGACTTTAGATCCATATACTAAGATCTCCTATTTTGTATATGCGGTGTTCTATTTGATCATGTGACGAGTTACCAGGAAGCACTGAGTGTCATTAGATAATTAGCACTCATATAAACATAGTTGTATTACATATTATTTCTCACTATAAAGAATTAGGTTTTCCTCCGATTCATGTTGATTGTCATAGGTCTAAGTACATGATTTTTATTGTATTTACTATACATGTGGTATAAATTGTGAACAGCTGCTAATTAGCAGCCATATGGGTATATAAAGGGTACCCTCAGAGAGCCCTGTACACCTTTGATTAAGCTGCAGGCCAGCGAAACGTGCCAGTGACTTTTCAGGCTGCTACACCCTAACCTTAAATGACTGCGGATATATTGTGGACACATTGTAGACTCTAATTGTCACCTGGAATTAACTTTGGGAGCACCAATACCTTAAAACAGTGCAACAGAGGGGACAAACACCGCAAGGAATTTTCCTGCTAAAAGACCCCAGGTTCACCAGCATGGACTGGTAAAATACCTATTCATCTGGACTTCTCTACCTGATATAAATGGCAGCTGTCTGATTTATTAAGGAACATCCAGGAATGGATTATTTCAACTATAAAATCCACAAAATTTGGTCCAGAAGCAGAAGAAATATATATACACACATTATATATATATATATATATATATACACATACATACACACACATATATATATACATACATACAAACAATATGGATAGCGCAATCGTGAGAATAGTATGAAAGGTAATCTTTACTTATAATAATGCTCACATACATCAAGGTAAAAGACTTTGCACATAGCCCGGTAATCAGCCCTCGTCAGGTTGCAGATCTCTCAGCCGCCGCCGGAGCCTCCGGACCAATACGGCTTCTGGAAGTAGCAGGTGACGTAACAACGCCTCACATGAGTTTGGCCACGCCCAACGTATTTCGTTGATGACTTCTACACCCGATGTCATCGACGCATGCAGATACACTCGCAGTTGCACACAGAACATAGTATGCTGCATATCATTTGAATCAGCATTAACGGTTTGTGCTAACTATTCGCATCGCAATGCAAATAAAACGCATTTAAAAAGGTAAAAAGGTGCACGAAGAGACGCTCTGCATTGCAGAGTCACATGGAGCTCCTGCGTAATGCGTGGTGCGATTTGTAGCGCACGGAGGATAGATGTATGTGGACACATCTCTATTGTAATTGTCAATTTTATTAATTAAACATTTTTAAAATAGATGTTTATGTGCTATGAAGACTCAATAATACCAACAAAAATATATTCTAATAAGAGTTAGTATTGTTTATTAATTGAAGCAAACAAATAAAACCTTATATTTTATATTTTATCTTTAAAGAGAAGCAACCTTTAGATCAAATATTTGATCAAGACTGGTATCCAGTTTAGCCCGATTTTCTCACAAAAAAAAAACCAGGCTGTTATCAGGATTTTTGCCCGATGGTCATTATTGAGCTATTCAATTAGAGCCCATTTGTTTTGTGAGAAAAATGTCCCTTTTTCATGAGAAAACACACACAGTGTGAAACGTGTGTTTTCACGACTGCCAACACGAAAACGGGGTTGTTTACTGGGATTTTATTTCATGAACAGATAAAGAAAGAGAAAAAGAATAGAGTCCTACAATTCGGTGCACTCTTATACATTCATATATTGCACAAATTGTTATGGTAATCTATATCTATTAAAATATTTAATCTTTATTAGTTACTTATTAAAATATGTTTATAAGGGATATCAAATGGTGAAATATTAATAAAATCAATAACTTAATTCTTACAACAAAAGAAATAAAACAAAAATATTTATTGTGATTGATATAAAAAATTAATTAAGGTGAATTAAAAAGATAAGATAAAGCAGCCTTAGGCGAAACACGCGTCGGCATTTTTCACACATACCGCTGCCTCTATACTATCATCAGTAATATGTATTACAGCATGTAAACAGTGAAGCTAACCAGAGCGTCACTTTATATCTCTCCTCCGTTCTCCCTGTCAGTGTTTAAGTGCACGTGATAGCACTGACCAAGCTGCTTGATTACTATAGTTACTAGACGTGCGGGTACAGCATGTGTAATGAGAAATTTACCAGAGCATTACTATATCATTATGTTAATTTACAATGCTAAAATCTTTCCTGTATACCCCGCAGTATTGTGAAGGCGGGGGATAGCATGTATTAGGCGCAACAATAAGCTATGACAGGTTGATTGAACAGTGTATTTTTCTCCTTAATAACACTGACATAGTGAGCTGATTGGCAATATTATCATATAAGTGGCTTATAGCACATGCAGCATTAAGTGGACCAAAACCTACTTTATTATTTCTCCTTAATGCACCGCTATATTGGGAAGGCGGATGATAGTAGGAGCCTTATATAATACAGGTTAATAAATGGCTAAATAAATAGTGATCTTTCTGGCAGCAGTGTAAAAATACAGAAATATGGATACAGGCAAATAAAGTTGCAATAATATAACAATCACTTTGCTACAATCTCCTGCCACATTAGTAGCTCATTGTGGTATAGGAGGATCAGTTATTTGAAATTAGCAACACAGATTGTCTATGAATGATAGACTCTATTGGTACAATTATCGCTTACAGTGAAATGTATATGTATTAAGATTTGAACATCATTCAAAATAAACACTGTTTATGACCTGTACTACAAAAGGGATAAAGGTTGCTATAAATAGGGAGAAACACCATTAATTAAGAGATCATACTATATTATATAATAAATTTATGCATATTCAATTATAACACAAGGCAGCAGTATTTGGAAAATCTTTTTAATTCACCTTAATTAATTTTTTATATCAATCACAATAAATATTTTTGTTTTATTTCTTTTGTTGTAAGAATTTAGTTATTGATTTTATTAATATTTTGCCGTTTGGTATCCCTTATAAACATATTTAGATTAAAAATTAGATATAGATTACCATAACAATTTGTGGAATATATGAATGTATACCGAATTGTAGGACTCTATTCTTTTTCTCTTTCTTCCGCTGTTCATGTGACATGTAGAGTTATTGGTAGCACCATCCAAGTATAAATATTACTTGAATATAAATAATAAGAACTACTGTTCTTTTAATACTTGGAATTGAGATATTGAATAATAAACTATGAGTATTTAATATATGACTAAGCCTACATTGTATTCCACATTCTCTGGTGCAGGATCAGTTTCTGTTTCAATTTATGGGATTTTGTTTAGTCTGCCTGAGGCATGTGAAATACAATCCCCGATAAGTGCCGGTTTTCGGGGCTAATTGCAAAGCCCCGATGGATCCATTAGCGCCCAAATAATGTTTGGGGCTAATTGGATACCGGCTCCAGTAATCAATGGCGAGGAAATACAACTGCTTGTATGAACTCTAGATATTTATATTTATTTATATAGTGTAATAATTTGGATGAGCAACAATTTAAAAGCAAACTAGAGACGTGTCCACATATGCCTATCCTCAAATCGCTCCAAATAGCCATGTTTGGCAATCCTCAGACTTTGCGTTGTATGTCACGCCTAGCGTCTAACCAAAGGCTTTTTCACCAAATATGCATCTTATACGCTACGATACGTTATGGGTAATATTTACACCAAATGCTAATTAACTGACATGTATGCGGCTATGCTGAGAATAAGACACAAAATCCAGAAATCGCTACCAGTGGCGGAGCATGCACCATGTGCCAGGAGTCTTGTGCCATATGACGCAAAAAGGATAGGTGTATACAAATAACCTGTTAGGCAAACTAACAGTTCTGCTAATTGAAAATGACTATAACTGCAATGTAACATAACCAAATGTAAAATAACTCCAAATCGCTTCACATTAAGAAAATTATAGGCTTATAGAAAATCCTACATGTAAAGTAGTATAATTAACTGTAATCATGTGGTTCAGCATTTTTTTTTACATAAAATTCAATTGCATTTGATTAAAGGAGCCATATAAAAGTGTTTATTTTTTCAGTCTACAATTATTTTGAGCCAGTTCAAATGTCAATGACAGGAAATACGAAGTATAATTGGTACAGTACTGCAAAGTAATTATTTTCAGTAACATGATACAATGTATTTAAGGTAGGCCTGATATCTAAAGAAGGGTTATGGTGCATACACACGGTCAGACTTGCTAGATCAACGATGAACGATTTGACCAACGATCTTATTAACGATGAACGATTTCTGACAGTATTTAAATGAATGAAATCGTCCAAATCTGACTGCAAACACAGTCGATTTCAGATATCGTTATCTGACATGTGGGCATTCGCATCGTTCGTCGATGCATGTCAACGATATGAATGATGTAACTATTTTTACAATCGTTATCGTTCATATCTTCCACAAAATCTGACCGTGTGTATGCACCATTAGGGTACTATGTTGTTGCACTTAATACAAAGGCATATATAATTAGATTTAAATACTGCATATTACAAGGCAGCAAATGTGAACTTTTATGACATCTGAATAGCATTAAATATAATTAAGTATGCATTCAGACATTATGAAACAATTAAATGAAAATCCCAGCACCTACTATAAATATTCACATAAATACATTAAAAACAAAAACACATTACAGCTACCCAAAACAATTGTGTACTCCATCATTAGCAAAGGAGAGATTAAGTTTAATGCAATGCAGTGTGAGAATACTTGTATATACCCATTAGAGTCTGAATGCCCCATGTAGTCCAGAGGGAGGACCATAACACTTAAATATCAAATAGCATCAGAGCAACATAATTTCTCAGAACATTTAAAAAAACACTACAATTGCTACCCTAAAGAACTTGACTTCATAGCAAACTGGTTCAAACAAAACTGGAAAACGGGGTGAAGGGTGGAGGGGTACGTACATCTAATATATACAATAAATGGCTAATCACTCTGAAAACCCTTACACCAAAAGGCTTAAAACATTGATAACGAGATTAAATCAATTATCTACAATTTACTTTCAACTCACGATCTTTACATGCTTTAAACCTCTGTCCCAACGTTTGAAGCAGTACTAGAAGGACTTAAGCTGGGTATACACCTAAAGATTTTCTGTCAACCATCCAACTACTTGATTGGTTGGAATGAAAATCTGGTAAGGTATGGGAGTAACTGATGATCAGCAATTTGCTCCTAAATGCCAGAAAACAGATGAAAATGGTCATCAGACAAGTTTGTTAAATTTTTTATCTAAATAGTTTGTTCATTTCCGGCATTTGGGAGCAAACTGCTGATTGTCATTTGCCAGATTTTCATTCCAACCAATCAACTAGTTGGATGGTTGGACAGAAAATCTTTACGTGTGTATGCAGCTTTACAGTATAGTAGCCACAATCATTAAAATCAGGATGTTACGTGTCATACTGTACACGTGAAGCCACCTGACATTTTGACATAAAAGACATTATCCAAACTCAACCTAACACACCGATACTACATCAGAAGTATACAAGTGCACAATCACTATTGTTCAAGGCACCATCCAGAGTGCAATATTGCACAATAATGACCACAGCTATGAAAAGCCCCGTTTGAATCACTGAATAGCAAAATTTATACCAACATATACTGGTGCTAAGATCCATACTTTCCAAGCCTCAATGTTGTTAAGAAACATACTCCATTATTAGTATAAGGACAACTTACCAGTTTAGATTAACTTGCCTTTGTATGCCAATATTTATTATTATTATTATTATTATTATTATTATTACTTTTAACATTCCTGCAATGTCTACATTTGTTCTTCAATTTATGATTACTCTTCTCAACCTCCCAAACAATAAGTATTTAATGGTTCCAGACAATGATATCACTAACATTTATCAAGCCGTACACATTAAAACTAGGGGTGAGCGGGTTCGGATTTCTGAAATCCGAGCCCCCCCGATCCGAGTCCGATCCGAGTCAGGCTCGACTTTTCCCGCCAGACTCGGATCTGAAATCGAGGCAAAACGTCATCATCCCGCCTTCCGAGTCACGCGGGTTTTGAATCCTATATAAGGTACCCGCGTCGGCGCCATTTTCTCACTCGGCTGTGGACAGTGAAGAGGGAGGGTGGGAGTTAGGGCTGGCTGGGCTGTGTAGTGTAGAGTAGTGTAGTGCTGTTGTTGTCCACTACTTCAAAGTCCATAGGGGCTGGCTGTGTTGTGCTGCTGTTGTTAATAGGGGCTGTGTCCACTACTTCAAAGTCCATAGGGGCTGGCTGGACTGTGTTGTGCAGTCAGTTCTCCATAGGGGCTGTGTCCACTCCAAAGTCCTGTGCAGTGTCCCAGTCCTAAAGGGGTGCTGTAGTGTTGTCCAGGGGGTGCTCCCCCCAAGTGCTAAAAAAATAATATATTTTCTGTGTTTGTGAATTGTGTGCGCAGTAGCCGCACGTGCATCAACAAAGTAGTGCCAAGCGTGCGCCTGTGTCATAAGTAAAGGGCCGGCTGGCTTGACCGTTAAAGGGTGCTGTAACCCCCAAAGTACACTCCAAACCAAATAAAAAAAAAAATTCTGTGTTTGTGAATTGTGTGCACTGTGGCTGCACGTGCATCAACAAAGGAGCAGCGCCAAGCGTGCGCCTGTGTCCCATAAGTAAAGAGCCGGCTGGCTCATTTCTTAAAGGGTGGTGTAACCCACAAAGTGCACTACTCTCCAGCAAAAATAAAAAAATATTTTCTGTGTTTGTGTGCGCTTTAGCCGCACGTATATATCAATATAACATAAATGGAGGACCAAACTTTCTCCGATAAAAATAAAATCGGGAAAGATCAAGAACCACTTCCTCCTAGTGCTGTTGCTGCTGCTGGGAGTTGTTCATCATCCCAGAGAGGAAGTAGGAACATCACTACTTTTACTAAACAATTGACCCTCCAACAGTCCCTAGCGATGAGGATGAAGTACGACAGCAGTCATCCTGAAGCAAAACGTATAACTGAGGCCTTGACTGCTATGTTGGTGTTAGACGTGCGTCCGGTATCCGCCATTAGTGCAGTGGGATTTAGACAATTGATGGAGGTAGTGTGTCCCCGGTTCCAAATCCCGTCTAGATTCCACCTGCATCCTCAAAGCAGCAGCGACAAGCGTGCGTCTGTCTGTTAAAGGGTGGTGACACCCTTAAAGTGTGCTACACAAACAATAAAAATATTGTTCTTTTTTTTTCTGTCTTTGTGAATTGTGTGGGCTGTAGCCGCACTTGCATCCTCAAAGCAGCAGCGACAAGCGTGCGTCTGTCTGTTAAAGGGTGGTGTAACCCTCAAAGTGCTCCAAAAAATAAAAAATTATTTTTTTAATGTGTTTGTGACTTATGTGCGATGTAGCCGCACGTGCATCAACATAGTAGCAGCGCCAAGCGTGCGCCTGTGTCATAAGTCAAGGGCTGGTTTGGACACCTGGTCCAGACTGAAGAACGTGCCAACAATTTCTGACAAGTCTACTGTCACTGCATATGATACTGTCCTCAATGCAGCAGCGACAAGCGTGTGTCTGTCTGTTAAAGGGTGGTGACACCCTCAAAGTGTGCTACACAAACAATAAAAATATTCTTCTTCTTTTTTCTGTCTTTGTGAATTGTGTGGGCTGTAGCCGCACTTGCATCCTCAAAGCAGCAGCGACAAGCGTGCGTCTGTCTGTTAAAGGGTGGTGTGACACCCTCAAAATGTGCTACACAAACAATAAAAATATTCTTCTTCTTTTTTCTGTCTTTGTGAATTGTGTGGGCTGTAGCCGCACTTGCATCCTCAAAGCAGCAGCGACAAGCGTGCGTCTGTCTGTTAAAGGATTACATCGGTGACAGCATCCAAGTAGGCATGTCAGACAGTCCGTACCTGTACTGGCAGGAAAAAGAAGCAATTTGGAGGTCCCTGTACAAACTGGCTCTATTTTACCTGCGTTGCCCCCCCTCCAGTGTGTACTCCGAAAGAGTGTTTAGTGCAGCCGGGAACCTTGTCAGCGAAAGGCGTAGGAGGTTGCTTCCACAAAATGTGGAGAAGATGATGTTCATAAAATGAATTATCTACTCTTCCAGGGAGACCAGCCTTCAGAACGTACAGAGAGACCTGTGGTTGTGGATTCCAGCGGGGACGAATTAATACTCTGTGAGGATGAGGATGTACACAACACTGAAGAGGGTGAGGAATCGGTGGATGAGGAGGATGAGGACGACATCTTGTCTCCGTAGAGCCAGTTTGTGCAGGGACAGATTAATTGCCAGCTTGTTTTGTGGGGGCCCAAACGAACCAATCATTTCAGCCACAGTCGTGTGGCAGACCCTGGCGCTGAAATGTTTGGTTTGTTAAAGTGTGCATGTCCTGTTTATACAACATAAGGGTGGGTGGGAGGACAATTCCATCTTGCACCTCTTTTTTTCTTTGAATTATGTATAGTTTGGGGCCTAGTTTTTCAAACTGCCATCCTGTCTGCCACTGCAGTGCCACTCCTAGATGGAACACGTGTTTGTACCGCCCACTCGTATCTCTTAGCATAGTCATCCAGCTACCTCGGTGCAACCTTTTGGACATAAAAACACTATTGTGAGGTGTGAGGTGTTCAGAATAGACTGGAAATGAGTGGAAATGAAGGTTATTGAGGTTAATAATAGCATAGGAGCAGAAAAATCAACACATTCTGTGATTTTAGCTGTTTTTATGCTTTTTTTCAAAAAAATACAGATCCAAAACACAAAACCCAGAACCCAAAACACGGAAGGGTGGTTTTGGCAAAACCAATCCAGATCCAAAACACGAAGAAAGATCCAGATCCAAAACACGAAAAGTGGCCGGTGCACACCCCTAATTAAAACACCTGGGACAGTTACCCTAGTATGCAACACATTAAAAATCATCTTACGAATTGCATCCTGTTTGATAGTCTCAGGTGCACACAGATATAGAAGTGTCACATCAAATTAATCAGCATAGTCTCCTGGTGCGTCATAGTTGCAACACGTTGCGACTTAGATGCATTTTTTGCCCCCCAAATATAAAAAAGGACATTCCTGACGCTAGCAGAGATGCATGGGACTTAAAAGCTCACTCATGCCAGGCATATCACGCTGCATAGCGTATTGGGGCTAGATGAGGAAGGACACATCTGTAGACTCTGTACCCTCACATATTGTGAGCTTCCAAGGCTGTATGCACACAATAAATACATATACCATTAAACAAGAACTTTCCAAACACGAGGCATATCTAAATAGGATTCTTACTGGTATTACTTCTTTCAAGAGTGACTTCTCACAGTAATGCATACTACTAGCTGGGATACTACTATAAAACTAGCTAGGATACCCGGCGTTGCCCAGGTTGCAGACTGGAGCCTGAAGTACACCTGCAGCAGTTATTTGTGTATATTGTCCTCATCTATAATCCCATTTCATTGAACCTGAAAGGGACCCCATAGTTTGCTAACATGCATGCAAACAATGGCGTAACTGCTGTTGGTGTGGTGCACGTGATACCTCAGTTGCCCGACGCTCCACCTGCACCCCAGTGCTATGGTGCCTGTGCTACCTCTGTGGCCCACCACTCCTCCTGCACCCAGTCACGCACACAAGTTGGGCAGGTCCAGTTAGGGCCTTCGAGGGGGGCCCGGCTGTCAGCTATGTTGATTTGGTACCATCCCGCCAACTGATTACAGCTGGCGCAGTGGCAGTCATGGAGAGACCGTGCCGTCAGTTGCTTGGCAATCAGAGCTTGCATACCGGCAGCCAATCAGCAGTGGTGGCTCCTGATTGGCTGCCGGTCCGTCAGCTCTAATTGGCTCATGGCTGGTGCCATATTCAAATTGCGCCAGCACTGTCTTGTCCATGTCTGCTGCTGCCTGCCAGTGCACCAGCTGTAATTCGCTGGTGGCCCGGCCCCAAATCCCCACCTGCTGGCTGCTGATGGCACACAGGTCGAGGCAAGAGGCTGCTGGAGGGACACGGGGAGGTTAGTTGCTGGGGGGGAACGGGACAATGTGTAAGGAGCACTACTTTTTGTGGAAAAATGTGTTATATGGGGCGCCACTA
The DNA here is from genome assembly GCA_031769625.1 of Taudactylus pleione. Lineage (NCBI taxonomy): Eukaryota > Metazoa > Chordata > Amphibia > Anura > Myobatrachidae > Taudactylus > Taudactylus pleione. The sequence goes on from JAUIMM010000384.1 coordinate 16,503,792, forward strand.
CTATAAAAGACAAACAGAGGGACAGATAGACATTCTCTCTTGCTTGTTATATAGATTTATGCAGTAGTACATGTTGGCAGCAATTGATTGTTCTGAAACTTCACTTTAGTTTGTGTGTCATACATTATATCAATGGTATGGTTTTATTTGCAAATACATTTATTTCCTTCAGTGCATGTGCTGATTGCATCTGACTTTAAATACTATCAATACACCTGAGGGCAGAGCGTTCCATTATCTCTTCTTACGATACAATTCACCTCAGAGGCTAGACAACTCTAAAAACAGAGCAACTTGCCTAATTAGACATTTTTTAATTCAGTCTCAGTGTGCAGATTTGCCTATTGGTTTACTAACAATAAGAAATGCATGTTTGTCTGTTTTTTATTTTACAGTTTATAACATTTTGGAATAAAAAAAAAAAATTACTTTTTTTTAATTGCAAACAAACAAAAAATACCAGTCAGTAGATAAATAGTATTCACCCACATTTTTTTACATTTCTGGTAGAAACACTTACAGGGGTATTCAATATGGGAGCGATAACATCGTTTTTGCGTTAATATCGGCGGTATGACGTCATTATCGCAGGTTTTACTTTTACACCGTATTCAATTTCAAAGACTTATCGCAGTTTTGAAAAGTCTTTGATAAAAAACGGGGATAACTTTTCACCATTGAATAGGTGTCGAAAAAAAGTGCACAATTGGGGTTTAGGGGTGCAGGCTTAAAAAAAATAGCCTGCACCCCTGGGAATGACATTTAAAAAAGTTTTAAAAAAAAATAGGGACACCCCAAAAAATGTATTTAAAAATTGGGGTGAAAAAAAAAAAAATGGGAAAAAATTGTTTAAGAATAGGGAAATAGGTTCAGGGCTATTCTGCAAGTATGCGGCAGGTGTTTTGAAAAATAGAATTATAGCGGCAGGTGCACAAATGCGGAATTTTTAAAAACTTACTTTAGGGACATAAAAATATGCTAGTACCCATTTTCATGTACCCCAAATTTGATGGGACCACTTAAAAAAATCACCTAAGTGCTCTTCTGCATCACTTCTTCAATGTCGGGAAAAAAACACCTGCTGCGGCTATTTAAATCCCCGACTTTCAATTAAAGGCTAAAACGGGGGTACCCATAGAGATCCCCCATGTTTTTACAACTTTAGGGGGGTCTTACAATTTTTTTAAGGAAAAATTCATAACTTTACGCAAATCCAACTTCGGAGTTTCTCGTTTTCGTTAATTTTATATTGAATACGGGGATAAGCGGGAGCGCGCCCGATACTTTAACGCAGGTAAAAACTCTGATATGAAACGTTAACTTCGACAGTGAAGTTAACGTTTCGTATTGAATACCCCTCTTAGTTGTTATTAAAGTTATCAATATATTTGGCAAGTCTCTAGTTTTGCACACACACTGCACTTTTTGACCATTCTGCAGTGAAAGATTATTTAAGTTCTGGCACATTCTCAATTGCATAGATTTCTAGGTTTTATAACTAAACTACTTGATTTTTAAGTCAAAGCAAAGTAGCTTTTGATGTATGCTTTATGTCATTGTCGTGGTGGAATATAAATCGTCCTAGGTCTGCTGCAGACCACTCCAGATTTTCCTCCAAGATTTGACTACACATTTAAAGTTTCCGGGTTATTGTTGTTGTTCTATGGACAGTTTCTCCCATCTTTGCCATGGGGAAATTGTAGATAGCTCTCTTGTTGGAATCCTGACAGAGCTTCCAACATTTGGGAGCTATCTGCTCTATATAAATTCACAGTTGTTTCTTTATGGTGAACTCTAAAGTTTTCTTATATCCAATCCAAGGCAGGATACATTTCAATAAATTCACACAGATTTTAATTTTTTTTGATCTTCATTATAAAGTTCTGATTTGAGAAAGCACAAAAACTGTGGGACCTCTAACAAACATGTATATATTTCTTTTGAAACACAAAAACAGCAATCGTGCACAGATGGATCTCCAGTTAATTATGTGACGTCTGAAGACAACAGCTGCAGTGATTTGTCCTACACCCCCTGTATTTGTTACTCTTTGTCTGTGGTTTCAAGGCAATGTACAGCTGACTGGACTTGCAGGAACTGAAATCACTTTATCAAGTCTTTTCTTCTCCTCTAGTAATGACTAGGGGGCGGTGCCAAGCCACTGATCTGTCAATCATTAAAGAACACATTGCAGTGTTTACATCCTGTGATTACACAGTCAATGGATGCCTTCAGAGTCACAATAATTCACATGTAGTTGCCTAATAAGTGACTATACCAGACCATAGATAAGGCATCATGATAAGGTAGACCACCGGTGATATCGGAGTGTGACAGAGGATTCCCTGATCTAGCCGAGCAATTGCGTTCGCTGTTTGTGCTTCTTGACGTTATGCATCCTGTATGTTGGATGCTTTTCGTTGTTTAGTAACCAGACAGCAGGATGACGCGACTTCCGGTTCCTGCCAGCGTCTGTTACTGCAATCCAGCATGGTGATTATGACATGATTATCTACACAAAGATGGTGATTATGCTGTAATGTTGGAGTCTTGAGGAAGGTCCTGCGGGACTGAAACGTCGAAAAACCTTTAAATCCTGGCTTGGAGAATTAAATAGCATGAGTTTTCGCACCTAGTTATGCGAATATTCTAATGGGCCAGTGGGAAGAGGAACATGTGTATAACAATCCGTATTCTAAGAAGATAAAATTCTATAAAAGATACATTGATGACATTATTATAGTGTGGGATGGTGAAGAAAGTGATTTTGAGCAATTTATTAATCATATACATGAAAATGATTTTAATCTCAAGTTCACCTTTAATATTAACAGTAACCATGTAGAATTCTTGGATCTAGTACTCTCGATTGAAGGTGAGAAGGTAATTACAAAGAATTATATTAAAATGGTAGATACAAATCGCTACCTTCACTTTAAAAGTGGACATGCTAGACGGTGGAAAGAAAATATACCATACTCTCAATTTTATCGGATTAAGAGAAACTGTTCTAAAGAAACAACTTATAAAGAACAAGTACAAGTGTATACAAATTGCTTTAGAGAGAGGGGTTACCCTGAAAATATCTTACAACATGCCAAATAGACAGGAGCTATTAGCTCCGAGTATTGAAATCCCAAAGAAGGAGGAAGATTTTTATTCCTTTTATTACTCAATATAATAATGATGAGGTGAAGATTAGAAAAACCACCACAAAGCATTGGAGTATTTTAAAGATGGACCCAGTTTTGGGAGAGATTTTGCCAGATAGACCTGCAGTGGTGTTTAGAAAAGCAAAGAATTTGAAGGAAATCCTGGCTCCTAGCTGATTGAAACACAGAAACGAACCGAAACAAATCATGCCTAAATGTGTATGCTCCTACAGATGTGGACACTAATGTGTGCAAGTATGTGAATCCTGTTAGAAGAAGTTTAACCAGTTCTGACCGGACAAAGAAATATAAATTGAGAGAATTCACCAATTGTATGACTACCTCTGTGATATAGATGATTGAATGTGGATGTAAATGAAAATACATTGGGAAAACTTATACCTCTTTTCCACCAAAAACCCAGGTCCGACCTGGGTTTTTGGACATGGTTCCAACCCTGGTCAGACCCATTTACACTGCACCTTCGATCTGGGTTACTCCCAGGTCAGCCCTGTTCACACTGAACTCAGGTCTGCCCTGCTAAATCTGTGAGGTCATAAAAAGTGGGAGGTGAATGCTCCACAACCACCAATCAGCTCATTTTAGACATGACCCAGGTCAGATAACCCTGGTTGCACTGTTTACACTGCACCATTACCCGGGTCCATCCTGGTAGCTACCTGGGTTGGATTGCTGGGTCACTTGGCCTGGGTTATTTTTCAGGGACCCTTTTACACTGAGCTGCGACCCGGGTAGACCCAGCAAAAACCCAGGTTTTTGCTCTGGTGTAAAAGGGGTATAAGAGACTTCTTAAGCTAAGGATCCAAGAACATCTGCGTAATATCAAGAATAAAGTTGAAAGCTACCCGCTCTCTAGACACATTTCAGAGATACATAACTCATCTGTAGACAGTTTCTCATTTAAAGTGATAGAACATGTAACCTTGGGCCCAAGAGGAGGTGATTTAATGAAACTATTGGCTCAGAGAAAGATGTGAAATATCCCTGTTCATTAATGACTCCATAAAATAAGCCAACTCATTAATTTTTAATGTAGTTATACAGTTTAATGTGAATTTTTAACATTAATGGTTGTATTATTGATTTGTACTGTAGTCCCCTTCCCCCTCCTTTTTTATCCTAGTCTGAAAGATTTTGCGTTGTGTTGGATCCCTTAGACTCCTGAAAGTACTTTACTCTGGCAAGTGCAATCAATACAAAAAGAATCCTCTTATTAATTGTTTATATAGGAGGTTGAGCTCTAACAAAATGGCGTCTGGAGCTACTATAAGAACTCCAAGAGAATGGAGTCGATTACACGTGGACTAGCAGGCAGTCCTATGCTAGTGTAGGGGATCCTTTAGTTGGAGTTGTCTTGATCACCTCCGGCAGCAGCCACGAACCGGAAGTGATGTACACTTCCGGGAAAGGTTGTGGATACAAGTTTTTATTTTGTTTTTGGAGGGGGACACATGAGCGGGCGCACACTTCCGGTTCCAGGTGCCCGCGCACTGGAAGTGACGTTTTTTGCCGTTTTTAGCACCAAAAACGGCCAAATCTTGGAGGACATACAGGTATAAAAAGCCCCCTGTAAATTTATCATGTAAGACCCCTGAGGAAGCCTTGTTAAAGGTGAAATGCGTTGAAAAAGCTACACCAACTCTGCAAACCATCCAGACCTACCCTAAAGGGATTTATATGGACTTTTATTAGATGTACCTGGAGGTACTACTACTGGAACTGACCATTGCGACCTATAAGATAAGCTACGTTCTTATGTTTGTTTTTGTGTGCGACATGTATATTTGTGTATATTAAAACCATAAACTTCTAAAACATACCACACTATCGAAGCAAATTTTTCTGCTCCAAAAAGGTTGTAGCTATCTGGTCAGCTATTCCCTGGGTGAAATCTGGCTGAAGGTTAAGACTGCTGTGGAAACCGGTTGTGTATGATCTAAGGATTGGTTCCTTAAATGTTTAATATACAAGAATATTTATGGTACGCGCATATGAATATATTTGTATCTAATTTAAGTTAACACTAACTACTACACTATCAGGCGCTTGTCCTTGTCCCCCTTTTTCTTCCTAGGTTACCCGATTTACCAGTCGGTATTTTCAAGGACTAAAGCGGCCACCTGATTTATACAGTCAGGTGCATAAATAATTGGGACATTGACAGAAATTTCATATTTTGGCTTCTATTCACCACCACAATGGCTTTGAAATGAAACAAACAAGATGTGCTTTAACTGCAGACTTTCAGATTTAATTTGAGGGTAATTACATCCAAATCAGGTGAACGGTGTAGGAATTACAACGGTTTCTATATGTGCCTCCCACGTTTTAAGGGGCCAAAAGTAATGGGACAAACTAAACAATCCTAAATCTAACTTTCACTTTTTAATACTTTATTGCAAATCCTTTGCATGCAATTACAGCCTGAAGTCTGGAATGCATAGACATCACCAGACGCTGGGTTTCATCCCTGGTGATGCTCTGCCAGGCCTATACTGCAAATGTCTTCAGTTCCTGCTTGTTCTTGGGGCATTTTCCCTTCAGTTTTGTCTTCATCAAGTGAAATGCATGCTCAATCGGATTCAGGTCAGGGGATTGACTTGGCATAACATTTCACTTTTTAGCCTTAAAAAACTCTTTGGTTGTTTTTGCAATATGCTTCGGGTCATTGTCTATCTGCACTGTGAAGCGCTGTCCAATGAGTTCTGAAGCATTTGATTGACTATGAGCATATAATATTGCCCGAAACACTTCAGAATTCATTCTGCTGCTTTTGTCAGCAGTCACATCATCAATAAATACAAAGGAACCAGTTCCATTGGCAGCCATACAGGCCCACGCCATGACACTACCACCACCATGCTTCACTGATGAGGTGGTATGTTTTGGATCATGAGCAGTTCCTTTCCTTCTCCATACTCTTCCCATCACTCTGGTACAAGTTGATCTTTGTCTCATCTGTCCATAGGATGTTGTTCCAGAACTGTAATGGCTTTTTTAGATGTTGTTTGGTAAACTCTAATCTGGTCTTCCTGTTTTTGTGGCTCACCAATGGTTTACATCTTGTGGTGAACCCTCTATATTCACTCTTGTGAAGTCTTCTCTTGATTGTTGACTTTGACACATATACACCGACCTCCTGGAGAGTGCTCTTGATTTGGCCAACTGTTGTGAAGGGGTTTTTCTTCACCAGGGAAGTTGTTTTCCGTGGTATCCCGGGTCTTTTGGTGTTGCTGAGCTCTCCGATGCGTTCTTTCTTTTTAAGAAAGTTCCAAACAGTTGATTTGGCCACACCTAGTGTTTTGGCTATCGCTCTGATGGGTTTGTTTTGATTTTTCAGCCTAATGATGGCTTGCTGCACTGATAGTGACAGCTCTTTGGATGTCACACCTAGAATCAACTCCAGACCTTTTACCTGCTTAATTGATAATGAAATAACGAGGGAATAGCCCACACCTGTCCATAAAATAGTCCCATTACTTTTGGCACCTTAAAAAGTGGGAGGCACAAATAGAAACCGTTCTAATTCCTACACCGTTCACCTGATTTGGATGTAATTACCCTCAAATTAAATCTGAAAGTCTGCAGTTAAAGCACATCTTGTTTGTTTCATTTCAAAGCCATTGTGGTGGTGAATAGAGGTAAATATATGAAAATTCTGTCAATGTCCCAATATTTATGCACCTGACTGTATCTATAAAAGGAGCATAGTGGGAGTAACCATTAAAAGAAGATAAAGATTTTCTTACCCATTCCAACCACCATTGAGACTGAACTAATCTGAGGAGCAGCGCCACCATAGATCTACTTTCTTATATATATATATATATATATATATATACACACACACACATATATACACACACACAGTATATACATGTGTGTGTAAACTCCCCCCCCTGTAAAAATCCTGCGTTTACGCCTCCCTCTGGAAAGCACTTGTTTATCCAGAAGGGTTCGTATACTATTGCATAATGCTATATTTTGCATGACTTCACAAATACATCTGTTAGGCATAACTTGTAATTCTATTTGGTATCCATTTTTATAAGGTCCTGTATATGACTTTCTAGAAGCACCTCAAGCAAATCCTGCAACCCACTAGGATTGTTGGATGCCATGTTAATCTGTGAATTTATTTATTATCCATGGAAGGAACAAAAAGAACCCCAGGATGAATATGATGTTGCCTCTATAAACTATTGTCTCGAAGAATAATAAAACTTTTATTGACCATAGGTAATTGATACAAACCAGTCCCTCTGCATTATTATGTCCATTTTTGTAACAGAAAGAACCCACATTCAAAAAGCTGATCTGCTGTCCACAAATGTAGTCACAGGGTTCACCTAGCCACCACTGTGGATATTCCCATAGTTGTAACAGTATTCTTTGAGCCTTCACAGAGGAAATCAATTCCATTCTTAACATCTAAACATTTTATTAAATTTTGACAACCGTCTTTCTTGAGTGTCCATTTACTTTTTGCTCCTGAGATTGAAGCTATAGTCACAAAAAATGTAACTGTACCTATGTAAGCAATGTGATTTTTTAAAACGTTTATCCATCTTTCTATCTATAGGATTTGTAAGTGAACTTTTATTTTAGAATGATGTAGTGGTGAATCCACTTTGGGTATAGAATCCAAATTAGTACTCATTCTCTTGAAAGTGATATCAAATGAGTCCTTTCTGCAGCTTATACGATTTCTTATGCATCTTTAATCATGCATGGGGAGATGTACTAAGCCGTGGAGAGAGAAAGTACCAATCAGCTCCTGTCATTTTTCAAACACAGCCTGTAAAGTGACAGACAGGAGCTGATTGGTTGGTACTTTATCTCTCTCCAAGGCCTAATACAGCTCCCTCGCTATGTGCTAAAATATAAGATGAAGCAGACCCAACAAATGTCCAGCTTCTCCCTCTTTTTCGCTGGTTTGTCCTTACGGCATCAGGCACACTGGACATTCATTGCCATAGCACAGGCTTTTCAAATCTTACAGTCCTACAGATGTGTCCTCATACACTATTGCTGCAGACAAGGCCAGCTCTAGGGGCGTTTGACCAGTGCGGTCGCACAGGGGTGCCACCCGTAGAGGGGCAGCACCCCTACCCAGCATCCCGATTTCAGCGGGACAGTAGTGTCCCGCTGTTCCACCCGCGGGTGGTCAAATCGGGAGGTTGGGGACCCCCACCGCCGCAGCTGTGCCGGGCCCCCGGAGTGTGAATGGATGCCGCATGCATGCGCACGGCAACCAATCAATGACGGGAGAGGGCTGGGGGAAGCCCAGCCAGTGACGGAGTGCTGGGCTTTACCCCCAGCCTGACATTATTTGGAGGCGTGCCATGCGGGCACGGCTCCAAATAACGTCACACAGGCGGCGTGGCCTATTAGGCCACGCCCCCAAATTTGGTCACGCGCGGCTCTGCCGCGCGTGATGTTAGGGCGCCTTCTCGACGGCCGGCACAGGGTGCTCCAAACCCTGGAGCCGGCCCTGCCTGCAGATGTGAAACACAGCCCTTCTTGGAGCACCAGGTCTCATGAGATTCTGCTTTCACTGATCATCTTTTTCTATCCGATGCAACAAAGCACTTACCCAGACTAGATTTATTAATTTGATATGCAACACTTGTACATTTGTATGCAAAGGAGTCTGAATCTGTATACTAAGTTCTACAGAGCAATGGCCGTGGCTTTTTTTCACACCAAGTTCCATTGTGCTTCATCTGCGACTTTGTACATATTTAGAAACAATTCCTGTGTGGTTAAAATCGCAGCAAGGCATCTCTGGTACAAATTGAGTAGTGTTTTGGTGCGTCTACAGTGCAAATAAAATGCAAATTTAAAGAAAGGGTTGCGACACTATACTGCTCGGCGTGGCTCAATCGTGCCGCATGGCATATTGAGGCTTGGTGTATGTGAATACATCTGTAGTTTAGAGCAGTCCCTGGGAGCCAACCCTTGTCTCAGTTGTTAATTCACCATTTGGATACTCTTGTCCTAGGTAAGTTCTAAGGCAGGGTAAACATCATAACAACGTGTATCCCAGCCGACCCGCAGCCCGAGGGGATATATCGGGCGGCCATAAACACTGCTTGATCTGGTGAACAACCACACGATATACCCTTCCATCTCACATTCAACCACATGCCGTTGTCAGCCCGGTTGGCCCATTTGATGTGCAGCACATCAGATGGGACGACATCACTGACAACGCATGTGAAAGTGCAATTGAGGGTACACACTGAGCGATATGGACGATATATCATTCTGAGCCATGTCGGAACAATATATTGTTCAATATATCACCTGATGTGTACCCGGCCTAACAGAACACACTGACTCACTCAGCTGAAGAGACCAGAAAAAGACAAGCAGTGGAAGGAGGAGTCACACTACATATCTTCTAGGGGGTGTCAACTTTTTCCTGTATCTGTTAAACTGATCAAGGTTGTAATTAGTCTTACTAGTATTTGTTAGAATGTACACCGCTTCCCTTATATTTATATATAAACAAAAAACTATGCAGTAAGACAATTTTGGCATTTACAGTAATGGTAACAATTGTATACATAGAAAAATCATACTACTGTACATGGGCTATGCATTGGAAACAATTAATGTTTAATAATAATTAGGATAGATGCATTGGTTTTTCAATGGAGAATCAAATAATTGCCAGCATAAACAAAAGATTTAGAAATAGTAATCCAAGTTGCTTAATAAAACAAAATAAATTATATTATCAGTGTGTTCATACTTAAGTTTAACAAAGACTTTCCTTTTAATAAAGTTTTTTTTCTTTTGATATTTTTGGTCGATGTAATTCTTTAATTGTAATTTGAGAGTAATATAGTAATCTTAAATGTTAGTGCATACAATCTTAGATTAGCTCTACTGACTAGGTTTTATTGATGAACTATAAATCATATTATTAATTTGGACTTGTCTGTTCATTTGCTAGCATTGTGTGTTTATTCACTGAACGATTCATCCTACATATCATAGAACTAGAAAACTGCAAAAGTAGAAAATTTAATTAAAAGCCTGGCAATATCCATTTTGTATAAAAAGCCCATCTGTCATTCTAAAATGCATATATTAAGAAATGGTACAATGTATAAAGTCATTTAGCCATGACAGAAAGTTGTGCTACACATAGATGGAACTCACCAGGTGAAATGATATAAAAGAAGTTCTTGAATTCATCCATCCACACTTCCGCCAGCCTCCTGTTATTCTTGTTTATGATTTGGCCAGTACCTCCTGGGAAAGTGTATGGAGTTGCTTTTCGGAAAACGTGTCCAACATGTGAACAAGTAACTATTTCAAGTGTGCCTCCACATTGCCATATCTAAAAATGAAAACTATATTAAAAACTAAAATGAACAAGTTCAAGACTTAACTTATATAATATAATGAGCAATGATGACTCTTGTTTACCTTTACAGAGTATGCATTTTTTATTGATATTAACATACAACCACATATGTAGAGTCAGTAAATTTTGCACTATATTGAACGTTCCATTAACAGTGTGCAGTTTAAAAAATAAAGGAGACCTCAATGCATTTAACATATGTATGCTGTGTTTGTTATAAAGACTTGTTTAGACATACCCGAAATGATATTTCTAAATTCTCCCCTCCCCAAATGTCCATTCCAGCATCATATGTTCCGATCTCTTGAAAATAATCTCTGTCAATTGAGAAGAGACCCCCTGCCATAGTAGGAGTTCTAGAAAAGGAAATGCAATATGGTTAATTTTTATAAACATTTGTCATTTAGAACACCAAAATAATCAAATAGGACTTCCTGATAGCAAAATGATTACCTGAGCATACACTAAGTATGCGGATGCTCCTTCTAATTGGTCTGGCTTGGCAATTTCAGCATCACTCAAAATAGGTGGATACGATAAAGTATGCAGCCATAAATCTATTCCATAGACAAAAAACCTTACGGTTTCACATGTCCCATTAAGGCTGCTTAGACATGATCTGAAATTTCACAAAACCTATTGAATTTCTGCCCCTCAAACTCCAAAAAGCAATGAAATTACGATCATTAAGGCTGACGCCTTAATGGACGTGTTCCTTGCATAATACAGATATGGTATGCCATGACACCATGTGGTTAACTGCAGATTCAGCACTCTCACATAATGAGATTGCTGTCACTCTCAAAATGGTGGAGCTGCTAATTCACAGCATTGTGTGCTCATTGGAATACACACATGCAGTCTATGCAACTGAGGTCTGAACAGTTATGAGGCACACACATCCCACTCAGTACCCACAATTTTCCCATTCAATCACCACAAAAATTTCACTAAGAGTTCCAACATCTTTCTCACTCCATACATCCATCTTATTCAATGTACACATTCAGCTTCCCAATTGCTAAAACTATCATACTCTGTCTATACATGTACACTATCTTCACTTCTATGCTGTTATAACTTCCCCAATCCCTACAGCTGTGTGTTCTCCCAATTGTGCTAGTCTGCATGCCCTGATCCACACCAATTTGTCTTTCCCCATGTGCATCGCCCTGTCTTCCTGCATCTGTGCCACTGTTTCCTTCCATCTGCACCACTGCCTTGACCCCCACCACTCTGTCCCTCCCGACCGTGCCACTCTGTCTTTCTCCTCCCACCCATACCACTCTGTTTTCCCACCCATTTGCACCAATCTGTCTTCCCCAATCCCTTCTGTTGTGTTCTCCCATTGTGCTAGTCTGCATTTCTCATGCACACCAATCTGGCTTTACCCATCTGCGCTGCTCTGTCTTCCCGCATCCATGCCACTCTAACCCCTATTCATGCCGCTCTGTTCCCCAAACTGTTCCACCCTATTTACCCCTCCTGTGCACCATTTTGCACCAATCTGCATCACTTTGGTTTGCCCCATCTGTACTGCCTAATCTTCCCCTCTACACGCCATTCTGTCTGCCCCATCCACACAGCTATGTCTCCTCCCCCACAGTAGCTTAAGTTCATCCCAGATGCCCGGAGGCAAGTTTTAATTTGGTGCCCCCCTAAAAAAAAGGGAAAATATATATTGTGCATATCTATATATATCTATGTATAACATAAGGACAAAAACAGTAATATAAAATAGCTTTAAGCCGGGGGGGGAATATATTATGGGCAATGGAGGAGATGCCCCTTCAGTGCTGGCACCTGACGGCAGGCGCCTCCATTGTCTCCCATAGTTCTGCCCCTGTTCCCCCATCCACCATACTCTTAGCTCATCTGCACAGCTGTATGTTCTGCTCAGACCTCAGTTTAATAGACTGCATGTGTGTATTCCAATGAGCACACAAATTTGTGAATTACCAGCTACACCATTTAGTGAGCGACAGCAATCTCACTGTGAGAGTGCTGAATATGCAGTTAAGCACATGGTGTCATGGCATACCATATCTGTATTACGCAAGGAACACGTCCATTAAGGCGTCAGTGGTGCAAGTAAAGTTTGAATATTGTCTTTTGCTGTGGAACTACAGTTCAAAGCAAGTCTCCCCCGCATGCTGGAACTTGTGTTTCTCCAAGTATCAGCATTTTACATTTCTACGGTTTGTGTTGTGTGTTTTTATTATATTTCTTTTGCTGTGGAACTACAGGTACCAGCAGGTCCGTAATGCCCCACATGCTGTTACTTATGGTTCTCCAAGTATCAACATGTGGGGGAGGCTTGCTGGGAACTGTAGTCCCACAGCAAGAGACAATATTTAAATTCTTTCCTATGCACTACACTTTACATAATCATCCTGGCACCCACTGTCCAGAGATGCTGAGTATAGCCCTAGGCTATCAGCCTGAGGTGCCGTGGAGAGGGGGACCCCTTTATTGGGGGGTCCCCAGCTCTCCAGGGATTCCCGGCCTGGGCTGACTAGTGGTCAGGGGTGATGCTTCGGCTGGAGGGCCGGTAAGAGGGCTCCCCTGGCTGTGGCATCACCCCCCTGCTAGAAAGAGTCCGGTGCTGGTTCTGGTAAATACAGCGGGACCCTATGCATTTTTTCCCCCTGTATTTCTAGAACCAGGACCGGCTCAGAGCCCAGTGCTGGTTGCGCTGAATACGGGGGACCCTTACGTCATTTGTCCCTTGTATTTTGGCAACCAGGACTGGTTCTGAAAAGCCTGGTGCTGCTTGTGCTTAATACGGGGGACCCCTACATTGTTTGTCCCCTGTATTTAGCACAACCAGTTCTGGGTCTCCAAAGCCTTTTTTGGGGGGCAGGTCCCAACATTTTTCTTTTTTAAACACAGAAGCAGGTAACATGGATTTTCCAGATCTGAGCCTGCATCTGTGTGCTGCTACCTCCCCCGGGTCCTAACGCCTGCCCCACTGCCGCCCGCACCACTGCTGCTAAGGCCCGCTACCGTCCCGGGGTCCTGGCTGCAGCTAACGCTTGCCACCCACCACTCCTTTCCCCCGGGTCCCACTGCAGCTAACGCCAGCTTTCTTCCCCCGAGCCCATCACCACTGAAGCCCACAAATGACGGCCATCTTTGTGCACCCAAGTGAAGCCACAGTGATTACACCTGCTGGAGGCTCCTACTCAAGTTGAAAAGTCCTGTCTATTCAATGGCGCATTCTGAGGTAATAGTTTAGAAACTGTAACTTTCTAATTTACCTGAACCCCAAAAGCATGTACCCTGGCACAATAGCTACCTAATAAAACAAGTCTAAATTCGCCCCTACCCTGAGTTATACCACCCCTACAGGGTGCTGCCGCCGATGACGTCGCGAGCCGTGATTGGCTCACAGTGGCAATCTTTTATTTTCAAAGATGGCCGTTGCGAGCCAATCACGACTCGTGACGTCATTGGAGGCGGCGACACCTGAAGAGGACCACAGAAGCCCTGGGGAGGTGGCAGCCACCCCCCAGGTGAAGACGCCAGAAGCCCTGGCAGGTGGGCGTCCGCTAGGCGTAAACGCCAAAGCCCTGGCGGGTTGGCATCCGCCAGGTGAGAAACACCGGAAGTCCTAGTGGGAGGCAGCCACGAAAAAGAGCTGACACAGGCTGCCGCCCACTAGATGAAGATGTCGAAGCCCTGGCGGGTTGGCGCCCACTAGGCGAAGACACCGAAGATCTGGCTGGTTGGTGCCCGCCAGGCGAAGATGCCGAAGCCCTGGTGGGTTGGCATCTGCCAGGCAAAAACGCCAGAAGTCCTAGTGGGCGGCAGCCACGAAAAAGAGCTATTACAGGCTGCCTCTCACTTGGTGCCCGCCAGGCGAATACACCAAAGCCCAGGCGGGTTGGCACCCGCCAGGTGAAGAAGCCGAAGCCCTGGTGGGTTGGCGCCCACCAGGCGAAGTTGCCGAAGCCCTGGTGGGTTGGCGCCTGCCAGGCGAAGAGGCCTAAGCCCTGGGGTGGTGACAGCCACGCAAAGAGCTTAAAGGCCGCCGTCCCCAGGTGAAGACCTGTAATATAAAATATTGCAATATTAAAGTGTGTTCTGTTATTTTAATATTTTTTTTTTTACGGGTGGACTACAGGTGGCAGTGGGCCCTAATGCCCAGCATGCTGGTACTTGTGGTTTTCCAAGTACCAGCATGCAGAGAGGCATGCTGGGACCTACAGTTCACCTGCAAAAGTAAATATTATTTAAAATGTACCACATCACATAATCAACCTGGCACCCATCACCCAGGGGTGCTGGGGATAGCCCCAAGCTATCAGCCTAGGCCTGGGTTGCCCTGAGGAGGGGGACCCTTTTGATTGGGGGGTCCTCAGCTCCTCAGGGATCCCCTGCTTGGACTGACTAGCGGTCAGGGTTGATGCTGCGTCTGGGGGGGCTCCCCTGGCTGTGGCATCAGCCCCTCATTAGAAATAGTCCGGTGCTGGTCCTGGAGAATACAGGGGGACCCTACTCATTTTTTTCCCTGTATTTCCAGAACCAGGACCGGATCAGAGCCCAGTGCTGGTTGCACAACTTACATGGGACCCCTACGTCATTTGTCCCCCATATTTTGGCAACTAGCCCAGTGCTGGTTGGGCTTAAATACGGGGGACCCCTATGTAATTTGTCCCCTGCATTTAAGCACAACTAGGACTGGCTGCCTGTGTTTGAAAACAAAAAAAAATGGCGTGGCCCCACCCCCGAAAAAACAACCAGCAGCGGGCTTTGGAGCCCCATTACTGGTTGTGCTAAATACAGGGGACAAATGACATAGGAGTCCCCTGTATTAAGCACAACCAGCACCAGTCTTTTAGAACTTGTCCTGGTTGCTAAAATACGGGGGACAAATGACGTAGGGGTCCCCCATAATTAGCGCAACCAGCACTGGGCTCTGAGCCGGTCCTGGTTCTGGAAATACAGGGGGAAAAAATGCATAGGGTCCCGCTGTATTTACCAGAACCAGCACCGGACTCTTTCTAGCGGGGGGGGTGATGCCACAGCCAGGGGAGCCCTTTCACCGGGCCCCCCAGCTGCAGCATCACCCCTGACCGCTAGTCAGCCCAGGCCGGGGATCCCTGGGAAGTTGGAGACACCCCAATAAAGGGGTCCCCCTCCTCAGGGCACCCCAGGCCGATATCCCCGGCACCCCTGGGCGGTGGGTGCCGGGTTGATTATGTAAAGTGTGGTGCATTTGAAAATATAAATATTGGCTTTTGCTTTGAAACTACAGTTCCCAGCAAGCCTCCCCCACATGCTGGTACAAGTATCAGCATGCGGAGCATTACGGGCTTACTGGTACTTTTAGTTCCACAGCAAAAGCAATATAAAAAAAAAAAAAACACAACACACCGTAGAAAAGTATAATTTTATTAAAACATACATACACACACACTCTCACATACTCATCTATGTATCCATGTAACCATCTGTCCTCTTCTCCAGTAGATTATCCTATGGATTACCTGTAAAAAAAAAAAAAAAAAAATTCATACTCACCTCCTCCTATGTGTGGATCAGGTCCTCTGCACACAATCCAGGGTCTTGGCAAAATAAAAAAACGCATAATACCCGGACTGACGAACTTTAGAACACTACTACCCGAATGACAGCTCCGCCCGGCCTTTCAGTACAGAAATCCCGGGGCAGAGCACTCATTGGCTGAGAAAAGCGAGCCTTCCGCCTCTCAGCCAATAAGTGGTTCTCACCATTGAATTCAATGGTGAGAACCAAGCATTTCCTTTTCAAAAATGGCGTATTCCAAAGAGCACACAATTATGTGAATTAGCAGCTCCACCATTTTGTGAGTGACCGCAATCTCATTATGTGAGAGTGCTGAATCTGCAGTTAATCACAGGGTGTGATGGCATACCATATCTGTATTGCGCAAGGAACACATCCATTAAGGCGTCATTGCTTATTGAAGTTTGAGTGGCAGAAAATCAGTAGGTTTTGTGAATTTTCAGATCATGTCAAAGCAGCCTTAATGGGACATATGAAACCTTAAGGTTTTTTGTCTATGGAATATATATATATATATATATATATATCTATATATATAATATATATATATATATATATATATATTATTGGAGGTGCTACCTGTGGAGACAATAGATATATACACAAAAAGAAATACAGGTGCTCGACTCCAAATTAACTGATTGTACATGATAAATAAATTTTTGCACTGAATAGAGGTTTTTGGCATTATCTTGGCCAAGGTTATGGGCCTACCCACCACATCCGGGTAACCTCTGTCGGTTAGGTCCCTAACATACTAGGATTTAAATCCAGAGCGCAGGACACCCCCAAACTAGCCCAGCCAAGCCACCCCAAGACACCGCTCTAATAAGAAAGGTGAAGTGTAAAAGAAATAGTTAAGAGCAGCCGCAGCTGCATAAAAAGAATAAAACACATTTTAATGCTTCACTGTCTGTTTTTTATATATGTATTTCACTTTTTTCTTTTTATTCTTTTTATGCAGCTGCGGCTGCTCTTAACTATTTCTTTTACACTTCACCTTTCTTATTAGAGCAGTTTCTTGGGGTGGCTTAGCTGGGCTAGTTTGGGGGGTGTCCTGCGCTCTGGATTTGAACACTAGTATGTTAGGAACCAACCCGACAGAGGTTACCCGGATGTGGTGGGTAGGCCCATAACCTTGGCCAAAATTTTGCCAAAACCCTCTGTTCAGTGCAAAAATTTATTTATTTATATACAGTCAATTTGGAGTTGAGCACCTGTATTTATTTTTGTGTACTTTTAGAGCAATACCAGCATGAAGCAATAGCCCATGCAAACTCACAGAACAGGACAGAGTGCTGAAATTCACAGATCGGGTTTCCTTGGCCAAGCAGATGCACACAAGCCTCAGTTCATTATGTACAATGCCAAACGTTGGCTGGAATGGTGTAAAGCATACTGACATCAGATTCCGATGCAATGGAAAACAAAAAAAATCTTTGTAATACAAATAACTAGGAATCCTGGCACTGATTAGATAGAAGATCTAACATCTGCAGCAAATGGTTCAAGAACCTGGCAGTTAGCGAATATCAGAAACTACATACTGATTATCAGTATGTAACACACAGGAAAACAACAAAGGAAGGGAATTTCCATTGCACTAGTGTCCAGGTCAGATTTTACCAACAAAACTAAATTACTCAACCTGAAGATGTAAAAACATCCATTATTGTATTATTTATTGTACATCCCTATCATTTATTATTTGATTTTTATATCATACATCACAATCTGTTGCATATTGACCTTCTTTTTGAAGAAGTAAAAATAATCTTGTATTGAACACATAAGTTTAAAATTTCCTGATACACATTTAAGGGTTGAGTTCAATCAACACAGGTAATTCTGGGATATTCTTTTCTTTGCATTTCTAGTTACAGAGGGGGACAAACCTCTGAGATTTGAAGCTCACCAGCACATGACCTTAGTGCACAAGTGTCAATATATAGACTATTCTACCCTTAAATGGCAATCAAAAGAGCAATCATTAATTAAGTGGCTTAGTAAGTGGTAGGAAACAGCAGTCAGTCAGTATGGTCACTATGGAATTCAGCTGCTGAAATGCATCAGCATATAAAAAGTTCCAAAGATACCTTAATACAGGATCCTCCTTAGTTATTCTCATTGTAATGTTTGATCCCAAGTGATGGTTACTGACACTGAAGTGTTCCACAAGTAGATGACATTCTCAATAGCATCAATGTGTGTCCAGCCAGACAGTGAAGCAAAGTTGCTAATAAAAGGTATAGCTCACAGTGAGGTATAAATATAGCAGTATGCACAAATGGATTGACCAAGTCTTTCACACTGCAGGAGTTGTGGCTTTATTTAACTAGGACTACTCAGCTTCTGTTCTGTTTAGTGTCAAAGCTAGTTAATTCATATAAACCCCTTCGTTTGTTAAACCAAGTAACAAATGATAGAGCGTCAACGCGTTTTGTCCATATGCTATGGATGAAACGAACTAACACTCTTGACTGGTAACACAAAGCCCTTATCTCAAACCTTTGAAGAACTTTGTAATTAATTTGAATGCTGATTGTAAGCCAGGCATTATCACTCTACATCAGTACCCGACCTCTCTAATGCTCTTTTAGCTGAATGGTCCAAATCCTCAAAGTCATGTTCCAAAATCTCACGGTATGTTTTCCCAAAAGAATGGAGGCTGTTATAGCAGCAATGGCGAGACCAACTCCACATTAATGACTATGGCTTTGGAATGATATGTTCAACAAGCACATATGCCTGTGATGTTTGGGTGTCCCCATACTTTTGGCCATGTAAAGTATTTGAATAAATTAAAGGTGTCAAATATTATAAATGTAAAGTGCTTTGCTTCACGTAGACACACAAATAAGGTTTAATTCCTTGTTGCCTAACAATAACAATTATTTATATCTTCTAGTTCGGTGCCATGGATCTCGTGAAAGGAATCATACAGCTTGAAAACCTATCAGCTAGCATTATTGTGGCTGTGTAAAGATAAATCACTGTCAATGATGTTAACCTCTTGTCAAGTGCATCGTGATTAATCTCTAAACCAATAACTGGAGGCACAATCATAACACCTAAGCAAACTACCTGAGACACAGTACTCAATGAAAGATGAATTAAAAGCAACACGTTAAGTCAGTCACCTCACAGGAAGAGTTCGATCTCCCCTTCTGCGATCCATTTCACGCTGGGGAACAGGGTACCACCTGAAGTTCAATTTCCAGTTGAACCCACCATAGGTCATGTCAGAACCAGCCATGTACTCAAAGGTATCATCGCTAATAACATCAATTATGGGGCACACCACTGTCCTCCTTTGTAAAGATGAAACAAAACTGCATTAATAAAGGGTTCAGGCATAGGCACCTTACTGTTATATAAACAAATTATTCTGAAACAATTTGAAAATACTTTCAAAAATGCAAAACAGCTCTTTAAGAAATGCATTGACTGTAAAATACATTATTTTCATTTTCCACAAAGCAACTAATGAATTATAAATGCAGATATTTAGTTATTTTACAATATTTGAATTTCTGAAAGAGAATTCAATCAGTGTGTAAATGCAGACTAAATAGTTGTAGTTTTACTCCAACTTTTGTGAAACTAAAGCTAATACAGTAAGAGAGGTCTGTTTCATAACAAAATACTGTAGCTCTAGAGTGCAAATACAACTTTTGGACCAGCTGTATGCCTCAGTCTGTGGTAAATGCACCTATATTTCTACCATGGTGCATAGGATTCTGCAGCACATTTGCACATGTAGAGGTTAGAATAAAAGGTATTCCCACTGAAGTACTGAAAAGGTGCACCACTTAGAGGGGTATTCAATATGAAACGTTAACTTCACTGTCGAAGTTAACGTTTCATATCGGAGTTTTACCTGCGTTAAAGTATGGTGCGCGCTCCCGCTTATACCCGTATTCAATATAAAATTAACTAAAACAGGAAACTCCGAAGTTGATTTTGCGTAAAGTTACGAATTTTTCCTTAAAAAAAATGGTATGACCCACCTAAAGTAGTAAAAACATGGGGGATCACTATGGGTACCCCCGTTTTAGCCTTTAATTGAAAGTCAGGGATTTAAATAGCTGTTTTTTTCCCGACATTGAATAAGTGATGCAGAAGAGCACTTAGGTTATTTTTTTCATTTTTTTTTAAGTGGTCCCATCAAATTTGGGGTACATGAAAATGGGTACTAGCATATTTTTAAGTCCCTAAAGTAATTTTTTAAAAATTCAGCATTTGTGCACCTGCCGCTATAAATCTATTCTAGAAAACACCTGCCGCATACTTGCAGAATAGCCCTGAACCTATTTCCCTATTGTTAAACAATTTTCTCCCATTTTTTTTTTCACCCCAATTTTTAAATACATTTTTTGGGGTGTCCCTATTTATTTTTTTTTAAACTTTTTTTGACATAGTTCTTTTTTAAATGTCATTCCCAGGGGTGCAGGCTATTTTTTCTAAGCCTGCACCCCTAAACCCCAATTCTGCACTTTTTTTCGACACCTATTCAATGGTGAAAAGTTATCCCCGTTTTTTATCAAAGACTTTTCAAAACTGCGATAAGTCTTTGAAATTGAATACGGTGTAAAAGTAAAACCTGCGATAATGACGTCATACCTCCGATATTAACGCAAAAACGATGTTATCGCACCCATATTGAATACCCCTGTTAGTCTCATTAAGCGGAGCAGTGTAAAAATGAGAAATCATGTCTTGTAGAAAAATTATTTTAATGTGATAGATGGGATGAAAGAGCCCATTTTCACAGGTATTTCTTCCAATGCCGGCAAAAAGCTAGCAGTAATTATGATACTTTGAATGAGACAAAAAACACATACCCAATACATTGTATAATAATCTAAATACATTTTAAAAATAAGGGGTTTTCTTCTTCCCATCAGAACCAAACAATCTTCAACTACTGTTACTCCAGAACTAAACACTCTTTTACAGGTGACCAGCTCTATGCTGACAAGTGCTGGGTCTCATTCTTAAACATTTAGTCAACAGGGGTTGGAGTACAATTAATGTGAATAACACCTTATGGAAAACATATTTCACCGCTCTATTAAATGGAAATTTTTTTTTTGCACGATATATTATAATCCAAACAGAAAAAAATAAAAAGTCTCCAAGACTATCGATCAGAAAGTCCATTGGAAGAGGTCAACATGAGAAAAAAGATTTATTAAAAGTGTGGGGAACAAAGGTCTCAGATTCAAGTTTTATTTGCAAATAATTTACATTAGGTATATTTGGCATTATACTGAGGTACAAAGTTACCAATGAAAAAGTCCCAATTACCCTGACACCTAATGGTCTAGGTGGTTTTAAAAGATCCCCGGCTCTATCCAGCACGCGGCTTGTAGCTCAGTCCTCACCACACAGACAACAGGCTTTTTTTTATTTTTAACTATAGCAAGAGAACTCTGTACATGTGTCTTTTGTGTTAGTAGTGGGCCAGATTAAGAATTTAAGAAATGTTGCAATGGACATGGAGATTACTTATAGCAAGCGTCCATGCAAATGTGCTTCTCACTTGAACATGCCCCATTAGGCCTTTGGTGGACAACACCACCTGAGCAATATTTTCACAGACACAAAGGTAATATGTTGTGGGTGTACTCCTGACACTGTGCTTTGTGAAGAATCTTCAATTAGCTTGGCATAATTGTTTAGTAGTCAGTCCTCAATGGGTATTCCAGGAATATAAAAAGAAAAAATACATAGCATTGACTGCATGAAAAAAGATAGTGAATGGTGTTTTCAAATTAAACACAATTTGAAGTGCATATAAGTTATGTTAGCATTCAACTTGATAACGTGGGACTGTTTACGACGTACAATATGAGATTAGAGTGTTTTTTTTGTGCTGCAAGAAGGAAAGTAATAGCAGTAAAAACTTACAAATAAAATTAGTAACTAGTGCATATACAGGTTGAGTCTCCCATATCCAAAATGCTTGGGACCAGGGGTATTTTGGATAACGGAATATTCCGTATTTTGGAATATTTGCATTTCATAATTAAATATCTTGGGAATAGGATCCCAATATACACACAGAATGCATTTATGTGTTATATATACCTTATACTCACAGCCTGCAGGTCATTTTATACAATATTTTTAATAATTTTGTGGTTTAAGCAAAGTTTGTGTACATACATGAAATTCATTTATGTTTCATATACACCTTATACACACAGCCTGAAGGTTATTTTATACTGTATTTTTAATAATTTGTCCCTTAGACAAAGTTTGTGTACATTAAACCATCAAAAATCAAAGGTTTCATTATCTCAGTCATGCCAAAATTATTCCGTATTTCGGAATATTCCGTATTTCGGAATATTTGGATATGGGAGACTCAACCTGTATCCAAGTACAGCCAAACCACTACATAACACTTTATAGACACCATACATATAGATACTTGTATTCATTTCCAGCTGAGAATAAACTGAAAGGCAAGTTTTCAGATGAGTATCTTATTTTAACCTTTGATACGAAGATTATATTGTCATTTAAGGATATTTGAATGCATGATTATAAATTTCAATTCACCAATTTGGGTGTGTTATCAAACAAATCTCTTACCTGTAGTTAAAACAGGATTTTTTGAAGTCATGCTGTGACCCCATTTGATAGGGGGGTGTCATTGTCATTAAAAGTCATGGGATAGATGAGTAGTATCGTGTTGACCCCCTCTAACCAAGTGAAGTGCAGCAACTCGATGTGGCATCGATTCCACAAGAGGACAGAAGACCTCTGGAGAGATATTGAGCAATGCCATCTGGATAACTTCCCACAGCTCCCCGATAATTGTAGGTGCATAATCGCGGGTGCGAATGGACCTCTTCACCATGTCCCATAAATGCTCGATAGAGTTCATGTCGGCCAAACACGATGGCCACACCATTCATCTGAACTATCTAGAATGCTCCTCGAACCAATTCTACCAAACTTGGGACAGATAACATGGTCCATTATCCTGATGGAATATTACATCGTTATGATGGCACATGAACTCCATGAAGGGTTACAAATAGTCATCAAGCAATGTAACATATCGGTTAGTGTAAAAAAAACGTGTTCAGACCGACCAGCGGTCCCAACCCAGGCAACGTGAACACAACCCACACTGTTATGGAATCATCACCAGCCTGCACAGTGCCTTGTTAACTGGGGCCTCATGGGATCTGCGCCACACCCCGAACACTACCATCTGCCAGAAACAACTGGAACCATGACTCATCTTACCACGCCACATGTTGCCAGTCCTTCAGGGTCCAATTAGCGAAGTCACAAGCCCATGTGATGTGCTGTGTCCGGTGTCTTAGTGTTAACAGGGTCACTCTGGTGGGTCTACTGCTACCATATCCAATGGAAGGTAAAGAACGCTGCACTAACCTGTTGGGGATGCGTCTGGTACTTCCTGCATTGAAAGTGGTGTGATTTGAGCCAGTGTCGCTTGTCTGTTACCATGGACAATTCTTGCCAGACACAATAGTGTCTCAACCCCCTGTAGAATGCACTGTCGATTTACATAATTTTTAGTTTCTTCCTTGGCCAGTTTCCGGCTTGTAGATATACAGAATGAGACATATACTGTATGTGTCACTTCTGGACTGCATGGAAGTCTATAATTGAGACTGTTGAATTTACTAATAGATGACAGGTGATGCATTCCAGAGTAAAGTGGACGCAGCTTTTTGCTGGATGAGGTGGTGACTTGAATAACAAGTGCATTATTTCTGTTTAATACAGATGTGCTGTATATCATAAGTTTGGCATTGTAGATGTACTAAAAAAAAAAAGTGCAGAAGTTGTCAACAGGATTACACTATAGTGTTGGACTGTTACTAATGATTGAATACACAGTTATTAACAACTTGTTAGGTGTATTTAAACCTTGCTACTGCTATATGGGGGTATTCAATTCAATGCAATGTGAATAGAGCCAGGATGGAGTTCCCGGAGCCATTTACTTGACCACCCTGTTAAATCCAACTAGAGGATTTCTGTTTGTACCGTTCTGAATAAAAGGTGAAGAGTTGGACCTATAAAAATTCCACTTGCACCTCTGTTGCAGTAAAGAGGTGTAATATTACTTTGGTATACTTGACCCTCCACACAAATATTACCAAGCTCATCACTTTCCCACTCACAGGTAAATAAGTTAACTCATCATATTCCGCTAAAGTTTTTTTCTGCTCTTAATGCACCACGGATGAACCATATATTTAATAATTGCCAATGTTTTTCTAAAGTGTCATTGTTCGGCTGTGACACCAATGCCCCTTTCACATCGCCAAAATAACCGGGGTTATTCCCGGGTCGATGTGATTTTAAAAAGCACCAAAATGAATAACCCTGGTCGACCAACCCGGAATTTCAACCCGGGTCGGACCCGGGTTATTTGGCTCTTAAATGGTACAGACCCGGGATATTCAACCCGAGTCTGAGAAAATAGTGCTGATTGGCTTTTTCCAGTCAGCTGACCAGCCTGCACACAGAGCACGTGTCTCTGTATTTACATTACTGTCCTGCACTGCACACTTTGGGGAAAAGGCAGCTATTAATAAGCTATACACAGACAGCACAGTGTACTATACTGCACTTTACTTTCACTTTCGAGGAATCATGGCAAACTGGAGTGAAGAAGAAGTAATGGAGTTGCTGCGGATCAGGCATGAGGAAGAAATATGTAAACAGATAACTGGCACTGTAAAGGATGCAATAACTTATCGCAACATCAGCAAAATGTTGGCTGCATCTGGATTCATCAGGAGCCAATAGCAGGTCATCAATAAGCTGAAGGCACTGAAGAAGCAATTTCATAAGGTGAATGACCACAATAGAAATCGCAGTGGTGCTGCCCGCATGGACTGGAAGTTCTTTGAACTGTGTGCCAATGCATTTGGCCATACTGCATTAAGCAGACCTGTGACAGTCATCTGCACTGCATGCATTCCCCAGCCCCGCCTTTTCTTTACTGAAAACGTCATCATAATTGTGAGCCAATAAAATCCTTTAAAAATGACATCACACTGTTTTAACATGGGCAACCCGGGTTGAGTTAAAAGGCACCAAATCTGCAATAACCCAGGAATAACCCGGGTTATTATGGAGATGTGAAAGGCCCTGACCCGGGTTCAAAACCCGGGTCCGACCTGTGTTTGCGATGTGAAAGGGGTACAATAGAGTCAAGACCCGGAGATGGGAAGTGAGCAGATCCAAAATTCTGGTATATATATGCTCAAGAGCCTGGCAGAGCTACCCGGAATTCTAGTCTCCCAGACATTCTGGGCGAGAAGGCAACTATGATATTTTTGGCATGTTCTTCCATTTATTTTAAGACCTATATAAAGGATGACGGTTCTTTGCAAATTTTATTTTAAATCAGACACATACTAAAAGTACAGAAGTATTTGGTGTCTGATTTAAGTGACATCAGACAACAAATACTGCATAAAACACACAGGAAAAAAAAAAAAAATCAGCAGACAGAGCTTCCTCATTTTTATATGTAGTAAGGAATGGAGAAACACCTCATGTGTTACTTCTCTATTATACTTCCATGCTGCCGGAGCACAGTTGATGTTACTGAGCAATAGCTGTACTCTCTGTAGGAAGTAATGAACTGGAAACTACAGATGTGTGCTAGCTGTGTAAACATATATAATGCATATTGAATAACAAATATGCCAGGGAAAGCATGACAGTGAATTTTAATAAAGTACTAGAAAGAGGAGTAAAACCAAATAATAGAACTAAAAGAAAAAGTATACTACAAATTTCTATTAAATTAGAGAAATATTGTTTTAGTTTCTGTGTGACATGTCCTCTGTATCAGAAAACACAAAAAACCCCAAAACAATGAAAAATAATCAATTAAAATAATTGTACAACTAGCCTCAATTTGAGACATCTGAGGCGAGGAAGCCACTGGGTTCTGTGTGAGAACCCGGTGGCTTACTTGCACCAGGTGTCTCGAATTGCAAGCAATCCACCGTATCTTGTGTGAGTCGGCTTGTGCAGAGCGTCATTTGCCCGAAAGTGCATCTCAGTTGCACTGATAAATTTGATATGCGACACATGTATATCCGTCTGCATCGTAGTCTGTATACTACTAAGCACAACGGAACCTGGTGTGAAAAAAAGCTGCGGCCACTGCAGCGTAGCACTTCATATACAGACTGAGACTCAGTTGCACACAAATATATCAGTGTCATATGAAATTACTCAGTGCAGTCTACTGAAGCGGTTTGTCACATCCGCTTGCGGCTAAGGCCCGTATTCAATTAGAGGCGAAAAACTGCGATCTGCGAAAAGTTTTTGCCAATGCGCGGTTTTAGCCTGTTTCTGAAGTATTGCTCCTATTCAATTCCAGGATGTTTTCGCCTAGGAGAAAACTCCATGGGCAAAAGCAGGGAAAAAAAGATTCTCCAGCAAAAAGCAGGAGAAAAGAAGTGCAAAATCCATATTTTGGGGTACAAATGTTGGGAATTGATTCAGAAACCTTTGGACCCCCCCCCAATGACTAATTAGGCAAAAAACATGTTTTTGAAATTGACCCCCAAAAATATTTTTATTCCCCCTCAATCTCAGTAGGATCCTGCCTCAAACACCTTGCCAGACTTGGCTTGTCTGTCCATTTCTACACATAAAAGTATATTTACTAAAGTGAGTTTTTTTTAGAGGTGAAGATGTTGCCCATAGCAACCAACCAGATTCTACTTAAAAATGGAAACATATCGATTACTTCTTTTTTATCTTTCTCAGCATGCAAGAGAGGACAGGAAATGTAGGACATTCATAAGCTAGTTAAACCCTCCATGGGAATGGCAGTACATCTACTTATTCTGCTCCCTTGATGCTGTGAGTTAAGAATCTTGATACTTGTGCATTTTGATCCGCTACCTTTATGTCCACTTGTGAAAGACAAAATCTTGTTATCGGTAGTGGAAAGAATACTTGAATGAGAGATCATCCTGCTACTATATTTTCTTTGAATACGGTAAGGAATATTGAAAGTGACTGTTTTGTTCCTGCCCAAAATTCCAATAGAATTATTTCCTTCATCATTTATTTTCTTCTGGTGCTCCATTGATGATTTATGAAGGAAGGTCACAAAAGTTCTGTTATAGGAGATTGTTCTGACATGTTTTCCAATAAACTGTAGATTAGAGTGTGTGGATCTAACAGATACCTCATTGTGGGGTATATGTACTAAGCCTTGGATAGAAATAAAGTGGATGGAGATAAAGTACCAACAAATCAGCTCTTAACGCCCTTTGCAGGCTATTTTTGAAAATAGCAGTTAGAAATAAAGTACCAACCAATCAGCTCCTATCTGCTTTAGCTCTCTCCAAGGCTTAGTACATAGATCCCTGTGTTTTTGTTACTAGTTGCTGCCACCAGATCAGATTTTCTTTGGTGCTTCTTGATAACTTGATATTGTGATCCAGAGAAGTATTTTGCTGATCTCACAATCTAAGTAGTTCTAAACGTAGATTGTGCAAGTGTCATTTTGGCAGGTAAATACTGTCGTGGAAGAGAACATTCTCAATAATTTTATGCATTTTGTCTTATATATTGTGGAGTCTGTACTTGATGTGCTATGCATTGAGCCTTGAGGTGAAGGTTAATTTGTTTTGAATAGTTGTATCATAACTCCCAGAAAACTCATTATTTGTGAAGTAAAGAGCTGACTTTGTATATCTTCACAATCCATCCATGTGACTGCAGAAACTAACCCTGGTGATTTTTTTTTTTTTTTTTTTACTTAATTGTTTTATTGGCTGTGCTTATCTCTACAAGGCTGTTAAGGTGGCCATACACGGTGAGATTCAAAAGTTGGTAAGAACAGTTGTACGATTTCCCTTGAAAACTCTTCCCTTCAGATACAGGACGATTTGTATTTAAAATGCACCTATTTCACATAAGACCGTACGATTTGATCAATCACATCACATAATGTGTGTCTATTCCTACACGATCAGTTGAGATCTCTCCGCAAAAGCATCTGATCAGCGATCCAACTAGATGACGGCGGGGACGCGCATCCGGGTCGCAGAAGACTCAAAATACAACTACTTTCAAATGATTGGTTTGTCAAACCTGTAGAAACTGCCCAAATCATGTGATCAATCGTCCCGTGTATGGCCAGCATTACACACGTGAGGGCACAGTTTGAAAACCTTCTTTTCTTATTCTTGCTATCAGTGTTATTAGTTTCTTTGTAAGGTTCCTGGAGATATTTCTATGACACAATGCAGACAAGTGCACTGGAAGGGTTACCCTAGAATGCAGAATCCCAGGAATTTTCTGTGTTGAGCAGAAACAGGGATATTAAAATTAACATCCTAAAGACCTATGGGGATACTGATTTCATACAAAACCGTTTAGCAATGACAAATCTTTTGAATCTACTGAGATCCAGAAGAGTGGGATAAGGACAATGAATAGTCTGGCATAGAATCCTTTGCCGTAAAGATCTAATGGTACTGGGGAAGTAGCTTTTGGCTTGATAATTTCTGGTAGGCTGTTTTGCAGAGCATCTACTTCTGCTGAGTATGTTGGGGTTCTAGGCTGTACAAATACATTTCCTTTTGGATACCGGTAGATTTAAAATCTTCAGCACCCACTGAACTTTCAGAGACTGAGGGCTTCATTCAGAGGCGGCCGTACGGTCTACGACCGCACGGCCGCCTCGATGTTTGTCAAAGTGCGCATGCGCACGAGGGAGCCGGCTCCTTCGTGCGCATGCGTGAGACCCGCTACAACCGACAGCGCCGGTCGTAGCGGGTCTATTTCCAAAGGGGGCGAGCTGTCGATGTTGATTGACAGCTCGCCCCGTTTGCAAGGCGGGCAAGGGGGGTGGCAGCCCAAACGGAGGCGTTCCCATGCCGTTTGGGGGAGGCCCCACTGACATCACTAGTGATGTCAGTGGAGAGCTTCCGGCTCTGACAGAGCCAGAAGCTCTCCGGGGCTTACGACAAGTGAGACCCTACCCTAGGGTCTCGTCGTAAGCCCCGATGGTCGCGATGGTCTATGACCATCGCGACCATCACCCTAGCGGTCGTTAGAGCTGTGGGTGTAAACCCACAGCCTAACGACCGAAACAGAGGCGGCCGGTCAGGATGCAAACAGCCGCCCAGTTTCTGAGCGACCGCTTGCATCCTCCGACCGCCTCTGAATGAGGGCCTGACTGTGTGTGAATATTGTGAAATACTGACCCTATTGGTGTTAGAAGGGAGCTGCTCCTGAGAATAGTCACTGTAGTTAAATATGACTTTACATCTAATTTTCAAGCTTGAAGAACCAAAAAGGCTGCTTGGAAGTCAAAGGAAAATTCTAAAAAGACGATCAAAATTCAGGCACTAATTATAAAATATTACATTTGATTAGCAAGTAAGATATTATCACTAATTAACAGCAGAAGATACTCAATGTGCTTGTGGATGCACACTAAATTTTCTACATAAAAAAATGCACTAAACAAATATTAGTTTCTGCGCTAATGATATTCAGAGTCTGGTATGGAAGAGAAAAGACACGTATCCAAATGTATATAAAAATAAATATGCACAATTTAATACATACAATAGCAACGGGGTGCAATATCAATATATAGTATACACTATTTAAACAGCAAATAATAAAATCATATACCTGTGATTTCTCCCCCACAGCACTCGAGTTGGACTGAGATTGCTAAGCCTGGTAATCGAGAGAGGGTGTTGTTCCCTTAACAGCACAGGCTGCTGTTTCTATTGAACTATACAGAGGACGGAACTTTTACAATTATTCATTGTCCATTTACCTGGAGGTGGACATGATCCATGCCAGAGTAAACCGGTAACAATTTCTTAATATAGGTATGGACATTATACCACTTTGATATTCACGTGCAGACTTTGTAGCTTGCAGCCACAAGTGGGACAGAACTCGATATAGAATATATATTCTTTCACTTGTGCAGCAATGGAGTATGATTTTTTTTTTTTTTTTTTTTAAATCATTTATATATTTAAATACTGTATACTATATATTGATATTGCAGTCGGTTGGTATTGTATGCATTATTAAATTGCAAATATTTATTTTTATATACATTTGAATGTGTTTCTTTTCACTTCCATACCAAACTCCGAATATCATTAGCGCAGAAACTCGAATATTTGCTTAGCAAAAGAAAATTCTGTGTGTTGTACTGTTTTACAGGTGTAAAGTTTCTTTCATTTTTAAACTGCTCGTTGAGGAGGAATCTTCCATACCTCAGGTAAATTGACAGCTTTCAAACAGGAGTTTTCTGTATCATTGCATCTACTTTTTAGTAAAAAATATTGTCTGTTTACTTTATCCCGAACATCCATCTGAAGGGTCTCTTTACATAATATGGATGCTTTGGAAACTGAAGCAATGGCAAAAGCCAGACCACCAATCTTTCAGAGAAAAAAAAAAAAAGAGTGCCTAGGGGGTACCCCATTTTCTGGTTAAAGTACAGTTCGACCAGATATGCTAGCTATGGCTGCATGTACTTTAGGAACCATCATCCATTTCAATATCGCTATCATTAAATGCACACACAGGTTCCAGTCTTTTTGTATTTCGCCCGTTTCTCCAATATGATCAGGATTATTCTTATATGTAGGGAACACACTGTAGGTCCACTACTAGTGCTCTATTCCAGATACCCCAATGTTGTGGGAGCTGCTTTAACAGAGGGGGTCCAACCATTAGGTTATAACGAAAATAACTGTAGTGGGTAATTGACCTGTGTGTGAATGGATGAAGAATATGTTGTTAACGTAGTGGATTAATGAATTGTTGAAATGCACAACAATATGACTGTCAATGTATATGAATGTGGTGCAGTTTGAAACCAAGATACACGGATGGTGGGAAAAAAAAAAACCTTTTACAGTATTATGTATCAGATAAGATACAGCCTGGGCAAGCCCATATAGATAGTTAATAACTAGGTAGAACTAAGAAAAAATCAAGACAAATAAATCTAAATGTTAAAATGAAGATAATGGTCGAAGAGTATGGCAGTCATGAAAAAATCTCCAATTACAAATATAGCAAAATGTCAACCTGAAGCTGGGTGTTCAACTGCTGTCCCATCGTATCCCATGTGACCCTGTCACTGCCTCTTGAGTCTATGTGGGTGGTCCCAGCTTGAAAGTAAGGAAGGCAGATCTTACCATATTACACAGCCATTTTCTGGTGTTGCCTGCATCCTTCTCCATCCGATACTGAAAGTAAAGTTCTCCCAGGTGTTGGGGGAAGTGGGTAGGGGGAGATATGCCATTAGGGATCACCGGTACTCGACAGTGCCAGAGTGCACACGTACCAATTCACAGCTTAAAGTCGGGTCAGCTTAAAGGGGCTGTCAGGCTGTGACTGTGGAAGAGCTGATGAAATCCCAACGCGGAAGGCCGGCAGATGAAGATCCCAACTAGGGTAAGTAAGTACCCTAACCCTCCCTTAGTGGTGCCTAACCCTAACCGCCCTTCCTTGCCTAAACCTAACCCCCCCTCCCCGCACCCAAAACCTAACCCTCCCGGGGGGGTGCCTAACCTTAACCTGCCTAACCCTAAGTCCCCCTGGGAGACACAAACCTATAACCTTCCCCCCCAGCCCCCCACCTTCCCCCCCCCACGCGCAGCTAAGATCTCCTAGCACCCGGCTTACCTATGCTCGGTATGCCGGGTGTCAGGATTTCGGCTTGGGGCTAATGATAGGTGTTGGTATTCAGACGCCTATTTTCAGTCCCGTGCCGGCATCCTGACTACATCCCCTTCTAAACATGTATTCAACAAGTTTCTTCACCTCCTGGTGGTTTCCTCATGGATGACAAGCTCTCAGTAATTGTTGTCTTTTTATACATTACCCTTGATTGGGATGACCAATAATAAGAGGTCAGAATTAAAATTTCAAAGTGTCTTGACTGTAAATGGTTACCCGCTTTTATGGATATTAAAATGAGTTCCACACTCGTATATCTTGCCGTTTTCTTGCTGTACCTTAAAGTTGTGTGGTTAACTGGTTGAAATATCATACGGTGTTTTGGCTGTTCTAATTATGATTATGTGAATATCCATTTGTTGGTCACATATATGGGTGGGTTTCCTTCTTGTGTGTTTACATCTGAACTTAAATGAGCTGTGTAATACGTCTGTTCATTACACGGAGATACTGGTATTGACCAGCATGGCTAGAATGCTGTATTATCACAGAGGAGGACGTTTTTTTGGTTAATAATCGATGGATTGAAAAGTACATTGTATAGTGGAAATTAGTAATCTAAAAATATGATAATAGATCTGCAAATATATATAAAAGTTGTAGGTTTGTGGAATGGTAGCAAATGTATGTGAAGAAGAATGGATGTTCTAAGTGACACATATCACTAGATATTGATGGTGGAGTTGAAATATGAAAATCAGTCCAGTTTGGTTTTGGTATGATATGGGATGTTAAACAAAATCTATGATCTTCTTGAAGCAGTGATAATGATATGGACTAGGGCAGAGGTACAGTTTAAATTGATCACGTAATTACGGTTTGAACTTCAAAATCAGGATAGAGTCTAATGCTGGGAACACACTGGCAAATATATTGGGCAATCAAATGATCGGCCAACATATCGAGCGCCCGTCAGCCAGTGTGTACCATCGATGTGTTTGTGAACGATGTTGTTCACAGACATATTGCGTCAGCTGTGCTGCACACAGAACCATCATCTGCAGATATATCTGTTAGGTGTGTACCCAGCTTAAAAGGCATGAGTGTTTTCATCAACTAGATCCAGTTGATTTCTTGTTTAACTATTTGTCGATGTCTCCTCTCAAATTTGATAGATTACCAGGCATTGCCAAAGAACAAGGCCGGTATTGTTAGATTTGCGTCTATGCTTATAGTGACTGGAGAGACTGTCTCCCAGTCTCTTATGTTTATTTCTTCGGTGTTCCCCAATTCTGTCCATGAGAGGTTCATCCTATATATTGCTTCTTGCATGGGAATGTAATCATTTAGATGACAATCTCTGTACCACAAGTAATGAAGCCTTTCATTCTCATTTTTTCTTGGTTAGACATGGAGCTAAACTCTGTGGTGGCCTTGGTGCTTAATGTACTGAGTTTCTTGCACCTGATGCATCATCCACAGGTATAATCCCAGTTTTTTGTTACTGTTCCCTTTAATAATGTTTGTTTGGATGTGGAGAGATCTCTGATGTGATTTTTGATTATCTTTTTGTTGATGTTAGGTGCCTTCCTGTAGACTATGGCTGGAGTGGTCCTAAATTGAGGGCCTAGAAATTCATCCTTCTTTATGATGTGCCAGTGATTGTTAATCATCTTATTGCTGATTTGTCTGAATATTGTGTTATAAAATATAGTTGCTTTCTTTTCTTTGGGTTTCTTGCATGTCCCAATCTTGTTCCTCTTTCTTTCTATAACTCCTTTCTATTCTAATGTCTTCTTTAACAGGGCTGAACTGGCCATGTATCCTTCATTGTTTAAGAGGGTATAATTATTGGTTCAGTTGTTCAGTCTATATGTTGAGTGAATCTTCTTTTTAGACAAGGTTAGTAGACTCATTCAGATGCCAATGCTGTTATAACATCTACATATTTATATATTTCTATTTAATAAAATATCCACATTGTTTTAAGAAAATGTTCTTGACTATCTGGTTTCCAATATTAGTAGCACAACCATAACTTTAATGCTTACTTTGTCCAAGTGTCTTTCATTCATTTGGGCATTGGCTCATGCAGAAAAGCAGGTCCCGGCTCCACCCATGCTTAACTGCTGAACAACAGTTCAGTTTCCCTAAATAAGACTGTAGAATTGCACCTACAGAATTTACACACGTCCTTTCTTGAGGCACAACAGTTCTCAAAGGACTTGTAAGTTCATGTATCTTCTATATTGATTTACTGACTTAATTATTGCTTGTTTGCAGCGCTGCAGAATTTCGGGTGCCTTATAAATAAACATTGATGAGGGTTATTTTGAGGGGACATGAATCATGCTCAGGGACTCCATAAAAAGGTCAACAAAATATTCATGCATTGACAAAAAAAATCTCCACAGCATCAAAATTTATCCTATTCTAGGATTTGCCAACTATTACAACAAATTCTTGCCTGGCATGGCGGTGGTGCTCCATCCATTACACCGGCTCTTATAGAGAGCAAATTGTCATGGTCACATAATAATGGCAGACAGGAGTAAGTGCTCAACAGCTTTTCAATCTTTTACATCAAGAGAATTGTAAAATGCATGTTGTATTATGGGCCAAAAGTTAAAAGAAGCATTGAATTTCATTTGGGCATAAAAATTTGTAATTAGTGCTTGTATGGTACGAGGTTCACGCTCATAATGGACCAGCAACAACTGATTTCCAGCTTTAATCAAGGCATTCCAGTTAGTGTAGCAGCATGCATATAACATTAGGCTTTATTTTCAGAAGATCACAGCTATGATGCTGAGTTTAAGTGAGTCTTGCTATTGCACACTGACATTAGTGCCATCCTCAAAAAAGGCTATGTACTCTTGATATATTTACACTTACTCAAGATGAAAGCCTTCCTGATAATGCAGCAATGACATAAAAGGTTATCGGCATACATGCAACACTGGATCAAGTGCATGCAGTTGCACAAAAATGATGAATAGGCCCTCAATAATTATAGCTTTCCAGTGTTACCAGCATAGCAACCAATGATACTGGGTGCATCATGTGGGGAATGAGAATCATAATTTTGGCCAAATTAAAGCCAAGTGTGTTACAAGAGCTTCACATTAGACACATTGGAGATAAAAGGTGCTTGCTAGGACTTGATTTGCTGGTCGAGCTACTTGATAAAAAGATGCTCAGGATGTCAACACATGCAAAGCATGCACCACTACAGCCTTGGGAATAGCCGACTACACCATTGCATTCTTGTCTGTCTATCTTAGCATTTACTTAAGATAAACACCGTACACAACAATAACAAAGGTAAAACATAAATCGGAGGACATTTATAAATCTAAGATTAAAAAGGTGGTGCTGCCAAAATGGAATAAATGGCGCTTTCCATAGTAACCAGTCTCAATATGACATTTTGCTTAAAGCAGTTAAAAAAAATAAAAATAAAGCATCTAACTGGGTGTTTTCGGCAACATCGCCTTTTTTCCTTTGCATGTGTCCAAAACAATGAGAGGTACAGCAAACACTTATTATTCAGACTACTTAATATTTCCATAACTCAATTCTAAATCAGCATCATCCACACTATTTCTTGGGAATGAATGATAGCTTCCTATTGGCTGCTATAATGGATATAAGGTGTGGTTTTAGTTGTAATTCCTATCAGCAGGACAAAATCTTTAAACGAAGTTTGATAAAACACTTAATGTAAAAAATATAAATAAACCAATAATATTATGAACAAGATGATGTGCAGTTTTAACCTCGTCTTATTGATTCCGGCTTCAGGAAAGTCAGTCTGCCAAGAACAAGCAATATTTTCAGGCTTTAAATAAAACATGAACATATTTGTAGTATACAGTAGTCTTATGTTAAGGACTATAGGAGAAATTTCACTATATTTGGCTCAAAATCAATAAATAGTATGCAAAAGAAGTTTTCAGCACAGGTAAGACTACAATTAAGTTTACCTATTCTCACCAAACACATACATTTTAAATATATAGGGGTCTAGTTACTAAGCAGTGTTAGGAGACAAAGTGAAAAGTGATAAGTCTGTGATAAGTGCCAGCCAATCAGCTCCCAACTTTCAACTCTCAGGCTGTTTGAAAAATGACAGTTGGGAGCTGATTGGCTGGCACTTATCACAGACTTATCACTTTTCACTTTGTCTCCTAACACTGCTTAGTAACTAGACACCATAGTCATAGTATCAAGTAGACATTAAACACTACACAAAAGTTTCATATTCAGCACAGCAGATCATTCA
The DNA here is from genome assembly GCA_031769625.1 of Taudactylus pleione. Lineage (NCBI taxonomy): Eukaryota > Metazoa > Chordata > Amphibia > Anura > Myobatrachidae > Taudactylus > Taudactylus pleione. The sequence continues at coordinate 16,539,886 of JAUIMM010000384.1, forward strand.
TAAATACGTTGTGTACAACTTAACTATAATATCCATTCTAAGAAGTGTATTTAGATAAACACATCCTAATGAGTCTGTACTGTTTAGAGAAGTGGTTCTCAAACTCTTTCCAATCATTATGCCCTAGAGGATCAGCATTTTTTCCACGGCACCCCTGGGCCAAAAGTTTCTTATTGAGAAAATCAGCAAAAATTAAATAAAAGTAAATTGTGCTTATATGTCATCCTTAGGTTGGGTTGTGTGGTGGGTGACATGGCTGCGCTTCTTTTTGTCCACATATTTTTTATAGGAAAAACCAGTGCTAATGGCTGCCAAACACACTGACTAAAAATCCTTTTTTTTGGTACTGGACCACCAATCCGATGCAACCCTGCAAGTGCCCTGAGAAACCCCACAGTGCCACTGCACACAGTTCAGGAACCTCTGGTTTAGAGTATTCATGATGCCATTTTGTGTCACTCCTACTATCCAGATGAACTTTGCATTTGTCTTTAGATTTGTTTCGCCCTGCTGTTTAAGGCAGGATATGCAGGATTTATACACACAGACATGGTGCTTGATCTGCAACTGTATAGTGACTCCATTTTGAAAAAAGAAAATAATCCCCTCTGCCTAGGACACTAAGTGACATTGAATACAGCTACAATGTGGCACAGGTGCTAAATGAAACACTTAACTGGCGACGTTGCTTGTGATGTGACTGCAGCCGGAAGTGCTTCAGCTTGCAAAGTGGAATCACATGCGGCCGCGATGCCCGGCTGTGCGTCCTGGCTTTAGAAGAGGAAATCTATTCTGCACAAGCACAACGGATCTCCACCGACTCCCCGGACCCTCCCATGCAGTGATGCGGCGGTCTGTAACCAGAACTGCACCCCAAAATGCCGTGTGATCAATGTGTTCCCCCCCAAGCAATATTTGGCTGATCCCTGCAAGTGCAGAGATCAGCTGCAGCAGGGAGCAGTGATCATCAGTCCTTTCTGACACAGGCTCTGAACGTAATTGCCCATTGGGGTGGGGGTAACCCCCAGGTGAATCTAGTATCAGTGGAGGGGTGATAATATAAAGCAATATGACACTGGTGGGGGTGGGGATAAAATAATAAAAAAAATACAGTTTTCACAAGGTAGGAGGAGGGGGGGTGGGGATGGTTTATAAACAGGGATTTTATTCTACCGCTAACGGGTGTGGGGGTTACAGTTATTAGGATTTATGAGCACCGGGAAGGTCTACTGCCAATTGAGAGTAGTTATTTTATAATGGGAGCCTATGGACATTTGGGGAAGGTGCAAAACACTCCCTAAATATATTTATTTTAATAAAATATTTAAATATATTCCTCAAAAAGTCTCCATCCTGCTCTGTTCCATTGCTTAGATGAACGGCCTTATCTAGGTAATGCCTGGGTGGTATGATGCAGCTCCCATTTGCTCACAATTGATCCAACATTGCTTACTGAGATGCAAAAGCACATGGATATTATTTTGCAGCCTTTATTACCTTCTGCATATCTAAAACTTTATCTTCAATTTTCTTAGAATGCTCTTTTGTCTTAAATTTTCACAGCTTTCCTTCAGATTCACAGTATGACCAATGTTATTTTGTATTAGGGTCTTTTGTTAGGACAATTTATTTCATCTATGTGAACTTTGAGCTTCCACAGCACACAAATTGAATACTTGTAATAATGAAAGCAGCATTTTTCAGTTTTCAGTAAAATAGTTAATCTTTGTGCAGACATCTCCAGCCTTGTGAGGATTTTCTAATAGCAAGTCAATCTTTTAATTTACTTACCAGATTTTAACAATACTATAATTCCCATATGTTTGTTGCAAGTCCAATACTATATAGTACGTCATAGTAAGTATACCATGCGTGAGAAGCACGGTAGCAGGAGCATATTACTACAAGGATGCTTCTCTGCATCAGGATCACAAAACTTATCAATATATAATAGCAGTGGATGGCATGAGAATTATTGCTTAGTAATAGTTATTCATGGAAAACCAACACATTACTACCTGCAACAGAGGAGAAAACCAATAGCACCCTGAGGAAACATACAAACTCCACATGGAATAGAATCAATGGGCTCAACTCAGAGCCAGCAATGCCAATTACTGTGCCACCCAATATAGACAAATCTTGTAATAATCTGGTTGACCAAGGATATTGGAGAACATTTAATTTCAACATGTTTATGTGGCTTAAACGAAAAAAAAAAAAAAAAGGCCTGGAGAGTCCCAGTCAAAGTCAGGACCTAACACCCAAATTAGTTATAAACTGCTTTTCACCAATAGTCCCATCCAAAATGGTGTAACTTGATTAATATTGCAAAACTGGAAAATACCTACGTAAATAGTCAAAACAGAAATTAAAAAATAATGATGCAGCTACCAAGCATTAAAAGCAAGAAAAAAAAGCACAAATACTTACGTATTAATTTTAATTAACAAACAACTTTAGAGTTTGGTTGTGTTGAACAGTGGTGACATTTCAAAAAAATTATGGTAAATTTACATAGATAATTCCTTTTCCTCGAGGTCCATAGGGTCCACAGGGATACCATGGAGATATTATGGTTGGAGAGACCAGGCACCAAACAGTTAAAGCTTCAGCTCCCAGGATGCCTTGGGTTCCTCCTCCATGTATGCCCCTAGCTATAGGACTTCAGTTTAGTTAACAAGCCTCAAGGCAGGAGAAGGAAAGAGGAGAAGGAAGAGCAATTGTACACCAGAAACTCTTACACAAGATGAGGGAATCTGTGACCGAAAGAAAAAAATTATCCATGCAGCCACGTGAGTCAGGGTGGGTGCCCTGTGGACCCTATGGACATCGAAGAAAAGGAGCTATCTAGGTAAGTCTACCATAACACTGATTTTCATCTTCGGGATCCACAGGAATACCATGGGGATGTCCTAAAGCAGTCCCCCTAGGGTGGGGGACGCTCCTGAGCAGAAAGGAGAACTCATCGCCCAAAGGAAGCATCCTGAGAGGCAAAAGTATCAAAGGCATAGAACCTAAGAAAAGCGTGGACAGAAAACCACGTAGCTGCCTGTCACAATTGTTCAGTAGAGGCACCACGAATAAATGTCCACGATGCAGACCGAGTAGAATGTGCTGTCACCGTGCTTGGAATAGGGAGGTCAGTCTGTGGGTACACCTGGGAGATAGTCATGCGTAGCCATCTCGCCAGAGTGTGCTTATTAGCTGGCCATCCTTGTTTGTGAAAACCATACAAAATGAGCATCTGATTTTCTAACAGAGGGGGTCATTCAGACCCGCTCGCGAGCGCAGGACGCTTGCAAGCGGGTCGATGTTACCCCACTGCGCATGCGCACGATGGAGGGAGCTCCGTCGTGCTCATGCGCGTGACCCGGCTAGCGACGGGCTATCAGTCGCTCCGGGTCTCGCACCAAAGGGGGCGTGCAGTGATGTCAGTGGGAGTGATTTTGGCTCTGCTAGAGCCAAAATCACTCCAGGGCTTGCGGTAGCGAGACCCTACCGCAGGGTCTCCATCGCAAGCCCGATGGTTGCGATGGTCACCATCATCATGGACGTATGCATAAGCTGTGGGTGGTCACCCACAGCTATGCGAGCGTCCAGGAGGACGCTCCATTTTCATATAGGAGGGCCCTGATTCAGAGCGAGCGCTCTGGTCAGAGCGTCCAGCTCTGAGTCAGGCCCAGAGTTTGTACGCTCCACATAGATACGGAGAGTATGAACTACATCCAGGGAGGCTTCACCTACAGAAAAACCTGGAGCCTGAAAAGCTGGAACATCAATTTCTTCATTCAGATGAAACTATGCCACTACCCTTGGAAGGTAACTCTCCCTGGTATGAAGAACAGCTTTATCCTGGTGAAAAAAATCATAAATGGGGAGCGACAAGATAGCGCTGCCAAATCAGAGCAGAAGAGATGGCGAGAAGAAAAAGTGTCTTCGCTGTCAACCATTTCAAATCTACAGAGTCTAGGAGGTTCAAATGGGGGAGCCTGTAGCCCCTTAAGTACCAAAGACAAATCCAACGGTGCTACCATGGAAAAAGAAGGATGAACTTGCAGAACTCCTTGGAAAACAATTCTAACATCTGGAAAAGAGGCAATCTTCCTCTGGAACCAGACTGAAAGTGCAGAAACCTGCACTCTCAAAGTAGCCAGGCGGAGACCACGGTCTACACCTGCCTGGAGAAAAGCCAGTACCCTGGAAATCCTATACACCTTAGGATCGTTATTTCTGTGGGAACACCATTGACCAAAAGAATGCCAAACTCTGTAATAGATGCGGGCAGAGGCAGGCTTCCGTGCCCTAAGCATCGTTTGAATTACAGAATTGGAAAATCCTTTTGCTCTTAGGATGGAAGATTCAAGAGCCAAGCCGTCAAAGCCAGACGAGGTAATTCCGGATGCCAGCAGGGGCACTGCGTTAGCAGATGCCATAGAGGAAGAGTATATGGACTGGCTATTGAAAGATTCTTAATGTCGGTGAACCAATGACGTCTGAGGCAAGCCAGAGCCACCAGTATTACTGTTCCGCCTTCCTGCTTGAATTTCCTGAGAACTCTTGGGATGAGGGAGATCGGAGAAAAGAGATACACCAGCTTGAACTCCCATCTTACTGCCAGTGCGTTCACGAAGGCTGCTGATGGGTCTCTGGACCTGGACCCATACCTGAGGATGTTGTGGTTGTGACATGATGCCACGAGATCTACTTCTGGTAGACCCCATTTGTTTACCAGAAGCTGAGACACTCCAAGATGGAGAGACCACTCTCCGGTGTGTATGTCCTGACGACTTAGGAAGTCTGCTTCCCAATTGAGTACTTCCGGTATGAATATTGCAGAGATGGCCGGAAGATGACATTCTGCCCAAATCAGAACCCTTGTCACTTCTTTCATGGCCTGCGTAACTTCTTGTGCCTCCCTGATGATTGAGGTAGGCCACTATTGTTGTATTGTCGAACTGGATCTGGACCGGCTTGCCCTGGAGCAGGTCCTGTGCCCTGACAAGTGCTTTGTATACTGCTCGCAGTTCCAGAATGTTTACTGGCAGATGACTTTCCCGATTTGTCCATCTTCCCTGAAAGGTGTGATGACCTGTCACTGCTCCCCATCCGCGAAGACTGGAGTCTGTGGTGAGAACCACCCAATTTGAAACCCAGAATGGGCGCCCGTTGTTCAGATGATCCTTTCTCAGCCACCACAGGAGGGGAGTGACGAACCTCTGGAGTAAGAAAGATCCTCTGGGACCTTAATTAGATGATACTGTCCGTTCCACTTGGAGAGAATCAATCTTTGCAGAGACCTGGAATGGAACAGAGGATTCCCCACCATGTCGAACGTGGATACCATTGATCCCAGGACCTGCATGGCTAACAGAATGGATACCCTTTGCTTGCGTATTCGCAACGATAGGGCCGCAATCACCGTCTGTGCTCAAGAATCCAGAAGAGCTCCCAGATGTACCTTTTGCTGTGTTGAAGAAAGTGATGATTTCCAATTGATGATCCAGCCATGCTTTTGTAAGCAGGCTATGGGCAGTTGAAGATGGTTTTGTAAAACAACCGGAGTCTGTGCCAATATCAGAAGGTCGTCCAGATATGGCAGAATTCTGACTCCCTGACGCCTGAGATAGGCCTTCATGACTGCCATTATTTTGGTAAATACTTTGGGAGCTGTATATAGGCCAAAGGGTAGAGCCTGAAATTGGTAATATTGCTGAAGGACAGCTAAACGTAAAATTTGCTGGTGGGACGGTATAATAGGAACAGGCATATATGCATCCTGAATGTCCAGGGAAACCCTGTAATTTCCCAGCTCCATTGCCAAAATAATTGATCGGAGAGTTTCCATACGAAACTTGGGTACATGGATAAACCTGACTGTTTTTAGATTTAGTATATAGGGCCATAAGCCTCAATCAATTTCTGAACCAGAAATAGATTGGAATAACAACCACCCCTTCCCTGTTGCATTGCCCCTATCTGCAGCAGAATGTGAATGGCTTCCTGAAGGGCCTGAGAGACCACCACTTCTCGGACCTAGGCACCTGTTGTTTAACAGCAACAATCTGCCAACTGAAGAAGTCGGCCTCCCACCCTGGGATCCCCCAGGAGGAGGCCCGCCTCATCGCCCAGATTATTTGCTGGACGTCTAGCCGGGCCAGACCTCTTAGTTTGTCGCCTTGATATTTTGCAAAAACTAGATGTCTTGGAGGAAGGCTGTTCCCTTGCTCGTCCCTGAGAACGGAAGGACCGAAAAGAAACCTGCCTAGACTTTATAGTAGTCGCTGTAGATGGCAGATCTGCTGACTTTGAAGCCGCCAGAGTAGCTATTAAGTTATCCAACTCTGCTCCAAAAAGTACTTTTCCATAGAAAGGTAAAACTTCCAGCGCCTTCTTTGATCCTGTATCAGCTTTCCAGGATCTTAACAAAAGGGCCCTGCGTGCCACTATTGAAGCTGCTGATGCTTTAGAAGATAAAATTCCAGCATCTACAGCAGCTCCTTCCAGATAGGAAGCCACATCCCATATATGGGAGATATACATCATATGTTCTCTGGTAGCATTTGGTAGAGAATTTTCCAATGCTCCCATCCATTCTTCAACAGCTTTGACTACCCAGGCACCAGCCATAGCTGGATGAGTAACAGCTTCAGACGATGAAAATATTGTTTTAAGACAAGCTTCAATTTTTTTATCCATGGAATCCTTCAGAGAATATGCTGATGGAATAGGCAATGTAGCATTTCTGATTAAATGCGTCACATGAGCATCCACAGTAGGAGGTACCTCCCAATTAGTACAGATACGCCCAAGTATGGTGCCAATCACGGTACAAATGTGCCCGCGAATCGAGATATGCACCGCATCCCCGATCGTGGGAGTGCATCTCCATTCAAACCTATGGAGACGCACTTGCGCATCCCCGATTGCGGTCAGGTGTCTCGAGCCATTCATGTAGCTGCGCTATAAGCTACAATGCAGCTGGGCCCATCTGTACATATAGAAGCCGGAAAGGATACAACAATATTATTCTCTTATTCACATAAAAACATTTGTCAGGGTTACCCCATCCCTTAACCATAAGCTCAGCGAGGTGTTCAGATAGGGGAAACTCTGCTTTGACCACCTTCTGGTGCTGAGTCAACACTGGAGCCTTCTCACTATGAGCTGTTTCATCATCCTGAATATCTAGGATTGATGTAAACGCCTTCACCAAAGAAGGAACATCCGCTGTGGACGGATGGTCCTCCCCCCTCCCAGGTAAACTGGGCTGGTGAGGTGGCTTTTTATAACAGACGACCCATAATCCTTTCTTAATGTCCTGAGGGGACAAATAGGCCATACAGGATTTACATGAAACCAGTACTGAGGGCTCCCCCTCCTGTATCCCTTTATCTTTTGACATGTTCAATAAAGGCAATAATTGCTATGTTATGTAACAGCCTTCACAAAATCTTAATGAATGTGAAGTACTGAGAGAAAAACCTCCACCCCAAGAGGATGGAGAGAAAAAACAGTGATAGTTATAATTGACAGACAGAAATAAAAGACAGTGTCAATACAGCAGCTAGCAAACAGTCACATACAATGCATATGTAATAAAATGACAAGCAACTATAAATCAACTACACAAACACAAATGAATGGTAGGATATAGGGCACTATATACCTTAACCAAGGGAGAGGTATACAGGGAGACTGATCCCAAACCCTCCTGAGACCAACAGCTACAGCTGGACCATGATCGTCTCATACACACGTGGAGGGTAGACGGAGCAACCCAGATGTGCAAAACCCTTCGTAGGGACTGCGTCGGGGTGGAGCGCCTACCCCCCTAAGCTGCGTTAACCAGCCGGGTACGCTGGCCTCGTGGTAGCAGAAGCATAACATAACACATAAAATAAAAGCTTAGCCTGAGCAGTCCCCTGTACAAAGGTGTGTCTTGATCCTGCCACACCAAACGAACAACTAAGTCCTATGGCTAGGGGAGGGGTATATATGGAGGAGGGCCTGGGGCATTTTGGGTGCAGATGCTTTAACTGTTTGGTGCCTGGTCTCTCCAACCATAATATTCCCATGGTATCCCTGTGGATCCCTATGGACCCCAAAGAAGAAATAAATTCATTTTAAATCCATGATACAAGAAAATAGATAATGAAAAGTACCAAATGCTTTCCATAGCCCTGTGTAAGTACAATAATGTAAAAAAATGACTGGAGAAATACTGGTGTTAAGATTAAACAAGGCCGGGTACACACTAAAACAATATCAGGTAAATTGGAACAACAAATCGTGAAGATTGTTTAATGTGTCCCAACAATTGCGCTCTCCCACGGGTCAATCAGAGGATACTGTGTACAATGCCATGCTACTAAATGCAACATGTCATTGTACATCGCGCCATTGTACCACTGCATCGTGCAGTGTGTACGCACGGTGCAATATGTCGGTCTGTCAGTGTACCCGACCTAATGATTAAAATCTTATTTGTAAAATCACAATCATTTATAGAACTAGTGTGCTGATATCAGTTAGTCTTTAAATATGTCTAAATCATCACCCCTGTTTGCCTTAATATATGTGTAAATGGAAAACAGTACCACTATAAAAAAAATGCTTCTTTAATTACTGTTGCTGAAGTGCTATAACCATTGATTTTATAGGACTACCCAGACATGTCTTTGGCTCAGCATCTACTGCATGCTGTTTTAGAAGTGCATTAAAAAGCACTCATTCAATGTTCATTATTTAACAGTTCACGTTTCCCATCTAAGTGAATATTCACATTATGAGACCTGTATGTAATGGTCTACATTGTATTTAATAAATAAGCTATGAAAGAACAATTTGGGCATATTATGATCACATAAATCAATTCTCTGGAGAGGGGCTGCTTCCTGTGATTTAAAGTGCTGTCCAGCTAGCACTGCACAAAAACCAGTATGTCAAATGTTAAAAAAAGTCCCAAGTTGTTTTTTATTTTAAACCATGTGTATACTTTATACAATGACCACTGCCCATCATTGTATGCTATTCAATGGGCAGTTGGATCAGTGTAGCAGAGATCACGTTAAACAGACAGCTGATGCCCCATCTGCAAGTACTACTGTGACGGCGGGGAGTGGACAAAGCAAAGATAGTCACACAATGAAGACATCTTAAAATAAATTCCAGGGACACTATGCTGTTGAGCCAGTCTATCCAAGCACATCACTGTCGATAAAGGACAAAACTTTAATTGGGAGAATGGTTCTTGGAATGAAGGATAGTTGGCAACTATGTGAAGGCCTAGTTTGTGCCTGTATCCTAAGAACTCTTGTCACTGACTTGCAGGCAAGTCTCCCCATATTGGACACAAACTTGAAAATGTCATCAATTTATTAAAACATGTTAGTTAAATGCACATGTATTTTTGTGCATTTCTGGATTTAAATAAATTTTTAGAATAATCAAAAGCACTGCAATTCTCAGGGGTCTATATACTAAGCAGTGTTAGGAGACAGAGGGCCTGATTCAGACCCAGTCGCGAGCGCTGAGTGCTCGCAACCGGGTCGATGTTTGGCCACTGGGCATGCACACGACGGAGCCGGCTCCGTCGTGCGCATGCGCGAGACCCGGCTAGCGATGGGTGCTACGTCGCTCCGGGTCTCGCACCAAAGGGGGCGAGCTGTGGATGGTGATTGACAGCTCGCCCCGTTTGGTAGGTGTGGCCGGAGGTGGCTTCACAAACAGAGGCGTTCCCAAGCGAACGCCTGCCGTTTGTGGCCGGCCCCACTGACATCACCAGTGATGTCAGTGGGAGAGCTTCCAGCTCTGTTAGAGCCAGAAGCTCTCTGGGGCTTGCGGCCACGAGACCCTACCACAAGGGTCTCGTCGCAAGCCCGATGGTCTTGACCATCGCGACCATCAACCTGGCCGCTCACTATAGCTGTGGGTGGTCACCCACAGCTATGCGAACGGCCAGGAGGCCACTCCAAAAAAAACCGCCCTGATTCAGAGCGAGTGCTCTTTCAGACCGTCCGGCTCTGAATCAGGCACAGAGTGAAAAGTGATACGGTGCCAGCCAATCAGCTCCCAACTGTCATTTTTCAAACACAGTCTGTGAGATGGCAATTAGGAGCTGATTGGCTGGCAGCTTATCACTTTTCACTCTGTCGCCTAACACTGCTTAGTAAATAGAGCCCTCAGTTTCTTATTCTGCATGTACTACTTATGCTAAGAGCAATGTCTATTTTATACACTATTCTAAAAAAAATGGGTTTTCTATGTTTAAATGTAGTTGTGGGCGGGGACCTGACCCACGTGCTGTGGCATTAATAGGGTTAACATGGACCCTAGTGTGTCTACCAGTGGTGTGTTAATGTAAAGCCACTGCAGCCAGGAGCAGTCTGGTTTTTACAGTACAATTGTGAATCCAGTCAGTGCTGGGCACAAAGTATAAATAGACAAGAGGGACTGGGAGAGTTTACAGTCAGTTCTGAAATTTTTTATGGGTAAAGTGAATGTCTAATTAACTTAAAATATAATTTAAAAGTTACAATTGTGTTTTTAAGTACTACAGCTAGGACTGTTAGCTTCCATGCTGCAGTGCAGGGGCGACTCAAGCGCGGGCACAGCATGATAAATCAAATGTATAAGCGTGCAAGCACAGTTGCTGGGAAAGTGGTGTGCCACCCCTCTTCCCCTGGGACAAAGACCAACACCATCACCCCCACTTAGAAGACGGCTCCTTAGTTTGGATAAACTGAGTAGATGCAGTAAGCTTGAAATTGCAGCCAGCTAACTGCCCATATGGGAGCCATGATGTCTCAAGCCTCACTAGCTGGGAGACTGCTGCCCCAGGCTCTAGCTGCCTACCATCTTTAGCCCATTTTCATCCAGAGCAGTCATCCAGCCAACATAGCAGGTCTCCAGGAGATGGAAAGATAAAAAAGAAACCCTCCCCTCCTAGACTTCCTGGGCTTTCACATCAGACAGTCATGGACTCTGAGGGGCGGGAACACAGAGTGCTGGGAGACTGGTAGTCACTCCCGGGCCCGTTGAGAACATTGATGAGCCCAGGTAAATTTGGGAGACGTGGCCACACCATCACCCGACAAAAAAATAATTAAAATAAATTACGCACTCAATACAGGGGGGCGGATCAGTGGTACTGCATCCACCTGTAACCTCCCAGCCCAACCCTGCTGGACACACCTGTATACAGATAGCTTCCTTGCGCGTTAAACAGCCGTTCTGGTCACGCCATGCCGTAACTCGGTAGCGCCAAGCGTCTTTTGGTGTGACTTTTTACCTTTAAATGCATCTTATTCACACAGCAATGAGAATAGGTAGCACAAGCAGCTTCTGCCGATTAAAATGATATGCAGAATGCCTATGTACTGTGTGCGACTGCGGGTGTATCTGCATGTGAAATGCTACGTTACAGTGTCAGAAGCTGTAACACTAATGTAGGGTTTCGCATGCAGATATCCCCGTAGTCGCACACAGAACATAGGCATGCTGCATATAATTTTAATCAGCAGAAGCTGCTTGTGCAACCTAATCGCATCACTCTGCGAATAAGACGCATTTGAAGGTAAAAAAGCAGGTAAAGACGCTCAGCGCTACATAGTGAAATGGAGTTCCCGCGTTATGTGTAGCACAAGGAGGATAGATGTATGTGGACACATCTGTAGCAGTACAGCCGAAGAGGACTTCAGGCAGTGAGAGGAGACTGGGCAGTGAGAGAGCAGAGACTGCTGCAGCAATGTGCCACTGCAGCTGGGCAGAGCAGTGGTGATGGTCGTTGACACACGCCCCTCCAACCGGTCCGAGAAAGTACTACCTGCTCTCGGTCACTGCCACAGTGCTGAGTGACTGTGGCATCATGTCATGTCGACACAATAAGTGTGTTATTGGAACCACTGCCTCAGGTGACACAGCAGGCACTATTTTAATTTGTGAAGCCGCTGCATAAGATGACACAGACGGGAGACTACACCTTCTTCCCCACGAGGTCATGCCCCTTTTTTCTGAGGTGTGCACAAGGATGCCCCATTTCAAAATTCCATATGTTGTGAGGTATGTACAGCTGTATAACAGATGCCAAATGAAGGACCCACCCTGGATGCAAAATATGTTAAATAAACCTCAGACTTGCAGTACTTTGCCTATATTGTCAGTGCCTTCCCATCACCAACTCACCTTGCCAGGTGCAAGCAGAGTCACACAAATCCACACATATTTTTGTGCAGTCTCTTTTCTGGGCATGTGTAGAATGATTTTGCAGATTAAATGCTATGTAAATTGGTGTAAATTCAACTCACATCAGCCCCACAGTACTTAGGCATGAGACACAAGTACCAATCTATGCCAAAATCAGACTGTAGTGTCTGATGTAACAGGACTAAAATGTGCAAGTCAAAATGCATGACACTAACTATATAACAATTCTTCACAGTATTTCAGCACTGTATTCTAGTTAACATAATAGGTAAACTACTGTGTGACTGCCAGGGTTTGAGCACATATCAAAATATAGAACGAGGGCGTGGCATAGCGGCTGAACGGAGCAGTCGGGCCTCCTCACGCTCTGGCTCCAGGGCTGCTTTTCTAAGTATATATTCTGCAGCTACATGGATTCCGAGTGCCCAGCAGGCCCTGGTGCTCCTGACTATTGGTCCATAGTAATCATGGCGCTCTCGGGTGGGCCCGGTATCCGCGGCCTAGTATTTGGCCTGAAGCCGCGGACTTTACTAGGGTGCTGTCCCCGGCCGTGGACTTCCGGGTGCCGCATCGGAACTCAGGCGCTTGGTGGGAATGTGGCCCTGAGCCCTCTACCAGGTGGAGGCTGCAATTTGGAAGACTTCCTTACAGTAACTGGGTCCAGTTACTGCACCCATTATTCATCTGGTCCTCCAGGATCTGTAGCTGTATTAGAACCGGTGGCAATTTTGGAAGTATTGCTGTCCTGCTGTTTTTCTTTCAGTTTGCAGTATATTCTGTGCAATCTTGGGCTGAATTTGGAGTAATATATTGGTGAATTCTACAGCCTCCACTGTTATCTGCCAGAGCCGTAACTAGACTTTTTGGTGCCCTGTGCCAGAAAGAGCATTGGCACCCCCTCATTTTTCAAAGGGACATGATGCACCCAAAAAAGGGGAATTGCCTCATGGGGAAGGGTCAGGGAAGAGATAGGGGAGGCCAGGAGATGCTGGGGATGAAATAAGAGAAAGTTATAAGTGAGATTTATAATAAACAGAAATTTGACAGGCCCAAACAGTGCCCCCTGACCTGTGGTGCAGTGTGCAATGGCACCGGCCGCACTACCCTAGCTACGGCCCTGTTACCTGCTACTTTGACCGCAAGACTGCTCTCTGTCAAGATTATACCAGCATATGTCATTAGTGTGACACCTCTAATGAGGTTTGCTACTTAAAGATTCATATAGCCCTCCAACACTCTTCTATGCATTGACACACCTATTTCTCAATGCCGCCTAAACGGGCCTGATAAGGTACCACCAGTGAGCATTTTCAAACACCCATCTCCAATATCTGGGTCCAAGGGGTCTTCTTCTTGGGATAAATCGGCCCAGCTGCCTTTGGACTCTGCACTTCTTCTGAAAACTTCTCCATTGTCTTCTTTACAAACAAATTCCATGGAGGATGACGCCCCCTTGACAGTGGGCTCTATGAAGCAGCTGTTAACTACCTTTAAAACAGATATTAGCTCTGAATTTCGGGCAGCTTTACAGACCTGTCAACAATCGATCAACGTACTGGGTGACCGCACAGACCACCTTGAGACTAAACTGGAGGAAGTTGTCACATCTCATTATGACTTGATAACCTTACATGATCAGCTCGGGACAGAGGTCAGTAGCATGCCAGATGAGATGGGAGATCTTTAAGATAGATCCTGCCATAACAATTTCAATGTCCGAGGTATTCCGGAATTGATCACAATTGTGAACCGCACAGGATACGTCACAGATCTTTCCATGAAACGTCTTCCTACGCTTTCCATCATGGACTTCCTCTTGGACCGTATTCATCACTTTCCTAAAGCGAGAAATGCCCCCCCCCAGGTGCACCAAGGGATACCTTAATGCGGTTGCATTACTTCCATGTAAAAGAATCCATTCTTCATGCAGCAAGGCTGTTCAAGTCCTCAACCCCAATTCTTGGGGACCGTCAGATCTTTGGGGACTTTTCGGCCGCTATGTTGGCTAGATGTAGATATACCCAGTGACGAAGGCCTTTAGAAAAGCTGACATTCCTTATAGATGGGGATTTCCAACCAAATTATTGATGTGCGTAACGGCTCCGTCATTCCTGTATCATTTCCAGAGGAAGATGTATAACTCCTTGTGTCCTGGAACTTAGAAGATATTTCAGCAACGTTGCCTGAGCGTCCACGAGTGGAGAAGGACTGGTCTGTGATGACAACTAGAGATGAGCTGGTTTGGATCTCAGAGATCCTAACCCACCTGAATTTTGAGATCCGGGGCGAGAACCGAACGTGCGTTCGGTTCCCCTGCCGGCCCCGGGTCTCAAAACGAGGCAAAACCATAGAGACAATATCTGGCGGCTCGCGAGCTTTCGTCTTTATGTATATAAGGGACCACGCGGCGGCCACCATTTCACTCTGGCTGTGGAGACTGAACAGGAGGGTGGGTAGTGTAGGGCTTGGAGAAGTAGTACTACTTATCTGTGCTGGTGCTGTGTTGTCTGCTGTATCCTGGGCTGGTGCACTGCTGTTCCATCTGGTGCTGTCACTGCTGTGCTGTCTGCTGTGTCCATCTGGGCTGGTGCTGTGCTGTCTGCTGCGTCCATCTGGGCTGGTGCTGTGCTGTCTGCTGCGTCCATCTGGGCCCAAGATCTGGACCCGTAGAAAAAAAAAAAAATGGTCTTTATATTTTTTTTCTGTGTGCGTGCGTTAGGCTTAGTCGCACAAGATACAGCAACGCAACCTAGTACTGCCCGACTCCAGTCATCATCAATCTGTGCTCTGGGCTCAAGTTTTGGACCCAAAAAAATAAACAAATAGTTGCCTTTTTTGCAAGTTGCAACCTAGTGCTGCCCGACTCCAGTCATCAATCTGTGCTCTGGGCCCAAGTTCTGGACCGGAAACCCCACCCCAAAAAAAACAAATAGTGTCTTTTGTATTTTTTTTTTTCTGTGTGCGCTTGACTGCACATGTGTGAATTTTGTAACCACACCTTGGCTACACTATTGGTGACTGTGACACTGCTTCCGCAGAAAATATGGAGGGCTGTCACATGACAGGAGAGCAAGGCCAAGAACCACATGTTGTAGCTGCCGCCAGCAGTCATCATGATAATGCAAGTCCGTCAAGTTCCTTGTTCTCTATGAAGGCCCATGCCCCAGGGATTAAGTCACGCCATGGATATGGTAAAACTACTTTTACTGTAGTAAGTTGCCTTTAGATAAACAAAAAATTGGCAATATGCCATTCACTACACAAATTAGAAAGGAAAGGATAAGGCCTTGGCCTTTATTTATGTTGACTGCTGGTGCTGATAGCCTTCTGCTTGTAGTAGTAGTGGCGGTTGTACCATTAAAAAAATTGAAAGTTGTTAAGAGTAAGACAACTCCAGAAAAACCAACTGTGTTGTGTGCCCTGAGAAATCGAAATCACAAATCCCCGAGGAGAGAGCAAGTGTGTCTGCGGTTGCCATGTGTGAGCCACACATAAATACTAGTGTACTGGAGGATCCTTCAAGTTCCAACATTTGTGTGCCCTCTGTAAATGTGGGGAAGGGCAGTCAACATCTTGCAGACGTAGTCAGTGAGGATGCTTCTGGGGAATTGCGCAAGGAGGAGGAGGATATTTTGGTAGTTGAAGGCGCTAAGGATGATGAGGATGTTGATGCCGAGGATGTCCTTTGTGTAAGTAAGGCAACAGCTGTTGCCCATGGATTGAAAAACCCAAAGCCTATTGTTTTCATGCTGGGGCAAAAGACAAAAAAATCCACTTCTCACGTGTGGAATTATTTCCACCCCAATCAGGACAACAGTTGTCAAGATATATGTGACCATTGCCAAGCAAGAGTTAGTAGAGGGAGGGCCCTAAACCACCTAGGAACCTCCTCCTTGTTAAGTCACCTGGAGCGCATTCATCAAATATCAAAGTGTATGTCGCCAAGTTCCAAAACTCAAAACGTAACAAGTCCAGTGTCACCTACCTGCTCCCTCTCTGTGGGATCCAAGCACCTTCGATCTCCACCACCAACACCTGCATCATCAAAATCCTCATTCGTCATCGGGAGTAGTCCTGCTGCATCCAATGTTGTTATTCAAAGCATGATTGACTCCTCTCCTATCCGTGATTCCTCAGAAGGATCCTTGATGACTATGCCTGTTGCTGCGAGTGGATCTTCATCCCAGAAGGGGACCAGGAGGAAGACTACTTGTAGTGTATCCTCCAAAAAACAATTAACTGTCAAACAATCGTTTGCAAGGGCAAACAAGTATGACAGCAATCACCCAGTTGCACAGCAGATTACTGACGTCATAACAGTTATGCTGGTATTAGATGTACGTCCAGTATCTGCCATTACAGCAGTGGGTTTTCAACAGTTAATACAGGTCCTGTGTCCTCGCTACCAGATCCCTTCTAGATTCCACTTCGCTAGAACAGCAATTCCAAACTGTACAAGGACATTAAAAAAACCTTATTAATGTCCTCAGAAATGCCGTTGTACCCACTGTCCACTTGACCACTGATATGTGGACAAGTGTGACAGGGCAAACAAAGGATTACATGACTGTGACAGCCCACTGGGTAGGTGTATTGCCTACAACAGCAACAGCAGCAGCATCTAGCAAAAGACAGCTGATACAGAGGCAGGCTACTCTTTGTATAACTGGTTTCACTAAGAGGCATACCACTGAGAAACTCAGGGAAATCACTGCTAAATGGCTTACTCCACTTGGACTCTCCTCAGGATTTGTGATTTCGGACAATGCCACCAATATTGTGAGAGCATTACATGTGGGCAAATTCCAACACGTCCCATGTTTTGCTCACACAATTAATTTGGTGGTGCAACATTTTTTAAAAAATGACAGGGGCGTGCAGGAGATGCTGTCAGTGGCCTGCAAAATATCCGGACATTTTAGACATTCGGCAAAGGCTTGTCAAAAATTGCATGACCAGCAGGTAGTGCTAAATTTGCCCTGCCATCAGCTGAAGCAAGAGGTAGTAACTCGGTGGAGTTATACCCTCTATATGCTTCAGAGGATGGAGGAACAGCAAAAGGCCATCCAGGGCTATACAACGGCCTATGACATAGGCCGTGGAGGGGGAATGCACCTTACCCAAGCGCAGTGGAGAATAATTTCCGTGTTGTGCAAGGTTCTAAAACCCTTTGAACTTGCCACACGTGAAGTTAGTTCAGACATTGTCAGCTTGAGTCAGGTCATTCCCCTCATCAGACTTTTGCAAAAACATCTGGAGAAACTGAAGGAGGAGGTGAAATTGAGTGATTGTGGAATGTATGCCGGCCTGATGAATCAAGCCCTTGATTCACTTCACAAGGATCCAAGAGTCATCAATCTATTGAAATCTGAAAAATATATTTTAGCGACCATTCTGGATCCTAGGTTTAAGTCCTACCTTTTTTTTCCAACAGACCGAAATCTAAAACTATGCCATGAGCTGTTAGTAAAAAAAATGGTCAGCTGCAGTCGCACGTGAAATCCCAACATCTCCTGCTTCAGTTTCTGCAGCTGCCAGGAAAAGACTCAATTTTCCTTACAGAATGCCTGCTGGTCATACAGATTGTTCACCAAAAAATTACATCTGGTCAGGCCTGAGAGAACTGCCTACTAGTGACATGTCTTCTACCGTGACCAAGTGTGATACGGTCTCCATTCACAGAACTGTGGAGGTCTATTTCAGAGATAACATCCTAATAGGCATGTCAGACAGTCCCTTTCAGTACTGGCAGGAAAGAGAGGCAATTTGGAGTCCCATACACAAACTGGCTTTGCATTACTTAAGTTGCCCACCCTCCAGTGTGTACTCCGAAAGTTTTCAGTGCAGCTGGCAACCTTGTCAATGATGGGCGTAGGAGTTTACTTCCTAAAAATGTGGAAAAGATGATGTTCATTAAAATGAATTACAAAGTCCACGAGGAAGACCTCTACCAACAATTACATAAAAACATTACAGAGGCACCTATGGTGGATTCCAGCGGGGACAAGCGAATATTGTGTGAAGAAGAGGATGTACACACTGATGGGGATGACTAGGATAACAACAACTTGTAATGTAAAGCTTGTTTGTGTATGGGATCATTTTCATTTCCATGTCCAATGCACATTGGCAGCTTGTTTTATGGGGGTCCAAACAAACCAATCATTTCAGCCACAATTGGCAGTCAATGTCGCTGAAATGATTGGTTTGTTAAACTGTGAATGTCCTGTTTCGTATACAACATAACGGTGAGTGGGAGGGCCCAAGGACTATTCCATCTTGCACCTTTTTCCTTTCCATTTTGTGCTGGTTGGGGCATTGTTGCCTGACATTCTAAATTAATGTTATGGTTGGTTTAGGAACCAATGATTTATTTTTAAATTAATTTATTATCAATTTTACAGCCAGGGGCTGCACCATTGAATTTCTTTTTATTATTAATTATTCAGCCCAGGGCTCCACCAATGAATTATTTTTAAATTTATTTATTATGAATTTTACAGCCAGGGGCTGCACCAACTATCAATTCTTTAATCTTTAAGGGTATCCCAACCATCATCTTAGTACAGTCCTCAACTCTATTAATAATTATATCAATCAGTTTTGAGCCAGCAAGCTGGATTCAACCTTTTGGTCCTTTAACTAGATAAAAAAACAACAAATCAATATTGTGACTGTGAGGTCAAAATTGACTGGAAACTAGTGGAAATAAAGGTTATAGAGGTTATAGAGGTTATTAATAGGAACAAAAAAAAGGCGTGATTTTAGCTGTTTTTTTATTTTTTTAAGAAAAAATCCAGATCCAAACCAAAACCCAAACACAAAACATGGAGGTGAGGTTTTGGCAAAACCAATCCAGATCCAAAACCAGGGGAGATCCAGATCCAAAACAAGGGGGTCGGCGCACATCCCTAATGACAACTAATGGACTTTAGCTTTTCCACGTTTTTCATTATATATTTTCTCTGCTTACATTGGTTTCTTCTCCAGGACTCATTATAATTGCTTTCTGAAATGTTCACTGCAATTTCTGATATGTTAATGGAGAGCGGTTCCGGTCCAGTGAAGATATGGTGAGATCTTGACTTGTTATTCGGTTATTTGGTTAATTGATTATTGTTTTGCTATTTGATGGTGTGTGCACGTTATTCATGTATCTGTTGAATTACTGTTTTCATAGGAGTGCTGGGAGGGTAGCCACTACCCTCATTACACTTATGTGCCACCATTGGGTGTGGCCTCACTTAGCCCCAGTAGGGTGCTCTGTCTGTCCCTTTGTTCCTTCCCTTTATCTTTTCTATTTTGCCCTTTGTATTCTCCCTTGTTCTGCTTTTTTCCTACTTTTTTCAATGTGTTCTCTAAGATGTAAAGGGTTCATTTCAGATTTTTCCACCCAACTTCAGTTGTCCACATTGCAGGTAATTTATAATCAAGATGGTGAAAATACTGTCTCTCAATGTTAAGAGGCTAAATTACCCAAATAAGAGCCGCTTTGCCCTGAAATACATTCACAAACAAAGCACAGTTTGTGGCTCTCGAAGAGACGCATTTTCTAAACGCATCTCCTCCTAGACTTCTTGATTCTTTCTTCCCACATTGCTACATGTCCAATGGCCACAACAAAAAAGCAGGTGTTGCCATATTGATTTCTGATTCCTGTAACTTTATATTAGAGAAACAAGTTGCAGATAAAGAGGGTTATTATTTGATGTTAATAGGGAAATTGGAGGGGCTCCCGGTAACAATAGTCTGTCTGTTTTGTTATTGGGTGATTTTAATATGGTCCTCGACCCATCCATGGATAAATCTTCCTTGACTTGGATTTTAAGGTCTCGTGTACTCAGAGACTATTCCCGCTCCTTTGGCCACATTTTACAGGAATATGATCTTTATGATATATAGAGAGCAAAAAATCCTAATGTATGGGATTATACATTTTATTTCCACGTTCACCATTCATATTCCCGCATTGACATTGCTATATCTGACAAATGGACACCTCAGCAAATTAAAAAAGCGGTTATTTTACCCAAGGTTTGGTCAGACCATTCAGCCCTTAGCTTGCTTTGGGATATTGACAGACATGGAACCCTTTCGGAGAACATTTACTTTCCGATTTAAGAGTCTCGACAAAATATATCCCAGTCCCTCCCCATGTATTTGGAGACTAAATCCCCAGGTGACACGTCTCAATTAAATGTTTGGTGTTAAAGGTGGTGGTGTGTGGGTCTGCGATCCAATCTGCAACCCATCTTAGGAGAAATGCTATTAAGTGTCAGGAAGATTTGGAATTACGTTTGGCAGATTTGGAAACTAAACATAAATGCTCCCCTCAGAATTCTAAGATCTATCGGGAGCTGCTCCGACTTAGGGAAGAATGGAATATTTTAGCTTTGAAAGAAGTCCATAAAAATATTTTCAGGCTGAACCAAAAATTCTATGTCCAGGGCGATAGGGAGGGTAGGATGCTGGCATGTAAGCAGAGAGGGAAAATGGCAAAGGATCAAATTCCTACTGTATATAACCAGGTAGGAACTAAAGTAACTGACCGTAAGGAGATAGCGACTGCGTTTGCAGAATATTATTCTAATATTTAAAATTTAGCTTACAATCCTCAAATCCTGCAGCCCATAGACAAAGGTATTGCTAATTTCTAAGGTACATTTGCCAACACAAGATGAGCATTCGGTACGCTCTCTGGGTAGGCGGTGGACAGAAGAGGAACTGGGAATAGTTATTGATTCTCTGCCGCTGAGTAGGGCTCCTGGTCCTGATGGATATATAAATAAGTTTTATAAAGAATTTAAGAATGTCTTGATCCCAGATTTTAATTCAGCTTTTTAATGAGGCTTCCGAACTTGGATCTTTCCCTGATCCCATGTATTTTTGTCGCTTTATTGAGCAACTTTACAATATTAACTACGGACTGGATGATGCAAGAGGTATCTTGGATGGGGCGCATCGCAGCACTTAAAATGGTGCTCCTCCCTAAGATCTTATATTTATTCATAAAATAAGAAACCACATTTAGCACGAAAGATCAGCTTTCTCCCAAAATTAGAGGGGGGTTTGGCATTCCCAGAATTGCAAGGTTATCAATGGGCAAGCTTTCTTTCTCAGATCGGAGAGTGGTTTGTTAGAGATAATCCAAAGCTGTGGGTTGTCCTAGAACATCATATGTTATCCCTGTTTTCCTTAACTGATATCCTATGGGTGCCAGTCTCTAGTAAACCCTATAAAATCTCTATCCCGACAGCGGCAGCACACACTCAAAGCTTAGTGTATGGCAATGTCCAGAAGTGGATAATATTACTTTTCCTATGACTGATCTCTCTCTAACAGGTATTGCCTGCCTCAACCCTGATTTACATTTCTACGAATCGATTTAAAAAGGAGTGTTGTCGCTATGCGAGGTTACTGTAGATGGAGTGTTGCTCCCTTTTACTCAAATACAGGAATGATTCTCCATCTCAGCTAGGGATTTTTTATATAAATTCCTTCAACTCATTGGTTATTCAGTTGCACACCAGATTCACATTTAGTATCTTCTGTTCCTAAATACAGTATATTCACGTTAAATTAGAGCTGCTCTTAAGGGAGGAATATCGTGGTGGTATGCCTTGTTACTTACTTTGCAGAACCCAGTGAAATTTCACTCATTAGCTCAATGGGAGCTAGACCTAGCATGTCAGTTTACATAGGAGGACTGGAATCTGATATGTCGTACGTTTTTGCAACTCTCAAAATGGATCACTCATGTGGATTATTATAAAACTTGTACATAGATTATATCAAACTCCTGTTAAATTGCATAGAATTTGGCCATCAGTGTCAAATCTTTGTTGACATAACTGTGGCCAAGTGGGATCTCTGATTCATATATTCTGGTCATGCCCAGCTATCACTAGTCTCTGGTTCTCGGTGTTTGGGCTTATTTCTAAGGTTTTTAATGTCATGGTGCCCCTTAATCTTCATGTGGCTATTTATCATGTATCTTTAGACACTTTCTCTAACAATGATCGCTATGCTATAGGTCATATTCTTATTACTACCAAATTACTAATTGCCCACCTGGTGTACAGGGATAATCCCAACATTGATTACAACAAAAACTAAGGTTCAGGCACACTATGGATTCAAAACTGCAGGCTGCCAATACTCATACTCTGCATCCAATCCCCTGATCCGCTGGTTTGAGTGGAGTGCATACTGGGCTAATAAAGTTATTCAGCTGTTAAGATCACTAGACCCAATGGAAGAACATTTATCGGCCTAACAGGTCTGATTTTGTATTTGCATATTGCTCCGTTCATCTATCCATGTCAGTGGTGGATCAGTACTTTGGTCACCTCTATGTATTGTGTCCATAGGACCTCATTCAGAGCCGGACGCTATTTGCGCTTGCTCGTTCAGAAAAAAGGGGTGGCTATTCAAATGAACCGTTCGCTCTTTGCGGTCTGTTCACGCCTCTAGGTCTGAACGAGTGAACAAAACATGCAGTCGTTTTTTGGAAAAATACGCTCCCTGGCCACTCGCATCCTACGTCATGTCCGCTATTTATTAGATTAATCGAGTACATCGACCAGCGTATGAACTGCTCGCTATTCTTGTGGTTGGTTTTTCCTACCTCAATCTTGCGAGCAGTTCTGACTATAAAATAACCCAGTGACGTGGTCAATGACGCTGCTGTATTAACTATGCACACCCATAAAACGCCCGTTTTGACCTTTAAGCACGCCTGCGTTCTGATCTCCACTCCCCGTTTTCAAACACCTTCCCCTGTTACCACCCACATACGCCTCCTCCTGTCACTCAAAATAGCAGGCATTCGCTATTTAGCGAACAAACGATTTTCGGCCGCACTGACTGGTTCGCGCATGTGTATTACGATCTGTACGCATGCGCAGTTGTGCAAACATCACTCGGAAAGAACGAGCGGCCGCTTACGAGTGGCTCTGAATCAGGCCCATGGACTCTTATGTTGTAACTTATTGTATATGTGTGTGTGTGTGTATATATATATATATATATATATATATATATATATATTACACACACAAACACACACATTGTTGACATTGATTGTATGGACGTCTTGTGATGATGTTTATACCCTGTTATGTGTATTATGTTTACTGATCCCTTTCCCCTTTTTTTTCTGTATCCTTTTTTTCCCCCCTCCCTCTCATTTAATATGTCTATACCTCTAATGAAAATTATGGGAAAAACACACAGAAAACAAAAAATTGGGCCTTGGGAGAATGGCTAAACCAGGTTCCTAAAAAACACCATGGAGCTAATGCAGAGTTGATGCATGTCAGCTGTAATTGCTCCAGCATTACAAATGCAGGGCCTGATTCAGCAAGGATCACAATTCTGCTTATACGCACGCAAATGCAGTTGCTAATAACAACGGGAATATGCAAATGTTTGCATTTGCAATGTGATCTCAGCCTAATATGAGGACACCCACTTCCCCTTACTCACATCTGTACACTTCTGCAATATAGCGAAACAATCGGTAACATCGAGATACATCGGACCCTTATGCACAGTTAAGGCAGGTCAGACCTCACTCAGGAATTGCTTACTTCAACGTACGCTATGAGGCCTCAGGCTGCATATGGTATTGCAGTGACTAATTTATGCATGCCCCGGCAACGCCATCCCAATGCACTGGCATGCCTGTGTTCGGCAGACCACCCCCCCGTCACAACCCACAAACAGTACTTCCTGTCAATCACTCTGCAATGGGTCTATGTACACACTGCGCTCTCATTCCCGATCACAGTGGCTAGTTCGCGCACTGCGATGCATACCCATTAACAGATCGCAAAAATCGGCCGACTGCATGCATCTTAGCTCTTGCGATCCTTCCTGAATCAGGGCCACAGACAGGAAAAAAAAAAAAAATGTCCACATCTAGGCAGTCAGAGCACTCCTTGCCTGTTTCACCTCAGTCAGTCATCATTATTAGTGCACACTTTCATCCCTGGTGCAAAACATGCATCTGAAACAAGTCTGCAATTCTGTCAACACGCCCTCTCTCACCTCTGCCTATGTGCAAATGGAATGGTTAATTCCCAGCTACATCCCTTTAGCCACAAGTGGAAATACAAGTGAGTTTTGTGTAGGTCTGCATCGCCTGTACACTAAGAAACTGGTTTAATTAAGCATTTGCTGGAGGACCCCTTTTATATCTGCAAAATACATGTAAAAGTGTTTTGGAGGGATTTGTAGTAAAGTGTCTGATTTTTTTACTGAGTAGATATGAGGAGAAGGTGAACCAAGTCCTAAAGTGAGGTATTGTTCCATCTGCTCCTGAGATCCCCACTCTGCTCTTCAGAGCAGGAGTGAGGATAAGCACATGAACAATGAAGCTCTACTTGGGCTTTCAGTCACAAAACTGGAAACACAACCTGGATTTGGCTAATAATCTTAACCAACCCTCCAATAACCCAGACAGTTTGGAACAAGGCCCAGTAAAGGTGTGTTATGCCCTCAGAAATCATTTAGGCCATTTACCTTCATAATCATAAAACTACAGTGTTAAAGTCCATGTAAATGCTTGTGTAAAGTGTTTGAGTACTGCATGAGAACTGTAGGGAGGGTAGTATCACGCTTCATGTGCAGTAATGTACAATCACATCCTTAAAGGCAAGATTAGGGGAGCTTAAATCAAGAGGATAATGTATAAGAAAAGGCAAGTTAAAGGAATATACAATTAGTGAGGTGAAATGGAGATGGTATAATGAGAATCAAATCTAAACAATTCTGTAAGCATTTAACTATATAGTATAGGTATTACATATTTTACATTTACATGCTGCGAAATGTTTTAGGTTTGCCTACATACGCTTTATTTTGTATATAAGCATCACATTCTCAATCTGAATATTTTCAAGACTTACAGGCCTAGAACTATAAACTATGAATAACATCTTATAAAGTTATTTATTTGTAATGGATGTTGGATTTGCATCATAAAACCTACAAAAAAAAACTACAAAAAAACCTAGCACAAACTGTATAGAAAAAGAAAAACTAGAGATGTTTAGCACGGTTGGGTACAGGATTCTGGCGCTCGGAATCCCGGCGGTCAGAATCTAGGTGCCAGTATCCCGAGAGGGTTAGCATACTGAAACTTGTTGGTCGGTATGCTAACCCTCCTCAGTACCTGACCCTAATCTCCCCCCATAGTGCCTAAACCTAACCTCCCCCTCCCTGCACCCTGAACCTAACACTTCCCCTAGTGCCAAACCCTAACCCCTAAAACTAACACTACCAACTACTTAACTTCGGTATTCCGCAGGGATGCTGAATGTATCCCATTTTGCATATCTTTAGCTGTCAACTGTTCAAAAGATAATGGTCTCTGGAAAACTGTACATAAACATTTCAGGTATTTGTCTATACAATTTACTTTTTAATATCTACTAAGTTGCTGTGGTTCGCTAGTTAGTAGTTTTTGAAATGTAATGGAACATATGAAATACTATGTTGAATGAAACAGGGCTTCCTCTTTTAGTTTACTTGAACCTTACAGAATCATGCTTGAGTGAACAATTTGTTGTTGCTTGTTCCTGATACAGAACAACTTTGAAAATAGGTCTTTTGAACTAAAGCTTGAATTTTTTTAAATATTTTTACTACTACATAGAAAAGTTCTTTGGCATCTCCAAAGCCTGTAATATTTGTGTATATATTAGAAGAGAGTTTCACATAAGAAGCTATGAGATGTTTACCTGTCATGTTTAATCCGTGCCAGCAATGGTTCCAGCCATCCTACGGTACACTCACAATGTGCATCTAGAAATGTGATGACCTGTCCTTTGGAAGCAGCAGCACCTCTTAGCCTGGCCCTTATAAGCCCTGAGCGTTGTTCCATTCGAATGACATAGACTGGAACTTTCAGCTTTCTGACATACATCTCCAGTGGTCTTTTCAAAAAATCTGATATAAAAAGAACATTTAAAAAAACAAACATAAAATAAAAGTTGTGAAGTGCACTTCAGGACATTATCAAACAATTTGACACACCATGAAATATTGTAGCTAAATAATTTTCCACTGTAGATTTAACAAAAGATGGGTATCTGGCAAAATACACTTGTAAAAATGTGCACACACAGAAATGATTGTACAATGAATCAAAGATAATATGTAACATGATATTTTACAATTCAAAGCAATGACCTAATTGCAGAGAGTATGTAGACTTTGAAAATGAGGTAACACTACAGTGTACGGATGTTATAATTTACTATTGTCATATATATATATATATATATATATATATATATATATATATATATATATCTCACACACACAGCAACTGAAGCGGAAGTGTAGCACATACATATGCAACACCTAAAACTGTAATATGTATTGGTCTTGCTCTGCTAAAGGACCAGTAATAAGTGTTCCCGCTTCATTATACAGGTTGAGTCTTCCATATCCAAAAAACTTGGGACCAGGTATATTCTGGAATAATTACATAGCATAATGAGATACCATGGGAATGGGACCCAAACCTAAATCTAAACACAGGATGCATTTATGTCACCTTATATACACACACACACACACACACACAGCCTGAATGTAATTTTAAACAAATTTTTTAATAATTTTGTGCATCAAAAAAAGTTTGTGTAAATACATATAATTTAGGTTTCATATATATGGGACGGACAGCATTTAGGGTCATTTTAGAAGTCCAAAGAGAGAGTCGAGATTGGATACTACCACCGCCAACTCAACCTCTGAATCAGGAAGTATGGATGCTAGACCTCCATCGGGTGATTTTTTAGGTATGGCTACAAGGTCACATTCTGGAATGTAGATTCAGGAAAAATCTCTGTAGGCCGCACCCGAGTAGGAGTAAATACAAGGGGTTGTCCTCACGGCAAACTGGGAACGAGGAATTAATTTTTAATATGTCTGGCCAGGATCTTAGTGCATCAGAGATCTAGCTACTTTCTAGGGGTCTCAGTTTTATCCCGACATGAGTTTGATAGATTTAAAAAAAAAAAAATGCAATTTTATAGAATTTTCAACAAAATATAGTTCCATGAAGTATATATCAAGACTTGGAACATATCGACATACAAATGAGCGGATTAGAATTTTAGAGAAAACAATTGAATCCAGTTATAATAAAGAAAATAATCATAACATGTCAACGGCGAATAATAAAGAGGAACAGTGGTACTTACAAAATATTGTCATTCAATAATTTTTTGTTGTACATCTGTGTGTGATAACTATCACTTAAAGATATATACTTAGAGAAACAGTAAAGCACAAGTAATAATGGGGGAAAAAGAAGATGATTTGGGAAATAGGAGGAATACACATGAGGGTAGAAGGGAGGGATGTAGTTGAGGTGGGACCTTATAAGCCTGACAACAAGGAATCATTTCTAAGAGTAAACTTATATGAAAGTTTAAGAATAAGAAGGGGATATTCTGATGAGTTGTCTATGGAGAAACCAGTATGCTCAAACACTTTAAAAATCTGTGATTGGTTTGTTTATTTGCCTTATCACCTTGGATAGGTACTCCTCCTTGTTTTTGTTTCAATATTCTTTAAATATCTTTCACATGTTTTAATTTCTATAATAGTCCTGTTTCCCTCCCTTACATTTCCACACCCCTGCCACCCCCCCATACCTTATTTGCTATTAATTTTGTTTACACAAATAGATCTATATTGTATTTTCTTTATATAATCGAAAATGTGCCTCATTGTTGAGGCTTTTTGCACTCATACCTGTTTATATGCTCAGTCTGTTTATTTGTTTAGTGCTATAAAGAATTAAAAAAAAAAAATCTGCGATTGGGTATGTTGCTCCCGCGAGTCAATGTAGAGACCCCATTATAAAATCTGATAACACCAGTTTCTAAGTTTGTTTGAGCAGACTTCCTAGCATAATATAATATTTGTAATAGTTTTCCATGGACTTTTGCGAGGGAAGGGGACGATTTGGAAGTCAAGTGTGTCAATATTATTTTCCTAGATATTGTGACCAGTACAGTTAGAAAAGGGATATTTAATTTACGTGAGGATCCCAGATTCCACTCAGAGAAATTTGCACATAAACAAGCTAGGGGATTGGGGGATACCCTGATCGATAATAAATCGTTGATAAAGGCTAGAACTTTGGGGGTCATTCAGACCCACTCGCGAGCAGGTCGATGTTGCCCCACTGCGCATGCGCACAACGGAGGGAGCTCCGTCGTGCGCATGCGCGAGACCCGAATAGCGACGGGCTCTCCGTCGCTCCGGGTCTCGCACCAAAGGGGGCGTGCTGTCGATGTTGATTGACAGCACGCCCCCTTTGGTGGGCGTGCCAGGGGCGTGGCTGCCAGACGGAGGCGTTCCCATGGGAACTCCTACTGTCTCAAGCCGGCCCCACTGACATCACTAGTGATGTCAGTGGGAGTGATTTTGGCTCTGATAGAGCCAAAATCACTCCTGGGCTTGCGGCAGCGAGACCCTACCGCAGGGTCTCCATCGCAAGCCCGATGGTCGCGATGGTCTTGACCATCGCGACCATCATCATGGACGCTTGCATAAGCTGTGGGTGGTCACCCACAGCTATGCCAGCGTCCAGGAGGACACTCCATTTTTATAGAGGGGGGCCCTGATTCAGAGCGAGCGCTCTGGTCAGAGTGTTCGGCTCTGAATCAGGCCCTTTGTTCCAAAATTGTCTGATATGTCCACAATCCCAGATGCAATGGTAAAAGGAGGCTATGGTAATCTTACATTTAGGACATTCACCTGAATGTGGTAAACTAAATCGAGCACATTGAGATGGAGATATATATGCTCTTTGTATTGTGCGTAAGTGAACATCTTGTAGATAAGTAGAAGCAAGGGTTCTCATTATAGTCATAATACTGATTAATCTGCAATGCATCTGTAATTGATGGGACATCTTTTTGCCATTGTTGGATTAATTAAGCCCATTTTTTGTCAACAGAAACAGTGGTTAAAATGGAGTAAATATATCTAATTCGATATTGTCTGTGTTCGCACAAATTGATAAATTGCAGAAGATTAGGCTTGATATTTGTTTCCTGAAGTTAGATAGTGTAGTAGATACTGAAGAAAGATAATGTCTCATTTGCAGAAACATGAAGAAATGTGAATGAGGAAGATTATATTTTTCCCTTAGATATGAGAATTGAGAGATTATGCCCCCTGGATCAAATACGTTAGAGGATTCTGATCACCCTTTATTTTCCAGATGAGAATATTAGTATTAGAAAGAGATAGAGGAAAAGCTGGGTTTCCCCACAGTGGGATATGTGGAGAGGATTGTGGGTTTCTCTTAAATTTCTTATTAAGAGCAAGCCATGCATAGTAGATATCATAAAATAACGGATTGTGGAGTATGTGGGAAGGGATAGAGGCTTTAGTATGTAAAAGAGCACTCGGTGAAAATGGGTAAAATAGAGCTGCATCTAATTTGGGATCCGTAAAAGCACTTCTGTTGTACAGCCAATCGGCAACACACCGAAACCGTGGATAAGGAATAAGAAACATAGTCAGGGACTCCCACTCCACCCGCCACTCTTGGAGCCATGAGCTTGTCTAGAGCTATTTAAGGTTCCTTCACTTTACAGAGGAATTTAGTCATAATTTTATGCAGGAATATGATGTCACGTTTGAGTAGGCCAATAGGTAGCATTTGCATGAGGTAGAACAACTTTGGGAAGACAATGCTCTGGAGTACTGCCACCCTACCCAGAATGGACAATGGTAATAATCTCCAAATATCTAGTAATGAAGTTATCTTCGCTATAACAGGTGAGAAGTTTTCTTCATATAGTCTGGAGAGATCTGCAGTGATCTGAATCCCTAAATAATTAATCTTAGTAGTAGCCACTTTAAATGAAGAGATTAATGAAGATTGAGATATCAGTCTTTGGAAATTTCCTAGGGTAAGGAGTTCAGACTTGGCAACATTGATATGATATTCCGCTTTCTCTCCAAATGTATGAATTGTTTGGAGAATGTGGGGTAAGGAGGAATCGGGAGATGAAAACAGCATATCTGCAAACAATGCCAGTTTTAGTTCAATATTGCCAATCCAAACTCCCTTAAATACAGTAGATGAACACAAAGCAATTGCTAAGGGTTCCAGTGCTACAGCAAATAAGAGTGGGGAAAGGGGACAGCCCTGCCTTGTTCCTTTACATATAGAAAAAGGTGTAGAAAGGGTTCCATTACAGGAAATCTGTGATTGAAAGTTAGAAGCAATTTTATTAAAGTAATAAAAGGTTCAGAGAAACCAAAACTTGATAGGGCGGAAAAGAGATGTTCCCATTCAACTAAATCGAAGGCCTTTTCCGCATCAAGTGAGAATTACATTATTATCTGATAGAGAAGAAGAGGCTGTAGAGGAAGAAATAGCTGACAAGACTCGACGTACATTAAATTTGGAGTGTCTACGCCATATAAATCCCATTTCATCTGGGTGGATTATATGAGGAAGAAGTGTTTTTATGCGATCTGCTAATATCTTGGTGAGAATTTTGTAATCTAAATTCAATAGTGAGATGGGGCGATAGGAACCCGGGAGAGAAAGATCTCGACCAGGCTTTGGTAACACTTTAATAGTGGCTGTATTAAAATGTAGAGGCAGGGAATGTGAGTTAATAATAGAATTAAGGACTTGGGCTAGCGTGTCAACCATTCTAGTAAGTAGGATTTTATAAAAGTCAGAGCTAAGGCCATCAGGGCCTGGAGCCTTGTCTCCCTATAGCTGCCGCACCACATTCCGAATCTCATCCAATGTAATTGGCACTAAAAGGGATTGTACAGATTCTGGTGAGAGTTTGGGAATATTTAAAGGTGCTCCAAAAATCCTCAACTAGTATTTCTTCTTGATTGTTCGCACAGGAGGAAGGTGAGGGTCCGGAATATAAATCTACATAGTATGACCTCATTACTTGGGATATTTCTGCTTTGTTAGTAGTTAGATTTCCTTGCGAGTTCCTCAGTGGATGTGTAATCATGGGAGGGCGTGTACCATTTAAGGGGTTTGTAAGGAGTTTACCTGTCCTATTGCCAAATTTGTGATATCGGTAGTTAACTGAGAAGTGGTAGCAATCACCCATATTCTGCATGAGCCCATCAAAATGGGTTCCAGCCAAAAGGTATTGTTGTTTAGACTGGGGGGGGTTGGTTGCATTTTGTATTTCTGAAAGGCTGTCGACAGAGTAGATTGCAGTTCCATATATTTGGTAGAATATTTTTTCCTATCATCAGAGACATAGGAAATAATTTCGCCTCTGAGTACAGCTTTCGATGTCATCCAGAATAATATTGGATCATCTTCCAGATGAGTCAAATTGTCAATTTTATAAGTTTCCCAGGCGGATTCTAGTCTTTGTTTAAATTTAAGGGATTTGGTAAGGTAAGCGGGAAATTTCCACAATTTTGGAGAATCATGATTATCTGATACAGTACATGCAAAACGGCTGATATCAGAGCATGATCTGAAAGAGAGATTGGTTCACTCAGTGCTTCAGCAGTATCAGGGAACAAGGACTGGGACAGTAGAATATAATCTATTCTTGCTAATGTATGGTAGGCAGCTGATAAACAGGTGTATTTCCTATCTGTGGGGTGTAGGGCTCTCCATACATCAATTAATTGCAAGCTGTCAGCCATCATAGGTACTTCCAGCTTCGGTAAGGTGAGTTTACGTGATGGCTGCTGAGATTTGTCCATGAAAGCTGAAAACACTAGATTAAAGTGCCCGCATAAAATCAAGGGATCAGATAGTAATGGAGAGAGGAGAGTTATTCATTTTTGGAAGAAGGGTTTGGAATATATGTTCAGGGCATATATGTTGCAAAGTAAGTATTGTCTATTATCGATCTTAAGGGAAACTATTAAATATTGACCCTCTGAATCCTTATAAATCTTAATAATCTCAAATGGTAAGTGGCGTTTTATTAAAATAGCTACTCCCCTAGCCTTAGAGGTAAAAGAGCTGGATCCAATTACTGACCAACCCAACATGTTCAATTTCACTACTTCCAGTGGTACGAGATGAGTCTCTGGAAGAAACGCTAAGTCAATATATTGTTTATTCAGATATAGCAGAATCTTTCTCCGTTTAGCTGGGGAGTTAAATCCTCCCACGTTCCAAGAACCAATGTTTATTTTAGGCATATCTTAATGAAAGAAACCAGAATAATTTTGACATGATCAACGATAAATATATAAATTTGCGTATACGGCCTATGAGTGTAAGCGGAGGAGAGAGAGAGTGGGGAGGAAAGACAGGGGAAGGGGGACAAGACAAAACTACCTAAGAGAATATTGGTGGTCACAACACCATTGTAAATGTAGAAACATATAAAAGCAAAAAAGTGACCACAAACTTCCAGTCAATATAACTATATAGATATTGATGCTGGGGTTAAGGAGGAAACCTCTACACAATGTAGTTTTGACAACTAAGTAAAGCTGAAAGAATTGCTTGGAAAGCCCTCTGTGATGATCGTTCAGTTGTGATTCGCAAAGCGGATAAGGGGGGAGCAGCTGTACTCCAAGATGTTGTGAAATATGATCTAGAGATTAGGAGGCAACTTAATAATAATGAGACTAAAAGAGAAATTGTCTAGGATTAAGAAAAAAAGTTGATGATCTAATTGATATGGCATTTGTGGAAGGGTCGATAAATGAGACGGTAGCTGATTTTTTGACTACAGATTATGTGATAGTCCCGATATTATACACCCTTCCTAAGGTGCATAAGTCACTGGAGGACCCCTCCCAGTCGACCGATTATTTCGGCCCGGGGGTCGGTCCGGCAACCCCTGGCAGAGCTAATTTATTATCACCTACAGGATTGTGTGGTACAGTATGAAAGCTATGTTAGGGATACTGGCCACTTTCTTGAGGATATTGGTTCCCTGAATGGTATAACTGTTCATTGCCTGTTGGCTACTCTGGACGTTAGCTCCCTCTACACCATCATCCCGCATAATGGTGGTGTAGAGGCAGTTCGATGCAATTTACTGGAAAGTCCCAATACTGGACCACCAATTTAGTTTTTACCGCCACTTTTACGTACTGTGTTACAATGTAATAATTTTCTTTATGGTGATTATTTTTATGTACAAAAGTCCGGGAAGGCCATGGGATCGAATATGGCCCTGGTTTACGCAAATTTGTATTTGGACCAGTACGAGCAGCGCCATATTGTGTCGAAATTCGGGGAACATATACTCTGTTATCATAGATTTATAAACTAGATTTTTTTTTTATGGCAGAGTGATGTAAATTCCTTTCAGCTTATGGTTGAATATTTGATTATTGACAGCCCTGTGCGTTTTATCTATTCAATAGATGACCATCAGATGAACTTTCTTGAAGTTTTGCTTTTTAAAAAAGATGAAAGATTGGCTTACACGATATACCAGAAGCCAAAATGATAGGAATACGACCCTATTAGCAACCAGCCACCATGGTTGTTTAGGAAGAACGGATGCTTACGCTGCCTTGGCTGCACCACCTGCAGGGTATTGCTGGTTGGCAGTTCGTTTCCTCACCCACATAGTAGGAGGGTATTCAGCTGAGGCACCGTATGCCCTGTCAAATGGATCATCTCATAGATATTTTGCTATTCCAGTGTGGGTTAATGTATGTCGGGAAGACGATTAGGACTTTCCGTGAACGTACAACCCAGCATAGGTCAGACATTAGGCTTGCCTATGAGAAAGGCACCACTAATAAGGTGGTAGCAGCCCACTTTCTACAGAAATGACATAAAATGTCCACATTGAAATATATGATGATTTAATAGGTCTCTCCTCCTAGGAGAGGAGGTGATAGGGACCATATGGATACATCAACTGGACACGGTGGTCCCATAGGGACTGAATGAATACAATCACCTGCATCATATTTTTAGAATGAGTGGAAAACTTGTTAATACAGAGACCCTGCATAACAATATTTTAGTATTTTTCTAAACATTTTTTCAAGAAATGTTTTTCACTTTTTTCAATTATATTTTAACATTTTTAACTTAATACTATTTTTTTGGGTATTATTTTATTTTTTCCCAGAAGCTCATTAGGTTATTGTTTTGGTGACGGTATTCACTTGTTTATATATTTTATATATATATATATATATATATATATATATATTTTCTTTTTTTTTTTAAGTATAATTCTGCCCCTAGAGTTAGAGGATATACCCCAGATATAACAGAAAGTTTTTTTTTTATTGATCGATCTAGTGCCTATTTACTTATTATTACTACACCCTCAGTGTGGGGGTTACTGCCACCCTTTAGATGTGGAGTTATTGACAAAGCAGCAATGGGTTGTTGGTTTAAAATAGGAACCTAGATGGTGTGTTCCTTTTTTTCTCCCGGAGACATCGTAATGCGTCCCGGAAGTGACGTATATTTGGGTGCCGTTGGAACGCAGGCCACATGACTTCTGGTTGCGTGGAACGCATACCGGAAGAACGGACTTACGCTGTTGTTTTGTCCACTTTATGGATTTTACAGCCCCACTGGGTCCACTGTGACCAGTGAGTGGTAAGGTAACTGATGTGATATTAATGCAGTTTAAAAGGGTTTCTTCATTGGGGAAGCCACTTCCGGTCCCGGAGGGAGCCAATGGGAGGAGCTAGTTTATTGGGTAATTGAAGGTGGCATATCAGGGGGCTCCGAGGGGGCTAGAAATGTGTGTTTGCCTTGTCCTGTACACGGGTGGTGTCTTGAGAAACGTTGACTATAGCACCAATGATGTAAACAAATAAAGTAGGTCTGTTTTTTCATTATAAAGAGAAACCTTCAGCTTTTCACTCAAGACACATATAAAGGTGGCACCATTAAGGCTCACAATGTGTGAAGTGATTAATTTTTTCCCAATTTGAAGGATTAATTTGATCCAAGTATTAAGTGTTTCAAAATAAACAGCCCTTCCACACATCAGCCTTCCCCTGTAACTTCAATGAAAATAAATATTTAACTCTTCTCTCCTTCTCAATTAATATGAATTGTTAAGCTACTAGATTATTCATACAGTATTTGTTTGCAATATAAACTTCCCTTAAGAGTTTTGTTTTATTCTGTAAAGCTTGAAGGCTATCTCGATAGAATACCTTATAATATCTGTAAGGAGTGCAAGATTCTAAGCTTGGAACACCAATAAATATAGGCGCAATCCCAGTCTAAAATATAGGGATCCGTTAGATATTGAGCCTGCAGGACAAGTGAGAAAATATGTAAAATTGTGAACGTAATGGTAGATATTACATTAAAGTTCAGCTGTAGCTTAATGCAGTCATTCTCAAATCCAGTACCACAAACAGGTCATGGTTTATGGATTTCTGTACTCTTGCACAGGTGAGTTAGTATATTGATGCTGGCTCAGTAATTACCCCATCTACTTCCACAGGCAAAAATCCTAAAATATGCACTATTGTGAAAACCTGAGGGTTGAGTTTGAGAACCACTGGCTTAATGAAAACAGGTAGATCAGTGATTGGCAATGTGATACATTCCAACCTTCAAAAAGGCCTCACATTGGCCTTAATTTCATGAATGAAAAAACATCCCAAAAACAACCTTGCAATGCTCACATTACTAATTCCATAATACCTCCATATGCTGCTCACTTGCTCTAAAATTTGCCAGATGCCATTTAGACATCTCATTTGCTTGCAACTTACCACTCAGGCTTGCTCACAACCCACACATGCTCCCAAGACATACAGTGAATTGAAAAAAAAAATCCACACTCTCAAAGGAGGGAAGGATTACATTAACAATGATCTATGGAAATGCTCAAGACACAGCAGTCCTTAGAACCCAATTGCCAAGTCTAAAATGTCAGTTGCCATGGTACCCGGTATTTGTTGAGCTCAGTATATGGCAATGTGAAAACATACACTGGCAATAACACCAGTTTTCTAGAACAAAAAAACAGCCCTTTAGTTCTATACTTAAAACTACCATCCCAGGTCAAACACTATCCTTCAAACACCTGGATTTGACCATCCAAACTCATTTATCTAAAATAAATAAAAGTTTCCAAAGCAAAGGCATCATTATGTCATATCATCATGTCCCAAGTCCTTTAAAATTCTTCTACTGTTAGATGGCACCGTGTAAGCACAAGTGTAGATGTTAACTGAGTATTTCTAATAAGAAAATGTCAAAAACATGTTTGCCTCTTTTCAAAGCAACCGTTAATAACAGAAAATAAGGCACTGCAGAAAAATTTAAACAAACAAGGAAAAATATGTTTTCTGACAAGTAATTAAAACCGAAACAGCTCTGTACTCTCTAGTATATAGCCATCTTTACCAGTTTCTGCGTCTCTACACGCCACAGTAATATGATAAATTTTATTACAATTGAAACATTGTCAAATAGCACTGAAATCAAAGGATTATACATTTGTGTGTCATCTTCAGTTTAAAGTACAGTTTTGATGCTTTAACACATTATAATCTCTTTCAAGGTTGTGGAGCAGTTGGTATACGTGTTCCTTTAAGGAGCCTACACACTTGGCGATGTGCTCACGTTCCAACATTGTGTCCGATTTCCCCTTGAACTCTCCCCAGCAGCTCTCCAGCAGTCATGTTCACGATTTGGTGTTAAAAACTGTCCAATGTGACAAACGATCTATCGTGCCTCCTAACTATTCCAGTGCATCGTGACTGAGATTGTCAGATCTGCCCTACAGCACTGCAGATCTGAAGATGCGATGTACGACCTGTGGGGACGTGCATCGGCATCGTGATCGTGAGTGGACAATCAAGATATTTTACACGATTTGTCGTCACGATGCGTCGGAATCGGGCAAATCATGTAAAATATCGCTAAGTGTGTAGGCACCTTTAGGTTCTGAGGAGCCTAATATTTATAAATTTAAATAAAAACATCGGGGTGTACATTTTTTTTATTTTTCATGTTAGTCATTCAAATGACTGAATGGGAAAGCAAAAAAAACCCTCAATGATGTGGACTATTATACAAAAACAAACTGTCTGCACATTCATGCAACAGACTCATGGGGATATATTTACTAAAGTGAGTGTTTTTAATAGTGGTGATGTTGCCCACAGCAACCAGATTCTAGCTATTATCTTCTAGAAGGTGCTAGTTAAATGTTAAGTAGAATCTGATTGGTGCTATGGGCTACATCTCCATTTCTAAAAACTCTCACTATAGTAAATATACTCCATGGTGTGTCTCTTTCAAATCTCACTCAATCATATAGTTAGCTTATGATACTGCCAAAATAGCTTGCATGAATAAGCTCTTTAAGCGACCTTTGTGCAATGACACCGTGAAACGGAAGGGATGATATATTTCTTCTGACAGATCCTCTGCTAATGATGAAGAAACAAGAGGCCATTAAGATGGTTTCTCTCTCTCCGATAGCCATCTCAGAGGCATGGTTCATGTTTGTCACAAAATTCAACAAAATATGAGAGGTACAGCAGGAGGTGACAGAGGCCATACACAATTTATTTCAGAAACGGTTTATTGTTTGCATGGATGGCATCATAATTCGACAGTCTTTATCTAGGGAAAGTAACTGTCAAATTAATTCTATCAATTGGAGCAGCACATACATGGTGTACATACAATTCGAGTAACAACTGAATGATATATTTAAGATTATGCAGTTATAAAATCAAGAAAACTATAATACAAAATTATCCAGCAATTGGATCTTTTAGTCTTACCTACTTGTAAGACACTATTGTTAAATATTACCATTTATACATACAGCATCACCATATTTTGCAGCACTGAACAGTGTATATTTAAACATTCAGATCAATCTCTCCCTCACTGGAACTTGCAGTCTAAATGCTCTACCACGAATACAGAAAAATATACTGATCACACACTGGTCCGTTTTTGTAATGATTATAATCATTATAGTTTTTGACTGAGGAAATTGGAGAAGCCAAAGCAAATCTTTGAGTGCACACTACACACATAGGGCAGGCTTGCCTACCCTCCCGATTTGGTCGGGAGCCTCCCGAATATCGGGTGCGGCTCCCGACCCCCCGGAAAGGCAGGCAAGCCTCCCGGCTGCCGCCTGCCCCCCGCACAACTACTTGAAACCCACGCAGCGGGGATGCCCGATGACGCGTTTCGCGCTGAATCGCGTCATCGTGGCTCCGCCCCCCGCTTCACAATGCCTTTATTTTTGGCATTGTGAAGAGGAGGCGGGGCCACGATGACGTGTTCGTGCGGACACGCCCCTGGCTCCGCCCCCTAAACGTTGTCATAGCCGGCCACGCCTCCCCCTCTATGCTTGCATTCAGCTCCCTCCCGGAAGGAGGGAGCTGAATATCGGCAAGTATGACATAGGGTGAAAGCCATGTTCCCCAAAGCAATGAAACAGCACTGTGCTATCAGAGTGGCCTAATTTCCATTTATTTAAATTCACAATAAAATATCTAAATGAGTCAGCAAATAGGCACCTACCGTATACGAGAATTTCATTGCTAATATTTTCAGTAACACTAACATAAAAACACACTTACTGTGATGGTGCACATTCAATATAATGTTTGCATTTAAAAAAAATAAAAATAAACTACAGAGCGCCCTCCAATGAATCACACTGAAACCCCTTTGTTGGCTTCCTTAAATCCACAAGAATTTAAATGAAAGAAGCCCACGAGCTGGAGAGAACGTGGAGCACATTTTATCTAATTTTGCTTTTTCATCCGACGTCAATCTGCATTAGATAAATCTTTAAGACCTTTTTTATATGGTACTTACTTCCCACATGAATTCATACATTGTGTCTGAGTGCCTCAAATCTCTGCTGGATATGCTCCACAACAAAAAGCACCCTGACCCATGTTTTGTGGTCCTGCCTTATGTTTTTATTTATTTCCCATTCTCCCACACCCATCCCTAATACTTACAGAAAAATCATTGGGCACATACTGAAAGCTACTAGGTATGCTTTTTTTCTTCAATTTGAAGAGATCTGTTCCCCATTCTCTAACCATGGTCAATTATATAGACAATGGTAAGGGTAAAATTAAAAAAAAATTAAAAGTTGTCAGGTGACCAGAAAAATACTAAGCATAGCACCTGAGCAATCAAGGCAGCAACACCAAATCACATGTCTAAAGGCGCCTATCCACTAGACGATATGCTCCATGAGCGAAATGGTCTAATGTTTGCCCTGCAGTGCCGGACTCAATGTCCTTAACGACATAGAGCATCCAGCGCGCATCGCTGGTCGTTGACAGCATACAAACTGAACAATATTGCGGACAATGAACTATCCAGAAGAAAAGCGAAACTGCATTGAATGCTGGTAGAAGCAGGATCATGCCGATTGGGATATTAAATATACAACAATGATCATTAAAACTCTATGCTGTGAAAGGGAGTTTGTCAGAAAAACTGGTCTTTGGCAAAGAATATCAGACCAAAGTAATAGAGGGTAAGACTTTTCCAGGAGCATTCCACAAACTACTATAGACATCGAGATGTAGTCGGCATCACGGCGTGCGGGATGCCGACGGTTTAAATACCCGGCACCAGACAGGGTTGCATGATTTAAATGAAACGTTTTAAATCAAATGATTAAATCATGATTTAAATCAAAACGTTAAAAAACTACAACTTTTGCTTAGAAAGAGATAGACTGGCAGATCCTAGGTACAGGGGAGAAAAGCTTAGTCCTGCTGAAATTGAGACTCCTATAGAATTTGCTCATGCCAATAATCGTCAATTATGCTGGTCATCATCAACTTTCGTGCATCAATGAAATCATTTGCACCATACATGTTTGAAGTGGACACTTTATGCCAAGTATCTCCTCTAGCCTGGTGGATGTCCTAAGCAGCTCAACTTCAGTTAGACACTGCTGTAGTAAATCTTCTGAAGCAGATGTTCACCGCAGTTTCTTCAAGTGCAGGAATTGAAAGGATTTTTTCAACGTACGGTTTTGTACAATCCAATTCTGTTCATTTTGTTACTGTTCTCATTTAAAAAATTGTCCATGTATTACTAAAACAAGGTGTAAACATCTAAAATGAAAGTTTTCTTAAAAAAAAAAGTTAATAAAAAAATCATATTTAAATCAAATAAATCTGATTTTTTAGATTTTTTTTTTTAAATCAGATTTTTATGCAACCCTGGCTCCAGTATCCCAACTGTCAGCATCCCAAATGGTAAGTATCAGGGTGCACGGGGAGGGTAGCATAAGGTAGCGGGGTTAGGTTTAGGCATTAGGGGGAGGGTTAGAGTAGGGGTAGGGAAAAAACTTACCTTGCGTTCCAATGGGTGTCGGTATTCTGGCTGTCGGGATGCCGCTGTCTGTATTCTGAAAAGCGGCATCCTGACAGCCGGGATATCATAACCAAACCTAGACATATATTGGCTTCTTTTCCAATATTCTGAAGGCAGTGGGCAACAAGAGGAAACATGCGCCAGCTTGAAGTTCTATGGCACTGACAGAGCATCTATTACTATCGCAGTGGCATGCATGTAATGGGAGAAAGTCCAGACATTTAACTGAAAAACTTCTTGGTGCATAGTCCATTCTCTTAAGGTAATTTGTTATGTTGTTGTCTTTGCCTGCCAGGTGATGTGCAGAAAGGGAAAAATTGTTTTCTACAAAGAAATGACTGACTACCAACACCTTTACCAGATTGTGAAAAAAGGTGATGAGAGGTTTGTGTCGTAGAAAAGGACGAAAATACTGAATAGCATACTGTAACTGTTCTCATCTCCATAATGCTTGCATGCAGCTGTCTCTGGAGCCACATGTCTGATAATGTGATCCAGACAAGTTAATCTGCAAAAGCGAGTGAGCATATCCAGTAGAAGTTCCCAAATATGTCACTATGCCCACGTGTGAAAGCCTATATTTCACAAGAAGCAGACAAGCCCACAATGAAGTCTGCTGATGGAATAGAAGTTGATTTGTCAGATGCTGGTGCAGTATATTTGTACTCCCAAAACCTGAAGCAGCTGAAAGTTTTGGCATAATGATCATCCAGCCATGTTCCTGTATCACAACCAACAAAAAAATTAAACATCTTGGAGAACTAACCACAGTTCGTTTGCGGATGTAGGCTTGCTCAAATCCTTCTGTCTCTTCATGCAATCTCAGACAGACTCGATGATGTTGAAATCAGGGCTCTGTGGGGGCCAAATCATCATGTCTTTACGATGAAGATAGTTCTTAATGATATTTACTGTATGTTTGGGGTCATTGTCCTGCTGCAGAATAACTTTGTAGCCAATCAGATGCATCCCTGATAGTACTGCATGATGGATAAGTACCTGCCTGTATTCTCAGCATTGAGGACACCAGTAACACTACTTACTGTACCGCTCTTCAGCCCTTCGGCGAACAAACTGAATTCTGTTACAGCCAAATACTTCAAATTTTGACAAGTCAGTCCAGAGCACCTGCTGCCATTTTTCTGCATCCCAGTTCCTATGTTCTCATGTTTAGTTGAGTCGCCTAGCCTTGTTTCCACATCGAAAACATGGCTTTTTGGCCATAATTCTTCCTTGAAGACCACTTCTGGCCAAACATCTCTGAACAGTAGATGACTGTACCTGGGTCCCACTGGTTCTGCCAGTTCTGAGCTGATAGCACTGCTGGACATCTTCCAATTTTGAAGGGAAGTAAGAATGATGACTGACCACTGCGTCTATGGTCCTCAACGTTGCCCGTTTCCTAGTGCTTCTTTAAAAGAGCTTGAACAGCACATCTTGAAACCCCAGTCTGCTTTGAAATCTTTGCCAGGAAAAGACCTTGCTGATGCAGTATAACTACCTTGTGTCTTATTGCTGTGCTCAGGTTTGCAATAGTGTATGACCTGTGACATGAAACAGTCTTCCCCAACCTCGCCTTTGTAGCAGAGTTTGGCTGTTCCTCACCCAGTTTTAAGCCTCCTACACAATTTTTTCTGTTTCAGTTAATGACTGACTGTTTCAACCTACATATAAAAATGATGATTATTATCACCTGTTTGGTATGATTGGTTAATCATACACCGGACTATGGCCCTGATTCAGAGCCGGACGCTCTGACAGAGCGTTTGCTCTGAATCAGGGCTGGTCTTTTTTTTTTTTTTAGAACGGCCTCCTGGCCGCTCGCATAGCTGTGGGTAACCACCTACAGCTATAGCGAGGGGCCAGAAAGATGGTCAAGACCATCGGGCTTGTGACGAGACCCTTGTGGTAGGGTCTCGTTGCCGCAAGCCCCAGAGAGCTTTTGGCTCAAACAGAGCCGAAAGCTCTCCTACTGACTTCACAGTGGGGCCGCCCCCAGACGGTAGGCGCTCTCATGGGAACGCCTCCGTCTGGGCAGCCACCCCCCCCCAGCCCGCCCACCAAAAGGGGCGTGCTGTCACTCAACATCGACAGCACACCCCCTTTGGTGCGAGACCCAGAGCGACGGTTTGCCGGGTCTCGCGCATGACGGAGCCGGCTCCGTTGTGCGCATGCGCTCTGGGCCACCATCGACCCGGTTGCGAGCGCTCAGCGCTTGCAACCGGGTCTGAATCAGGCCCTATAATCCTACAAAATTCGTGACTTTGTGCAAGTGTAGCTAGAAACAGTGATGTTGTTCAGAAGGCAAAGGGTGGTCACACTAAATATTTATTTGAGTTCTCTTCTGTTCATTCACTTTGCATTTTGTTAATTGATCAAAATAAACTATTAACACTTCTATTTTTGAAAGCACCCACACTTTGCAGCATTTTTTTCACACCTTCCTAAAACACACACACACATATCTATATATATATATATATATATATATATATATATATATATATATATATATATATCTATCTATCTATATATATATATATATATATACATAAAACAGTATGGTACTGAATTAGCGTTCAGTCCCGTATTTTTTATATCCCGGTTGTTTTATATAAATATGAGCATCTATTCAACTATAATCCCGTTTTTGCAGTGGCAGCTGTGTGTTCTCCAGAAGAACCAGTTGTTGGTGAGAACAAGCGCCTTTATAGTGTAGTATTTGATTACAATGCGGCACAATCTCTCAATAATTAGCATGCATACCGTAATAACCCAGAACAACAAGCATTTGGAAAGGAGTACTCTTCCTGGCTTCACCGGGTTGTTTCCCTAAAACCACCCAAAGGTAAATGGCAATATACTCCAAACATAGGGCTCAAAAAGAGAGAGAAAACTCTCAGTGTAGTATATTTCAAAATTATGTTTTCCTAACCTTCCCAGTGCCTAACCCTAACCTCCCCCCCCCAGTGCCTAAAACTAACCTCCCTCTAATACCCCAAAACCTACCTGTCGGGATTTCAGCGGTATTTAGACAGTCAGCATCCCGTACATCCCATATTATATATATATATATATATATATATATATATATATATATATATTAGGGATGTGCAGGCTCGGATAGGTTCGAGTTTGCACGTGGAGTTCGGAATTTTCCCTCCAAAAAAACGGAACTCAGAACGAGGCAAAACGTCATCTTACATGGACGAACATCATCATTCCTGGACAAAAGTCCAGGAATGATGATGTTCGTCCATGTAAGATGACGTTTTGCCTCTTTCTGAGTTCCGTTTTTTTGGAGGGAAAAATCCGAACTCCACGTGCAAACTCGAACCTATCCGAGCCTGCACATCCCTAATATATACATATATATATATATATATATATATATATATATACATACATATACACATATATACATATATACACATACATACATATATACACATACATACATACACACACACACACGCAGAGCAGCAAAAATTGCAGGGAAAATGGTGGCGGCCATTTTCCCGGTGACTTGCGCATACACAGTAGATTCTGGCATTAAGCCAGACAGGAGGGGGCTCAAACTGAGGCTGCACAAGGCCCCCTCCTCTTTTAAAATGCTACTGCATATATATGTGTGTTTGTATACGAGTTAGTGTGTGCGTGTCATACATATATATAAAAATGTAAATTTATTAAGGGCCTCATATTAAGGCTGAATCGAATAAACTGAATTTTCCCATTGGGCACAGGTTCTTAAACTCTGTCATCAGGACCCCACACAGTGCATATTTTCCAGGTCACCTCACACAATCAAAAGTGAAACAATTAGCTCCACCTGTGGATCTTTAAAAATGTGTCAGTGTGCACCTGCTGGATGACCTGGAAAATGTGAACTGTGTGGGGTCCTGAGGACAGAGTTTGAGAACCACTGCCATATGGAATTTCTGAGATGGGGCATGGCTTTTGAGGGGCTACACTTTAAAAGTTATTGGACGTACTGAGCGCAAATTTGCATGTGACGCGCAGAACTGTCCCCCGATGCTGCATGCTAAAAATTCAGGACAAAAATAATAAAAAATTAGTTTAAACTTTTTAAATTACTCCCAATTACTATCAGTTTTTTTCTTCCACTCAGAGCTTGACAAATCCAGGGCACCTTGCTGACTAAGATTTTAGCCCTGTCAACCTGATTTTATTAAGAGACAGGTACTGTTGAAAACTTGACAATTAAAAAAAACAGTTACAAAGCA
Source organism: Taudactylus pleione (assembly GCA_031769625.1). NCBI lineage: Eukaryota > Metazoa > Chordata > Amphibia > Anura > Myobatrachidae > Taudactylus > Taudactylus pleione. Next base: position 16,584,670 of record JAUIMM010000384.1, read on the forward strand.
CTCCTATTGGTAGTTACAGGAGTGGGCAGGATGCTGCGCACCTTTCACGGGGAGCAATTCATTCAATTACTGTGGCTTCTCCCTTCTACTTTTAAGATTGTAGATCTATTTATTTTCCCTGCAGCACTGCTGGCAGTGGGAGGAGAGTTACTACACCACGGGGAAATGCAGTGCAGCCAGCAGAGGGAGTGAGTGATCTCCATGGAGCTTTAGCAAGGCCAGCAGAGGGTTGCAGAGTGACCAGGCCGTGGGGAGCTGCAGCACTGCTGGCAGTGGTGAGGAGAGTGTCCGGTACGCGGGAAGCTGCAATAGCATCTGCATGGAGTAGGACCACCAGGGAGCTGCAGCACTGCTGACCAGGAAGGAGTACGATGTCCTCCAGGGGGCTGTACACAGCTGTCAAATGACTATTTGATTTCAACAGAATATCTTCCTGCTATATATATATATATATATATATATATATATATATATATATATACACACATACATATACAGTCAGGTCCATAAATATTGGGACATTGACAGAATTTTCATATTTTGTCCTCTATTCACAACCACAATGGCTTTGAAATGAAACAAACAAGATGTGCTTTAACTGCAGACTTTCAGATTTAATTTGAGGGTAATTACATCCAAATCAGGTGAACGGTGTAGGAATTACAACAGTTTTTATATGTGCCCCCCACTTTTTAAGGGGCCAAAAGTAATGTGACAAACTAAACTATCCTAAATCTAACTTTCACTTTTTAATACTTTGTTGCAAATCCTTTGCAGGCAATTACAGCCTGAAGTCTGGAACGCATAGACATCACCAGACGCTGGGTTTCATCCCTGGTGATGCTCTGCCAGGCCTCTACTGCAAATGTCTTCAGTTCCTGCTTGTTCTTGGGGCATTTTCCCTTCAGTTTTGTCTTCATCAAGTAAAATGCATACTCAATCGGATTCAGGTCAGGGGATTGACTTGGCCATTGCATAACATTCCACTTTTTAGCCTAAAAAAACCTCTTTAGTTGTTTTTGCAGTATGCTTCGGGTCATTGTCCATCTGCACTGTGAAGCGCTGTCCAATGAGTTCTGAAGCATTTGACTGAATATAAGCATATAATATTGCCCGAAACACTTCAGAATTCATTCTGCTGCTTTTGTCAGCAGTCACATCATCAATAAATACAAGGGAACCAGTTCCATTGGCAGCCATACATGCCCACTCCATGACACTACCACCACCATGCTTCACTGATGAGGTGGTATGTTTTGGATCATGAGCAGTTCCTTTCCTTCTCTTCCCATCACTCTGGTAAAAGTTGATCTTTGTCTCATCTGTCATCAGGATGTTGTTGAAGAACTGTAATGGCTTTTTTAGATGTTGTTTGGTAAACTCTAATCTGGTCTTCCTGTTTTTGTGGCTCACCAATGGTTTGCATCTTCTGGTGAGCCCTCTATATTCACTCTTGTGAAGTCTTCACTTGATTGTTGACTTTGACACATATACATCTACCTCCTGGAGAGTGTTCTTGATTTGGCCAACTGTTGTGAAGGGGTTTTTCTTCACCAGGGAAATAATTCTTTTGTCATCCACCACAGTTGTTTTCCGTGGTCTTCCGGGTATTTTGGTGTTGCTGAGCTCTCCGGTGCGTTCTTTCTTTTTAACAATGTTCCAAACAGTTGATTTGGCCACACCTAATGTTTTTGCTATCTCTCTGTTGGGTTTGTTTTGATTTTTCAGCCTAATGATGGCTTGCTTCACTGATAGTGACAGTTCTTTGGATCTCATATTGAGAGATGACAGCAACTGATTCCAAATGCAAATGTCACACCTAGAATCAACTCCAGACCTTTTACCTGCTTAATTGATAATGAAATAACGAGGGAATAGCCCACACCTGTCCATGAAATAGCTTTTGAGTTGATAGTCCCATTACTTTTGGCCCCTTAAAAAGTGGGAGGCACATATTGAAACTGTTGTAATTCCTACACCGTTCACCCGATTTGGATGTAATTACCCTCAAATTAAATCTGAAAGTCTGCAGTTAAAGCACATCTTGTTTGTTTCATTTCAAAACCATTGTGGTGGTGAATAGAGGCCAAAATCTGAAAATTCTGTCAATGTCCCAATATTTATGGACCTGACTGTATGTGTATGTGTATGTATATATATATATATATATATATATATATATATATATACACATACACAGTCAAAAGTTTGAGAGAATGCCATAAGTGTGCAAAGCTGTCGTCCAAGCAAAAGGGGGCTACTTTGAGGAATCTAAAATATAAAACATATTTTGATTTGTTTAACACTTTTTGCTTACAACATAATCCCATGTGTTCTTTCATAGTTTTGATGTCTTCAGTATTAATCTATGTTGAAAATAATTTAAATAAACAAAGATCATTGAATGAGAAGGTGTGTGTCCAAACTTTAGACTGGTACTCAGGGCCGGCCCGCCCATTACACAGACAACGAAGGCGCGCAGAGCACCAGCCGGCAGAGGGCGCCGTGAATAGCCACGTTCCCGGCACGGCCACAGACACTGGAGTGGAAAGACAACTCTCCAGCTCCCCATTCAGTGTCTCCGGAGACTGTGTGTAGGCATGCAACGTGGGGACATCACACCGCACACGCCTACCCGTGCTTCATCGCTGTTACCAGTGATGAGGAGCTGTGCACAAATGCTACTCCTTGGACGCCCACCTGTTAACCATGGAAATGAAGGTAAGCAGTGACCGCCCACCTGTCAGGATGTCTGTCACTGCTTTGGAGCCAAGACGGGGAGGGGAGGAGGATGGGGAGGGGGCACATTATATAAAGTGTTTTAGGAACTAAAAATAGGCAGGCATCCATCATTTGTTTAATTAGTTACTCAATTTACTGTTTAATTCAAAAGCTAATCATATATATATATATATATATATATATATATTTATATATTATGTACACAGTATGAGGAAGCCTTATATGACTTTTGAATGGACTCATACTAACTGTACCTGGAGGTACCCCAATAGGGATTGATCGCTGTGACTAATAAGATAAGCTACTTTTTCTTGTTGTTTTTGTGTGTTATATGTGTATTTTTGTATATTAAAACTGAATATTTACAAAATATACCACACTATGGAAGCAAATTATTCTGCTTCAATAAGGTTGTAGCTATCTGGTCCGTGATTTCCTGGGCGAAGAAATGTAAGCTGAAGGTCACGTCTGACGTGGAACCCTTTTGACTGCGATCTAAGGATGGTTTCCTTATATGCTTAACATACAAGTATATCTATGGTACGCGCATATGAATATATATACATTTAATTCATGGTAGTGTGTGTATGTATATATATATATATATATATATATATATATATATACACACACATATATATATATATATATATATATACACACACATACACACACACACACACATATACACACACGTATATACACGCATTGATATATCTTATGAAAGACCAAGCATGTTTATTTGAAAAAAAAAAGCTGCTGGGAGCTATATCTATATATCTTATAACTTATATGCCTGCAATTTAAACATTTTCTTGAGTAATTAAACTAATTATATATATATACACACACACACACACACACACACACAGGTATATATATATATATATATATATATATATATATATAATGTTTCAATGATGTTTGTTGATATCGCTTGAGGTTGTGTGCTGGTATTTTTTTTTTTTTTTCATGGTGCCGATACCCTGGAATTTACCTGGACAAACATCATCTTTTTATAGGCATTTGTTGACTGGAGAGAGGGACTGGAGGCACAAATCCAGTGTGACAAAAATGGGGGGCGTGACTTTCCCACCAGACCGTGCCTTTGGTGCTTGCGTTGGTACCCGTTGGGGCACCAAACTATTATTTGCATACCTAAAAAATTTTGCCTGGGCCAGCCCTACTGTTACTGGTATTACATGTGCATCCAGTAACCGCCGTTACTGCAGTGGGTTTTCAACAGTTAATTAAGGTCCTGTGTCCTCGCTACCAGATCCCTTCTAGATTCCACTTCGCTAGAACAGCAATTCCAAGTCTGTACAAGGACATTTAAAAAAAACCTTATTAATGTCCTCAGAAATGCCGTTGTACCCACTGTCCACTTGAAAACTGATATGTGGACAAGTGGGACAGGGCAAACTAAGGATTACAAGACTGTGACAGCCCACTGGGTAGGTGTATTGCCTACAACAGCAACATCTCCTAAAAGGCAGCTGATACAGAGGCAGGCTACTCTTTGTATAACTGGTTTCACTAAGAGGCATACCGCTGAGAACTTCATAGAAAAACTCAGGGAAATCATTGCTAAATGGCTTACCCCACTTGCCCTCTCCTCTGGATTTGTGATTTCGGACAATGCTCTATTGTTAGAGCATTACATGTGGGCAAATTCCAACATGTCCCATGTTTTGCTCACACAATTCATTTGGTGGTGCAACGTTTTTTAAAAAGTGACACGGTCGTGCAGGAGATGCCCTCGGTGGCCCGCAAAATATCCGGACATTTTAGACATTCGGCGACCTCTTGTCGAAGATTGCATGACCAGCAGGTACTGTTAAATTTGCCCTTCCATCAGCTGAAGCAAGAGGTAGTAACTCGGTGGAATTCTACCCTCTATATCATTAAGCGGATGGAGGAATAGCAAAAGGCCATCCAGGCTTATACAACGGACTATGGCCCTGATTCAGACCCACTCGCGAGCGGCTGTCCGCTCGCAAGTGGGTCGATGTTCTGCACTGAGCATGCGCACGACGGAGGGAGCTCCGTCGTGCGCATGCGCCAGACGCGACGAGCGAAGGAAAGTCCTTCGCTCGTTGTGTCTGATCAAAGGGAGCGTGCTGTCGATGTTGATTGACAGCACGCCCCCTTTGGTGGGCGTGCCTCCCTGATGGGGGCGTTCCCACGGGAACGGCTCCCGTCAGAAGCCGGCCCACTGACATCACTAGTGATGTCAGTGGGAGTGATTTTGGCTCTGATAGAGCCAAAATCACTCCGGAGCTTGCGGTTGAAAACCTCAACCGCAGGCTCCGGCTCGCAGTTTCGATGGTCGCGATGGTCACGACCATCGCGGCCATCAAAATGCACACTCGTATAGGCTGTGGGTGGTGACCCAGCGCTATACGAGCGTCCAGGAGGACGCTCCATTTTTATGGAGGGCGGCCCTCATTCAGAGCGTGCGCTCTGCTCAGAGTGTACGGCTCTGAATGAGGGCCTATGACATAGGCCGTGGGAGGGGGAATGCACCTTACTCAAGCGCAGTGGAGAATAATTTCTGTGTTGTGCAAGGTTCTCAAACCCTTTGAACTTGCCACACGTGAAGTTAGTTCAGACACTGCCAACTTGAGTCAGGTCATTCCCCTCATCAGACTTTTGCAAAAACAGCTGGAGAAACTGAAGGAGGAGCTGAAACGGAGCGATTGTGCAAAGTATGTCGGACTGGTGGATCAAGCCCTTGATTAACTTCACCAGGATCAAAGAGTCGTCAATCTATTGAAATCTGAAAAATATATTTTGGCCACCATTCTGGATCCTAGGTTTAAGTCCTACCTTGTGAGATTTTTTTTTTCCAATAGACCAAAATCTAAAACTATGCAAAGAGTTGTTGGTCAAAATATTGACATCTGCAGCTGAATGTGAAACGCCATCATCTCCTCCTTCAGTTTCAACAGCTGCCAGGAAAAAACTAAATTTTCCTTACAGAATGCCTGCTGGTCATGCAGATTGTTCACCAAAAAATTACATCTGGTCGGGCCTGAGAGAACTGCCTACTAGTGACATGTCTTCTATCGTGACTATGTGTGATACAGTTTCCATTCACAGAATGGATCGTATTTGGCCTGAATGCATGAAGACATCCAGTGATTCTGTCACTGTGTTCTGTAGCCCACTTTATTCCTACCTGAATCGCAAACTGACATACGGAATAGTAAACACAGACACCATGGAGGCCTTTGCTATTCCGCTGCCTGCATGCCAACCAATACCTCCCAGACTACACCCACTGGGGGGACCAGGTCTTGATAAAGACCATCCCCATCTGTTGCTACTAGGCCTTCTTCTTCCAAACCATCCATGCTGGACTTCCTGTCCAAAAATGGTAAGCAGGGTACAGAAAGAGGAGCTAGATGTCCCCAATTACATTTTTTTTCTTCTATCATAGATGATGTGAAGAGACAAGAGCTTCAGATGTTGGAAGTACAGGGGCTCCCACCTATTTGGCTTCCCTCCAGAGAAAAGAGCTCTGTTCCTCAGGAAGTGTCTATGCCTGAGCTGATAGGTAGGTAGTCTCTGTCTGTTGGTCAACACCCTTCAGAATATGGCAACCCAGAATAACAACAACTATCATAATGTGTCCACTGATAACCAGCCTGATCCCTTAACAACAACATACCCCATATGGCCAACTCATAACATGACACCCAATTTGCAGCCTCCTCTTCCTTATGACACTAATTCAGTCACCATGGTTGATCAATCAGCCATATGTGGTCCACCCAATTTTTGGCCTTCCACATTCTAACATTCACAAATCTAAGAAGAAGTGGACAGTGGGAACAATGGCAATTTGAAGGCCACTAACTGACTGTTTTTTTAATGTCCCTGTACAGGTCGGAAAATTCTGTTAAATCATCCTTTGCAAACCCTCTGTTCTGTAAGTCAATTGTCTATTTATTTTTGGAAAGTACGCTTCCTGGTCCCCTTCTGGAATGAAAATAAAAATCAACTCTCAGCAAGCAGGCATGGCTCTCAAGAAAGAAAAGTGATACTTAAACCTTAGGTCTGAAATGTTGCATTTGCTGCTCTATTCCGCTTGTTCACAATATATCTCATATGGTTAAGTGGACAGTTGGAACAACGGCAGTTTGAAGGCCACTAACTAACTGTTTTTTTTATGTCCCTGTACAAGTTGGGAAATGTCTTTAGAGAAGATTTGCACAGCATTATTTAAGTCAATTGTTTATTTTTGGAAAGCATGCTTCCTGGTCCCCTTGTGAGCTGCGAGGTGTTCAAAACTGACTGGAAATGAGTGGAAATAAATGTTATTGAGATTATTAATACTGTAGGAACAAAAAAAGGCCCATTATATGTGATTTTAGCAGTTTTTTTTTTATTCAAGAAAAAATGCAGACCCAAAACCAAAACACGAAAACAAAACACGGAGGTGAGGTTTTGGCAAAACCAATCCAGATCCAAAACAAGGGGAGATCCAGATCCAAAACACGAGGGTCAGCGCACATCTCTAATTCTAACCAGCTCCTTTGCGTTTCAACCCTTAGTTTCTGCAATTTCAATTTGAGTGTATAGTTCAGTCTTTCCCCTCCGCCACTGGCGTAAATTTCCCCCAGTAAAATGTGTACCTCTGTCACTCTCTATTACCTCAGATACTCCATAATGGCATACAACTTCTTGTACAGTAGTAATTTTTTTGCAACTATCTTTGTGTTTGCTGCCTTGCAAGGCCATGGCAAATTTGAAAACAGGTCTGTGCACACTAAAACATACATACCTAGAACATTTAGGTAACTGGATAAAATGAATCTGTAACATGTCTGTGGGGTACTTTTTACTGTAACTTGACTACTTTTCCTGGGTTGCGTAAAGCAACCCAACCTCCGTAACAAAATAAGAGGACCTATCAATAGCATTGATAATGGTTTTCATGGTTGAATCCAGCTAATTGGTTTAAGGGTCTTGAAGGATGGTTTTCTGGTATCCTACATATGATACTTCAGGGCCTAGCCTTACTACTCATTGTTTTTACTGTTATTAAGTTTGCTGTATGGCTGATTAAGAAAATGCTCACACTTGATTGTTGTTCTTTTAAGGGCGAACAAGAAAAACAGCCAAATGTTATGATTGGACTGATAATGACCGGGCAAATCGGAGCGCAAGACTATCAACACACATTGTCAGAAGTGCAAGTCACCACAACACAATGGACTCAAGTACTTGTTTAATATGTGGACTTAATAAGGAGGCTGACCCAATTGAATATGCTGCAATTCTATAAGTAAACCTGAAGTTGAATGGGGTATAAGGTTGCGGGATAGCTTTACTTGGGTATATGTGTAGTGGCATTTGGCAGGCTACGTGCTGTCAACCCCCATTGCTAATTGGTGCAGCAACATGTGCACATACTTCAGAATCCAAAGTCAGAAAGAGGGTAAACTTGGGTCTAACCGACAGGTGTGAATGGTCATTGTGCCCACCACTCATCCCTCTTATAGTGAAGGTGAGTGAAGTAGTATCTGTGTAAAGGTAGTCACCAGTAGCAGGTAGTATAGCTTGTAATGAGGAGTATTCATTTCAACAAAAGAGGGGACTGTGAAAGAATATGTATTTAAGTGTTCAACTGTATTACAACAGAATGTTACATAGAATTGCATCTGTATAAGGTTAAGTCAGCCAATGTCCAAGGTTAACTATCCAAGGCTTAGGAGAACTTCTTGACATAATGTACAGACCATTCCGCTTCTAGCTAACAGCAATGGGCGGCATGAAAAGTAATCTGCATATGCGCAGTCATGTTTTCTCTTCTTTTGCAATCAGAATGCTTTATAATCCTATGTAGATAGAATAAACGAGCAGAGTGCTTGTTACACAAACTTGCTGTGTGTGTGTCACTCACTCCCTGGCTGTATGCACTGAACACTGTAATGCTGTGACTCACCACTTACTGTGAACTGGGGAAACCCTCTGACGGCCTTCATTTAGGAAAAAAAAATAAACCTTTGTAGTATTGCCCCGTCAGATATATTTTTTTACACTGAAAATAAAAACATACATTTACTAGGAACTCTCTAGATAAAGTAAAGCATTTGGTTAATCATATTATATATGTCAGATAAATAGGTTATGAAAGTAATAAATACATAAAATGGAAAAGTTGATATCCTCACCAGAGCCACAATTGACACCACATGTATTCGTTTGACTACAGAACTTCAGTAGCTGTATAGATCTTTACATATATGTACGGTAGATTACTGTAATGATTTTGATTGGGTCAACTAAATAAGGGAAAGTTATAATGCAGAGATGCCCATATTTTGTATAAAAATAACTAACTGAAACTGTCAGCTCAAGACTATCAAGTCACAGAATTTAATAAACTGCAATCAAAACATCTCAATATTGAAACCACGTCATTGAGGTTGGGTGATAATGAAATGGGGTGTTTTAAATTACATGCATCTTTACTTAAGTTATACGACACTGCCAAACCTCTCAATAGAGTTAACACACTGCAAGTAAATAGTTGGAGTTAAGACACCTCCTACCCATTTTCTGCTAGAACTCAGGGGGTCATTCAGACCCGCTCGCGAGCAAAGTTCGCTCGCTAGCAGGTCGATGTTGTGAGACTGCGCATGCGCATGACGGAGGGAGCTCCGTTGTGCGCATGCGCGAGACCCGGCGAGCGACGAGAAATACGTCGCTCGGGGTCTCGCACCAAAGGGGGCGTGCTGTCGATGGTGACTGACAGCACGCCCCCTTTGGTGGGCGTGCCGGGGGTGTGGCGGCCAGCTGGAGGCGTTCTCATGGGAACGCCTACCGTCTGAGTCCAGCCCCACTGACATCAGTAGTGATGTCAGCGGGAGTGACTTTGGCTCTGATAGAGCCAAAATCACTCCTGGGCTTGCGGCAGCGAGACCCTACCGCAGGGTCTCGTCACAAGCCCGATGGTCTTTGACCATCGCGACCATCATCATGGAAGCTCGCTATAGCTGTGGGTGGTAACCCCCAGCTATGCGAGCGTCCATGAGGACGCTCCAAAAAAAGGTAGGAGGGCCCTGATTCAGAGTGAGCGCTCTGGTCAGAGCGTTCAGCTCTGAATAAGGCCCTCAGTCAGCCAGCATTGCAAACTCCAAAAAGGTTATTATGACACCATTTTTTTGTTTTTGTATTGTTTTCATTCTCAAAGATCTCATACTTAAGTCAACGTAAGAGTTGACGTTTAGATGAAAAGTTTTTATCTTTTTTTAAAGATATTAGCAATAAAGCTGGCCATCAACTATACAATTTTCTGTCAGATATCTGTCCAATCAGGCTGGTTGGAATTAAAACCTTGTAACGTATGGGAGCAAATGACAGTCGTACATTTGCTCACAAACATTGGAAAATAGCCAAAAATGGTTGTTCAGACAAATTGGTTAAAACACATGAATTTAACCAATTTGAACAATTATTTTTGACCTTTTTTCACTGTTTAAAACCATATGATCGACTGTCATTTGCTCCCATACATTACCAGATTTTCATTCCAACCAGCCAGATTGGACAGATATCTGACAGAAAATTGTATAGTGGATGCCCAGCATAACACAGAAGTTGTCAATTTTGTTGTTCTTGGATTACTATCTAGAAATAAAAAAATTAAAAATAAAAAGTTTCTTCTCTATTCTCCATGAGACTATTTTATCAAAATAGCTCATTCAATACTTCATTATTCACAATATACTAATGGTCTTCTAAAAATCATCCTTACAATTTCAAAATCAGGTATAAAATATAACCGGGTCATAATGACCCACCTCAACATCCGTGCCACAACTTTCCACCAGAATGACGCCAGCCTCTCAAGTTTATTTAATGAATGCTTCCTGCCAAATCAAATTAAGATATTAAAACCATATAATCACCCAGTCTTTGGAAAGCAAATAATGATGGTTATTTCTACATTTAAAAAAAGTTCTAAAGCAACTGGACATCCAGGTAGAAGGGAAAGGCAAAGTAGACATCAAACAATACAGAACAATTTTACTGCCTACCTTTTGGAACATAGGACCTGATTCAGAGTTGCACACTAATGCTGCTGCATCTTTGTATGCTGCTGCTTTGCGAAAATATGCAAATGTTGCAGACACTGAGGAATGTATTGAGACGCCCTCCTGCAGCTCTGAAAATCCAAGCATCTGCGTACAGAGACTCAGAATCTGTTGCAGATCATTCGATTATCGACCTATGGTCACACAGAATGGCTGCAGGAACGAAGACGCAGGAGCTATTTTTCTGTGGTGTACGGGATGCAGACAATGTGACAAGCCCCCAAAATGGCTGTGACACGCACTCGTTCCTCATTACCTACCCGAAAGTCTCCCTGACTGTCAATCACACTGCGAGAAAATAGTTGCTGAGAGTGAGTACAGTAATGTATTGACGCATGCACAGTTTACTCACAGTTTAATCACTCAACTGCAAAAGTATCGTCATAGCATACATCTCTGAATCAGTCCCATAGTTAGAAATTAAGATAGAAAAGCCTCCAGTTTGAGAGATGTGAAAATTCAATATTGGAAACAGAGAAGGTGACTTAATCCTGAGGTTCATGGAGAGAAGGTCAAACAAAGTGCTCATTACACAAGGCAAAGTATTGTTGCTTGTTATCCATGTTTACAAGCAGTTTTTAAATGTCAGCAAAATAAAAATATCAGTTCTCGGAAGCTCACATCTATATAAAGCTTTTGTTGCAAATGGAAGGTGTACATAGAGTTATGTAGTCAGTTGATTAGGACAGATGGCTTTAAAAATATCTGGCTAAAAAGAGGGAAAAAAAACCTACATTTAATTGTACGGCACTATTACTAAAATATAACTACGTTACATCTTTGGTTTAGAAACACCTTTATGTAAATAAGTCATATTGAAATGGATACAATGAAAGCAAAACATTTACTTATGACTCATTGAAATATTTACAAGTAGTGTCACTGCAATTATTAATATTAACCTTTATAATTAAGCCACCACAAAGTTTATGCAGTCATGTACATGGTATGTAAACAGTAAAACATGACAGCTCAATGGTACAGTAAATGTGAAATGACAAAGTAAGTAGGACTAGAGAACGATAATTGGGGACTATTTCTTGACAGGCAAGTATAAATTAGTTAAAGGGCGAGGAAGTCAGTTTAGCACTCAATGAGCCTGTGCCCCTCGAAGAACGAGCACAAAGACACACAGCGTTCTAGGAGACAATGCACTATAAGCACAGAAAGCAATGATAGTGCACGGGAGGAACATGACGAAGGAGGGCCTTGTCCATTAGAGTGTACATGCTAAAGGGAGGGGAAAACAGTTGGAGAAGTGTAGGAGAGAAGAGTGATGGTTTAGGAGGGATGGTAGGCTTTAATGAAAATGTGAACTTTAAGTGAACATTTCAAGCTGGTTAGATTGGGAAAAAGTCTGACTTGGCGAGGGAGTGAGTTCCAAAGGAGGGAAGCAGAATGGGAAAAATTTTGAAAGTCAGGGTGAAAAGAGGTAACCAGGGTGGAGTGGAGGCCTCAATTGGAGAGAGCGAGGACAAAAATTATGTTAAAAATGTAGGAGGGGGCAGATGAATTGTGTGCTTTGTATGTGAGGGTCAGAAGTTTGAACTGGATTTTGAAGGAATGGGGAGCTAATACAGCATGTTGCAGTGGGGAGAAGCCAACACAGAAAGATGATGTGGGAAGCAGAATTCATGATAGATTGAAGTGGGGAAAAGCAAGTAATGGGGCAAAATAGGAGGTGGTTACAATAGTTGAGGTGGGAGATGAGTGCATGGAAAAGGGGATTTGGGGGTGGGGGGAGGGGATCAGTGGTGAGAAAGCCTGATCTTAGAAATGCTTCAGAGATGGAAACGGCATAAATGAGATATTAAATATGTAGGTTAAAGCATAGGTAAGAATCGAGGACACCCAACCAGTGGACTTGGAGTATAGCCAGGAGGGTGTTCTTGTCAACAGAGAGGAGGTGATTGTGGGGATCCTGGAATGGGGAGAAGGTACATGAGGAGACCTGATTTGGACATATGTAAGTTTGGAAAACACTGGGGCATCCTGCAAGGGATGGCAGAGAGACAGAAAGAGAACCAAGCAAGGACTGAGGGAGAGAGGTTAGGGGAAGAAAGGTAAATTTCATCTCCACTATAGTTGGCAGTGGACAGGAAACGAGTTGATATTCACCAAGGGAAGAGAGGAGGTGTTCAAGTATGGTTCCTTGTGATATGCATGCAGGTAGAGTTCAAGGAAGGGGGGGGAGGGAGTCGAGTTAGCGGAAGAGGCAGAAAATTAATAGTTAGTGAGGTAGGAGGTAACCCAAGAGAGGAATGATTCTTGGAGACCAATGGAGTGGATGATTTGAAGGAGAAGGGGGTTATTAACAATGTTAAAAAGGGAGCAGATGTATCGAGAAGGATGAGAATTGCGAACTGACCAATGGCTTTGGCAAGGGTGGTTTCAGTAGAGTGGATGGGATGGAAACTGGATTGGAGAAGGTCAAGAAGGGAGTGAGAAATGAGGAGATTCAGAGAGACAATATTCTCAAGGGTCTTGGGAGTAATAAAAAAAAAAAAAAAAAAAAGAGGATAGAGGGGACAGCAGTTTGAGACATCGTCTTGGTCAAGTGAGGGTATCTTAAGGAAGGGTGAAACATGAACATCTTTAAAGAGGAACAGATTGAAGAGAAGGGCAAGATGAGAACAGGCTTCAGGGGAGAAGGAGTGAAGAAGTTGCGAGGGGGCAAGTTAGCGAGGCGTCGCACCCTGCCTGAATTTAAAGGGGCAAAATGCGCTCTGCCCTTATAGTGGTGTCCACTAAAATAGCCTGGTGCCTTTCCCATCAGCGGGCCACAGTGTCCTGCGGGTGGAAAAAGCTGTGGTAAGCTGGTAAGCTGTCTCCACTGGGTAAATAGATGGCATGCACATGGGGGTACGGATGACCATTGACCATCGATTATTCATAATCATCGTTGGTTTATGGCTAATGTCGAATGCTTTTACCATAGATGGGGAGAACCAGTTTCCCGCCATCGATGGCATAGCATAATCAAATGCTTTTGTTTTTACAAAATGCCGGGACACTGAGCATAGCTCCGCCCCCGACACCCACAAAGCCTCGTCTCCGGGTTCTGATTGGCCCACAGGCCAGTCAGTCATATAACAGGGATGACCATCGATGGCTACTTGCTATATCGCAAATCGATGGTAACCACACAGATTGCCATCCCTACTTGGGTGAAGCACAGTACCTCCATAAGTGCTGGGCAAGCCCTCAAGTGTGACAAATTGGGGGCATGTCACAAGGACACGTCCCCTCCCCGGTTCGACCACACACCCTATTTGGAGCCTCTGACGCATGCAGATGCTCTGTGCTGGATGTTCCATATCCTGCCCTTCCCGCAGTCTAGCGGGAACACTACAAGTGGTGGTGTGAGATGAGAGGAGGACACAGACTTTATCCCAAATGATGGGGAAGAAGGAAGATCAGGTGGAAGGTGAGGTAAGGGGCAGGAAGATGATGGAGGGCTGAAATGTCATTGCGAAAGGTGTCAATCTTGGTCATCAAATAGATATCAAAGTTGAAGGCTGAGTAGGAGTATAGAGGAAGGATTTAGAGGTGGCAAATAGTTGTCAAAGTTTGTGAGGAGATTAGAGAACTGAAGTATGATTGCTTAGTATGTGTAGAGCTGTAGGAGGAGAGTATGAATTTAAAGTGAAGGAAATCAGCATAAAAAAATCGATTTCCTTAATACAGGAGGAAATACTCAACACACTTTGGGCCTGATTCAGAGCCGCTCGTAAGCGGCCGCTCGTTCGTTCCGAGCGATGTTTGCCAAACTGCGCATGCGTACGGATCGTTATACGCATGCGCGAACCAGTCAGTGCGGTCAAAAATCGTGAGCTCGCAAAATAGCGAATGCCTGCTAATTTGAGTGACAGGATGAGGCGTATGTGGGTGGTAACAGGGGAAGGTGCTTGAAAACGGGGAGTGGAGATCCGATCGCAGGCGTGCTTAAAGGTCAAAACGGGCGTTTTATGGGTGTGCATAATTAATACAGCAGCGTCATTGACCACGTCACTGGGTTATTTTTTAGCCAGAACTGCTCGCAAAATTGTGGTAGCAAAAACCAACCACAAGAATAGCGAGCAGCTCATACCCTGTTCGATGTACTCGATTAATCTAATAAATAGCGGACATGACGTAGGATGCGAGCGGCCAGGGGGCGTAGTTTCCCAAAAAACGACCGCAAGTTTTGTTAGCTCGTTCAGACCTAGAGGCGTGAACAGACCGCAAACAGCGAACGGTTCATTTTAATAGCCACCCCTATTTTCAGGACAAGCGAGCGCAAATAGCGACCGGCTCTGAATCAGGCCCTTTGTATACACAGCAGTGTGTAAGAATTTCTTTAGTTAGTGTGTAAACTTGGAGTGCCAGAGTTAGGGTGCAGATCAACAAAGACAGAGTAACAATCTAACTGGCTGTCTCGAACACCAGGGAAATGTCTTGAGATTTGATTAAATTGCTTTCAATATAATTTTTTAAAATCTGTTATCTCTTCTAACCTGCTGAAATATCTTCAGTGTCTATGTAAATTTTAAAGATGTTAAAGCACATTGTATAGATTTACATATGTTCCATACCATCTATTAATTGTAGCAAAGAAATTACTCAAAAACAGAATCCAAATTAGTTTAATGTACTATGTGCTTGGTGATAGTCACACCCACTTAGTGGCAAAAAAAAAAAAACACCACCCATGACAATACTTTATAAAATGGTATAGTATACTGCTTGTCTTCATTGGTCAAAGATTCTAGATGACATTTATCGTAGTAGACGACTAAGGGCCAAATACAATTAGCCAGGTTATCATTTATTAATTAGACAGACAGCATTATTTCTCCATAGGAATGAATGCAAATTTTTGTTCGCAGTCCCTGAGTAGATGAAAAGTACAGAAAAATCTGTAATTTAAGGTAAAATTGTCGGGACATGGCTCAATACCCCTGGGAACACGGGACACTATACATAGTATGATTGAAGGCGGATGTGTGTGAAGAGACACATTCTAGTGTTGGGACCAGCACATTACTCAAGCATCCGAGACCCCAGAACGCTGTGAGTGTAGCCTTGAATGACAAATTTTAATTTGCATTGAGGCAAAAAAGATTCATTCTTCACTGTTGAGCAGCATTCAGTCAGGGGTTTTTCATGGAAGTACGCAGAGGTCAGGAATTGTGGTTGGCTGGATAACAGGGTTGGGAAAAAAACCCCAAACCCTGCTTTTTTGGTTTAAACCAAGTTTTTTGCATGAATGTTTAAATGAAAAAAGAAAAATGAAGCTTGCTACGTATTAGAAACCTTGATCAATCACGTTTTAATGCTTTCTAAACAACAAACCAAAGTGATTAGGGATTCATATGATTTATTTAACATTTTTCAATAAAACCAATTTTAGACTAAACATAATTAAAACATGCAAAAGCACTTTTCAGAGAAACACACAAACACAAAACAAGTAGTTAAGTATTAGAACTTGAAATGTCACTGGCATTAAACATTTTGAATAAAACACTAGTTTAGAGACCTTTTCAGTTCCCAGTCTGTTTCGAAGCTTCAAATGAACTAAACTGAAAGAAGAAAAAAAAAATCTTTCTACACTAGCTGAAGATGCTTGAGCAGTCAGAAGTTGTTAAATAATGGGAAATACATTGGCGTTAACTTTTTTCAATTGCATTTTTTTGCTAGTTTATAATTCATAAGATGATACTTGTGACACCATAGAACAGTGGTCAGGGAACAGGGGTAAATTACCCCACATGGGGTAAAAATTAAATTCCTGGGGGTAATGGACGGACAGCCGGGCATGCATATGAATCATTCTATAATATAGAATGATTCATATGCATGCCCGGCTGTGCTGCATGGAGGCTCTAAGCCGGACGCTCGCTGAAATGTTATTACCAGCGGGAATCCGGCTCCTTCCCTGCAGCTCCACGTTAGCCGGAGGCTGGAGTTCTCTTCTGAACTCCAGCTTCCGCCTCTCTCCATGCGCACTATGGGAGAGACGTCATGACATCTCACTCCCATAGTTCCGAGGAGCAGCTGGGCGGACAGGACGGCGGCGGATGCAGGAGCGGGGATTAAGGGAAGTGTTTTTTTTTTTTGTACAAGCGGCACTACAGGGGCATTATATGGGGGCACTACTACAGGGGCATTATGTGGGGGCACTACTACAGGGGCATTATATGGGGGCACTACTACCGGGGCATAACTATGGGGGCATTACTATATGATTTTCCTTACTTTCAAATCAAGGGGGTAACGTCGGCGTATCTAAATATATTTTGGAGTAAAAGGTAAAAAAGTTCCCTGACCCCTGCCATAGAGACCAAGGGCAAAATTTACTAAGCGGCAGGTTCTAAACCCCGGCGGTTTGGCTATCCACAGATTTACTAAGGCCAAAACCGCTGCAAAACCGCACGTCAAAACACATTTTAGAATAGAATAGAACAGGGCAGTCATTTAGAAACTGCTGCAAAACAGTCACCAAACCCCCGGGGTTTAGAACCCGCCACTTAGTAAATGTTGCCCTAAGTTCTTCTTTCTAGCACTCATCTCAAGAGGACAGAAGGTTTTGAATTGAAATACAAAGGTAAACATGGAGATTAAACCATGAGGTGTTTCTCTGTGTATTGCCTTTTTTGTGTGTTGGTGTTTACTCTTTAAGATTGAGAATGTTAGCTGTAGTTATTTTTTCTTGCCCTATGGGATTGATGGGGGAGAAGTCTTAGCGTGATGCAAGGCAGATTTAGCACCTCTCTTATCTGGTTCATCCCCACTATATCTTTGTAGTGTGTGTGATTTACTGCATTGGTTCAGCTTACTCAGGTAAAGACCACAAGCAACAAGAATGAGGAAGAATATCAGACACAGCATTGTGCCTGTAGCCACAGCATAATACAAAAAAACATTTGGTTCAAACCATGGTTTAAACTGAGGTGGTTTAAACCAGCCAACCCTGCTGGATAATATTAAGATGAGGTAGTTAACGAGTAATGAGGATGATTAAAGGGGCTTATTGATGTAGCATGAGTGGTTAATGGAGGATGAAGGTTAATGATGAAAGTCGGAGCATTAGAGTTAATAGTAGAGTATAAGGGGTGTGTCTTTAAAAAAAAATAAACTTTTCTCTATAATTATTAATGCAAATGTTGCTATGTGAGGGGATTCCTGTATTTAAGGGACAAGTGTGCATTCTTTTCTCGACCAGTTATACCCAGCTAATGGCACAGACACTCAGTAGCCAATTAGATACACCGTCTTATTAACGCAAATATCAAAAATCAGCCAATCAAGGCACAGAAGCTCAGTGCGTAAAAGTATGAACACATGGTCAAAATGTTCAGTTGCTGTTCATACCAAACAGAATCGGAAGCTACTTTGACTGAGCTGTAGATTATTGAGCAAAAAAGTCAGCGGTGAATGGCAAGACTTGTTTAAGCTGACAGGAAGAAGAAAGTAACTCAAATAACCATGCATTACAATAGTGGTATGCAAAAGACCATCTGTGAACACACAGCACATGGAACTTTGAAGTTTATAAGGTACATAAGACCACCACCACATCAGGTTTTAATCTTGACAGCCATGAAAGGGGAAACTGGCTACAATGAACACAAGCTCAACAAAACTGGACAGATAAAGATTGAAGAGTGTGCCTAGCCTGATGAATTTTGTTTTATGTAGCAACATGTAGACGGTAGGGTCAGAATTTGACAAAGACAACATGAATAGTAGATCCATCCAGCCTTGTGACAACTGTCCAGACTGGAGGTGGTGGAATGGTATGGAGAACATTTAAATGCTTAATACCAATTGAAAATCAACGCCACAGCCTACCTGTGTATTGTTGAAGAACAAGTACAATCCTTAATGGCAAGGTTCTACGTACCTTCTAATAACTACTTCCAGCATAATAAGGCACAATGTCATTAAGCACGTCATCTCAAGCTACTTCCATAAATACATAAGCCTCCAAAGTCAGCAGAACAAAATCCATATGGTGGGATGTGATAGAAAAGGATAATTGCAACATACTGTAGGTTGACAAATCTGCAGTAACTGCATTATGCAATTATACCTTTAAGGAATGTTTCAAGCACTTTGCTGATTCCATGCAACAAACATTTTAGGCGGCTGTGTGAGCAAAGGGGTTCCTGCATACTACTGGAAGAGTGTACCTAAAAAAGTGGCCACTGAGTATTAAATATCCATTTTTAGAAGACCATAATTCAATCATAATTCAATCAAATCATAGAAATCATAGAAATATCATCATGATTAGAAATATGCAGTAAATAAAAGATAATCAGAAGTCACATTTATATGCTTTCCAAATCACTAGTCTCTGTTCATTATTCTGTATCAGTGTTTTAACAAGACATTTAAAAAGAAAGTGTTTTAATCTCTAGTGACATTACCCTAAGGAGAAATGTATAATTCATTAATATACAGAAATCTGTAGTTAATTATTTATACCTCTCAAAGTACTATTGAAGTTATTAAACCTGCACAATTTGCAAAGACTGTACAGGTTGAGTCTCCCATATCCAAATATTCCGAAATACGGAATATTCCGAATTACGGAATAATTTTGGCATGATAGATAATAAAACCTTTGATTTTTGATGGTTCAATGTACACAAAGGCATAAATTATTAAAAATATAGTATGAAATTACCTTCAGGCTGTGTGTATAGGGTGTAAATGAAACATTAAATTATTTCATGTATGTACACAAACTTTGCTTGAGCCACAAAATTATTGAAAATATTGTATAAAATGAGCTGCAGGCTATGTGTATATGGTGTATATAACACACAAATGCATTCTGTGTGTATATTGGGGTCCCATTCCCAAGATATTTCATTATGATATGCAATTATTCCAAAATACGGAATATTCCGTTATCCAAAATACCCCTGGTCCCAAGCATTTTGGATATGGGAGACTCAACCTGTATTTAATACTTCTCTTAATTGACTTCAGCATTACGCTTGTTTCCAGTGCTTTTATAAACATGTAGCAGAGCACCATCACGAATCAATAATAGTATTATATGTTTACTATGACTATATATGTATAGCAAGTCTGCTATTTTGAAATACCCTCAAATAGCTTGCATGTTAGAGGAATATAACAATGTTCTAATGTATGCTGCATTCAAATAATTTTCTCACAATTATTTTCAAGTGGAACAGTACACACCTCTTTCACTGGCATCATCCACGAGAACAATCTCTTGAAGAAGATGTCGTGGTGACCGATTTATCACACTGTGCACTGTCCTTAGTAGTGTTGTCCAGGCTTCATTGTGAAACACTATCACAACAGTTGTTGTTGGTAAACTGTCAGGATATACTTTTGTTTTACACCTGCAAGCAAGATAATAGAGTATGTGATTAATAAAGACAAACAAATCAAATAAAGTATTGGTAAAACTCTACTGCATTGATACTATATTCTACAAATGAAGGGTCTTTCTCGGATGTAAATATTATGCTGTTGTCCACAGGGCTGCCAAGAGAAATCCTGGGCCCCGGTACAGCCACTTCCCAAGTCCCCCCTGGAGGGGGTGTGGCCACAGCATGTTAGGGGCAGGGCTGCACCTCTTTGGGGGCGTGTCTAAATAATCAGTATGAGGGCACGGTAGTGTCTACATCAGTACATCCCCCTTCACAGAGAGGACCCTGATATCATCAGCCAGTGTCCAGCATCATTCCCTACCATCCAAGTGGGCATAGAGGGGGAATATAACCATGTGGCAAGCGTAGCGAGCCACCGAGCCCAAATCGCAGCAAGCCCGCGAGGGGACAACTTTCTTTAGGTGGCCTTAATGTGCATGGAACTGCACTTCCGCCCTCACTCACATCACTTCCAGGTCCCTAGCATGAAGGGGAAATAAGCTCGACCATGAGGGAACCCAGTTAGCAGCAGCTTTATTGAAACCAGCGCATGCCGGACCTTGCATAACTATTTATGTAAGCGTGTATATATATATTTATTTTATTTATTAACAGTTTCTTATATAGCGCAACATATTCCGTTGCGCTTTACAATTGGAAACATTGATCGAACAAAACGGTAATAACAGACAGACAGAGGTAAGAGGGCCCTGCTTGCAAGCTTACAATCTATAGGGAAATAGGCATTGATACACAAGGATAGGTGCTATATATATATATATATATATATATATATATATATATATATATATATATTAGGGATGTGCAGGCTCGGTTCTACTCGGTTCCGTTCGGTTCTTTTTACCGAACCTTATTGGCTATCCAAAACTCGTGACAGCTGAAACCCAATAAGATCCGGTAAAAAGAACCGAACGGAACCGAGTAGAACCGAGCCTGCACATCCCTAATATATATATATATATATATATATATATATATATATATATATATATATATAAATAGATATAACTATATCTATATATAACTATATCTATATATATATATACCTATATCTATATATTTATATATAGACACATGGATATATATTTAAACACACCTATATAAATATATATATATATATATATATATATATTTATATATATATATACACACACACACACACACACACAATATATACACACAATATATATATATTTCATACATGACTAGATAGATATAGCTATATATATATATATATATATATATATATATATATATATATATATATATATATATATATAGCTATAAAACAAATATACACTACTGGTGATAGATGCATTTTTATAAATTGTATAGAATTTATAGATATTTTAGGACTTTCAGCAGCAGGTACTTGCAGCACCATAGTATCATCACAGATTCATAGACATCCAACTCACAGACTTACTGCAGTCAGTGGTGCTCGGCTCTTCCCTTCCCTCTCAAACTCACTGTATCTGCTGCTCTCTGCTCAGTCTGCTGCGCCAAACAAACAAGGCACCAAGACTGCCTCTCTGTTATCCCGGCCCCTCCCAGTCTCTGCCCCTCTCTCCCAGTCCCCGCCCACTGCTCTCCCCAGAACCTGGAAGTGGTGCCTGGTGCCCAGCCGTGCCTGCTGTGAGACTGAGCCTCGCGAGATGATGATGTCATCATCTCGCGAGAACATTCGCTCTGCAGCGGCTGCAATGAAATAAGTGGCACCTGACCTGACACAAAAGACAGTGTGGCCGGTGACCATCCAACCCCCCCCTTCTTTGCCACGCGAACTACCGCCCGCCGGGAAGTGCATAAGAATAAAAGAGTAAGGGCTCTATTTACTAAGCAGTGTTAGGAGACAGAGTGAAAAGTGTTAAGGTGCCAGCCAATCAGCTCCCAACTGTCATCTCACAGGCTGTGGGCCTAATTCAGACTGCTCGCGAGCGCTGAGCGCTCGCAAGCGTGTCGATGTTGCCCAAGTGCACATGCGCACGAGGGAGCTGGCTCCGTCGTGCGCATGCGCGAGACCCGAATAACGACGGCCAAGCTGTCGTTACGGGTCTCGCACCAAAGGGGTCGTGCTGTCGATGGTGATTAACAGCACGCCCCCTTTGGTGGGCGTGCTGGGGGCGTGGCTGCCCAGACAGAGGCGTTCCCAAGTGAACACCTACCGTCTGGGGCCGGCCCCACTGACATCACTAGTGATGTCAGTGGGAGTGCTTTTGGCTCTGATAGAGCCAAAAGCACTCCAGGGCTTGCGGCAGTGAGACCCTACCGCATTTTGGCCGCTCGCTATAGCTGTGGGTGGTTACCCACAGCTATGCGAGCGGCCAGGAGGCCGCTCCAAAAAGGAGCAGGGACGGCCCTGATTCAGAGCGAGCGCTCTGTCAGAGCGTCCGGCTCTGAGTCAGGGCCTGTGTTTGAAAAATGACAGTTGGGAGCGGATTGGCTGGCACCTTATCACTTTTCACTCTGTCTCCTAACACTGCTTAGTAAATAGACCCCTAAGTTGGGTAAAAAAAAAAAAAAAAAAAACACAAAACGTTTGCTGTGAGCGGCCTGGGCCCCCTGCCATGTCCGGGCCCGGGTAATCTGTACCCGCTTCCCCCCCCTCTCGGCGCCCCTGGTTGTCCATCTTGGTTCAAGGGTAACAAATATATGTAAGAAAAAAAAAAATGATAGCAGGGAGAAGCATCCATTTAATGTCCTAGCCCCAAATGTTCTCCTCAGACTTCATATAGCATATGTTCACATAGTACAAACAGCAAGTATTATTTATTACCAGTTATGCTGGGCATACACTCTACAATTATCTGTCAGATATCTGTCAAATCTGTCTGGTGGGAAGGAAAATCTGGTCCATTTTCTAGTGTTTGGGAGCAAATTTCTATTGTTATTTGCTGCCATACATTACCAGATTTTCATTCCAACCAGCCAGATTGGACAGATATCTGACAGACAATTGTATAGTGTATGCCCAGCATTACTTACATAGCGCACACATATTCTGCAGCGCTTTACAGAGAATATTTGTCCATTCACATCAGTCCCTGACACAGTGGAGCTTACAATCTACTGTATGTTCCCTACCACATGCTCACACACACATACACATGAGTTGTAATTTTGTTGGGAGCCAATTAACCTATCAGTATATTTTTGGAGTGTGGGAGGAAACCAGAGCACCCGGAGGAAACCCACGCAAGCACAGGAAGAATATACAAACTCCATACAGTTAGGGCCGTGGTGTGACTCGAACCCACGACCTCAGTGCTATGACGCAGTAATGCTAACCATTACACCGTCTGTACACAGATTTGCATTAAAATTACATACTGTGACTGTTATATCAAAATGTGTAATAAAAGAGGTCTTCGTAAAAAAGAATTTCAGCTTGTATTCATTAGTTCTGACAAGTGAACGTTGTAAGGCTGCTTGATGTAGCCCACCACTGGTCAAGGAAAATGCTGTCAGAGATTCCATGGTTCAATAAGCCTGGAAACAACTATACACAATAGTAAAGTTAAAATTACTGGTTAGTCCAACTTTTATTTTTGCAAACAGTAGCTTGCCAAGTGTGTAAACAATACAGAGAAACTCTAAACTAGTCAACTTTAATACACTGGATAAACAAAGGCATTTATAAATTAGACTACAGTATATATGGATGTTAAAGATCATATTAACTGTAACATGGCATTTGTTGAGGATTTTGCTTATGACCGTTTACAATGATGTACTTTCACACTGTACAAATTAAATTACAAAATTATTGAAAGTGTGTCAGGTAAAAACCAATGAACAATATCTTAAAAAGTTGTTATGGGTTTGTTTGTTTTTTTAATTTATTTTGTTAAAGTAGTTGTCAAAAAGAAATCTCATGGAAACAAACAATGCCAAGTGTTACGATACAATAACAGATTACCATACAGGACACTTATTTGTTTTGTCAGTGGTAAGGAAGTCTGGAATGATATCAGCAAACCCTGACACACGCTAATACTTCCTGAACACTTCCTGCTTGCTTATCCACTTAGTCTACTT
Organism: Taudactylus pleione; assembly: GCA_031769625.1. NCBI lineage: Eukaryota > Metazoa > Chordata > Amphibia > Anura > Myobatrachidae > Taudactylus > Taudactylus pleione. Next base: position 16,608,980 of record JAUIMM010000384.1, read on the forward strand.
CAAGGTCTTGATGAAAGTTGGAATATTTGTTCTTTTCTGCCTCCAAAAAAAGTTGTAAAAATGTTTGTGTCAAAGTTACAGGTCCCTACAGAATTTGTCCATTTTACTGAAAGGTCTGTGCTGTATTTCACCTTATGTGGCCGCACATTTTTTCATGCTTCATTTTCGTAGGAAAAATCCTATGACTTAACTTTAGCAACTTTCACAAAAGTATACAAAACCTTATCTTTATAGGGGTACGACAAATTTACTATATTATTGATTTGGTCAACATATATTGGTAGACATTGAACTTCTCCGTTAAAAGGCAACGCTTCCAAACCCTTTTTGGAATCCGCGTACGCCTTCCAAGATCGCAACCACAATGTGCGACGAGCAGCTACAGCTGCCGAAGAAATTCGAGACGCCAGGGTACTAATATCCAAGGCCGCTTCGTTGATATAAGTGGCCGAATCCCGGAGATTACCGATCAACTCAGTCTGCTCAGCCGAACAGTCGGAATCGAAGGACGCCTCCAACGTATCAGCCCAGCGCTCCATAGCCCTGGCAACCCAGCAAATGGCCACAGCTGGCCGCGCTGCCCCCCCCCCGCAAGGAAATAGACGGACTTCAGGCAGATCTCCACCTTGCGGTCCGTAGCATCCTTAAGGGAGGACATGGATGGCATGGGCAATGTGGCACTACGGACAAGGCGTGTCACATGAGAATCCACCTGTGGAGGGGACTCCCACTTGGCAAAATAATTGTCCGCAAACGGATACGCCACTACTAAACGCCTTTGAGGCTGATATTGTTTGCCTGGCTGTTTCCACGCTTCCTCTAGATGGTCAACTAATTTCCCAGAGAGAGGAAACACTGTGGTATCTCCTTTAACATCCTTGAAAAAGGCGTATTTGGACTTTGATACTGGAGGCTCCTCATCCTCAATAACTAAAGCAGTACGGACTGCACGAATAAGGCCAGGTATATACACCTTAGACTTAGCGTTCGACTCTTTAGGACGGGGAGGTTCCTGGTCAGAAAGATCCAGAATCTCCCCATCGTCGGACGTCCTGTCATCATCCTCATAAAGGAGCAGACAGACGCCACCGGCCGCTTGTGAGGCCGCATCACAGACTCCCCTTGCAACACTTCTGACAACTGCTGTACAGAGCTTGTTAATGAATTAACCCACGCAGGCTCATGAGAGACCTGAGGAGGGGAAACAGGGAGACTGCGGGGTACCATCAATTGTCTTGGGAAACCCTGCATGGGTGACGACACCACTGACTGCTGGGACAAACCCATCTGAGTGAAGGCAGGCTGTGGAGCTAACTGGCCCACGAGGGTTGTAAGCGCTTTTGCAAAACAAGCCCAGGGCGGCTCCTGTACCGGAGCAGTGACCGTAATCGGTCGCGTCAACGAATAACACTGTCGACATGTCCCTCTGCACTACCGTCCCCCTCCGCTATAGGTACCTTGCATGTAGTACATAAAAGCTGGAGAGGAAAATCACTTTCAGACATAATGTTAAGTATGTGACCCCTCTCACTGATACTCGTTAGTATAGTGTGAGACCACCCTGCAAGCACTGCACCGCAAGGGCTTTAGCAGAAAGAACAGGGACAGTTAAATGCTGACAGATAGAAAATGAAAGTACAGGCAGCAGACGCTAGCATAGGTTACATCCAATGCAAAGAAATCAATTCCTGCACTATCAGCGCTGATCCTCAACTACACAGACTCAGAGCCTGGTAGGACACTGCGCTGCATACACAGACCTTAATCCAACGGAGGAGAGGTATGCAGGGGGACCCAGACCGCGATGCCACTGTTCATCAGCGTCCAGCAGCGCTCACCATGCTTCTTCCAAAGATGGCCACCTGAAAGCTTGAGACACTTTCTACTCAGACTAGCACCTCTGCCACATTGGTTTAGAGCATGGAGTCTGGCATAGTTACATGCACACCAGTCAGAGGCACAATATAGGTAAGTCCTGCAAATATTAGACTGTGTAGTGCAGCTTTGGTTCATTTTTGGGGCGTGGGTCCCCCTGGATTGCTTTGGTTGATCTGCTTCAGGGCACCACATTATAAAATATTTTTCCTTTATAACTCATTTTAATGCTTCAATGTCTGTTTTTTATATATGTATTTCACTTTTTTATTCTTTATATCCAGCTGCGGCTCCTTTACACTTCACTTTTCTTATTAGAGCGGTGCCTTGGGGTGGCTTAGCTGGGCTAGTTTGGGGGGTGTCCTGCACTCTGGACTTGAACCCAAGTATGTTAGGGACCTACCCTACAGAGGTTACCCGGATGTGGTGAGTGGGCCCATAACATTGGCCAAGATTATGCCGAAAACCTCTATTTACTGCAGAATGTATTTATTTTAGGGGTGAGCGGGTTCGGTTTTACTCGGATCTTGAAACGGCATTTTATTGGCTATCGCCTATCATGTGTTTTGGATAGCCAATATAATAAATCCGAATTTGCGGTAAAGTGGCGATAAGAACCGAGTAAATCCGAGCCTGCACATCCCTAATTTATTTATATATAATCAGTTAATTTGGAGTTGTGCAATTATATTTCTTTTTTGTGTATATTCATCTGTACACACTGGCTGACACACACACACACAATATATGGACCATTCAATTGAATGGCTGATATGTTAGCCAGTGTGTACCCAGCATTAGTCTTTTTTCCTTCTACTCATCTCAGTAGGACTGAAGGTTTTGAATTGAAATAAACATGAAGGAGATTAAACCATGAGGTGTTTCTCTGTGTATTGTCTCTTTAATGTGTTGGAGTTGTTTACCCAATAAGATTGAGAATATTAGTAGTGGTTTTCTACTGTCCTATAGGATTGTTAGGGAAGGAGTTTGTGGAGTCTTCGCTTATGCTTAGCAGATTTAATATCTCTGATCTGGTCAGGGGCGTATTTAGAGAGGAGGGTGCCCGTGTTCACCGACCGTCCGGGACCCCCTCCTCTCTCTCCGGTGGCCGCAGTGCACTGACAGGCTCAGTAGACCCCAAGCACTAGTCTGTGCCCAGAGTCTACAGCGCATGCATAGAACACCGGGAAAATGGTTGCCACGCCATTTTCCCGGTGTTCTGTGCATGTGCAGTAGACTCTGGGCAGGCGCGGCAACCATTTTCCCGGTAATTTCCCTACTGCACATGCACAGAACACCGGGAAAATGGCCATGGCGGCTGTTTTCCAGGCGCTCTGTGCAGCGCCTCTCCAGGCGACGTGGGACTTGAGAGGTAAGTATTAAAAAGTATGGGTGCAGGGTGTGCGGTGTGGGTACCCATTATAGATACACCCCTGATCTGGTTCATCCACCCACCCTATTTCTCTGTTGTGTGTGAATTTTATTGATTCAGCTCACTCAAATGAAGACTACAAGAAACAAGAATGTGGAATAATACCAGGGGCATTCCATTTAAGCTTTTTTCAAGAAGTCACGGCGCCATGCCTGTAGTCACAGCATAATAATATGACATATGGCAAGAACTTACCTGTTATCTCTATTTCTACGAAGTCCATAGGGTTCCACAGGATACCTCGGGGTATAGGTGATGACGTCAGGCATCGGGCACCATAGAGTTAAGTTTTCAGCATCCCAGGATGCACTAGGGTCCCTCTCCTATATCCCGCCCCCGAACCAAGGCATCTCAGTTACGTACCAAGCCATAGGCCGGAGGAGAAGGAAGAGAGAGAAAAAAAGATCTGGACACACACAAGAATCACATTCTCACCAGAAGGAGACGGAAAAAATGGTGACCAGAGTAAAGCCCATCTGCAGCACAGGTACGACAGGGCGGGAGTCCTGTGGAACCCTATGGACTTCGTAGAAATAGAGATAACAAGGGTAAGTTCTTACCATATCTCATATTTTCTACATCAGGGTCCATAGGGTATCCACAGGATACCTTGGGGATGTCCCAAAGCAGTATCCTTCAAGGGTGGGGACGCTCCTGTGCTGAAAGGAGAATCTGCCGCCCGAAGGAAGCATCCTGAGAGGCAAAGGTGTCAAACGCGTAATACCTCACAGGTATGGAAAGAGGGACACGTGGCCGCCTTGCAGATCTGGACTGCCGAGGCACCACATCGAGCTGCCCACGAAGGACCCACAGACCTAGTGGAATGAGCCCTCAAAGAGGATGAAACCGGCATGCCTTCATGAAGATAAGCTTCTGAAATTGCCATATGGATCAAACCTGCCAAAGTTTGCTTTGAAGCAGGCCAACCCTTTTTATGGAAGCCATAGAGGACAAACAAGGCGTCCGACTTCCTAAACAAAGAAGTGCGGTCAACATAAATCCTGAAGGCCCGCACAACGTCCAAAGTGGCCTCACCCACTGAAAGGTCAGGTGAGTTAAAAGCCGGTACAACGATTTCCTCGTTAACATGAAAACGTGAAAATCAGGACGAGTGCGCAGCACTGCCCTGTTCCCATGAAAAATCAGGAAAGGGAGTCTACAGGAGAGAGCCCCTAAGTCAGAAACACGTCTGGCCGAAGCGATGGCCAGAAGGAAAATTGTTTTAGCCGTCAGCCATTTAAGATCCACTGAGCCCAGTGGTTCAAACTGCGGTCCCTGGAGAGCCCTCAGGACCACAGCTAAATCCGAAGGCGCCACCGGTGGAAAAAATGGCGGCTGAATTTGAAGAACACCTTGCATAAAGGTGCACACATCAGGGATTGTAGCAATCCTACGATGGAACCAGACAGACAGGGCAGATACCTGCACCTTCAAAGAAGCAAGGCGAAGCCCATGGTCTAGTCCCGCCTGTCGGAAGGCTAACACTCTAGACAGACGGAACTCCCGAGGTGCATAACCTCTCGGTCGACACCACTGGAAGAACGTATGCCACACATGATGGTATATTCTTGCAAAAAACTGTTTCCGAGCTCTTAGCATAGTTCATACTACAGAGCTGGAAAACCCCCTGGACCTTAACCACGCCGTCAAAGACAGCCGAGTCAGGTCCGTGTGAAGACAAGGACCCTGTGACAGTAAGTCCGGTCATAGCGGCAACCACAGAGGAATGTCCACGGACAGACCCTGAAGGTCTGAGAACCAGTGCCGTCTGGGCCACGCGGGAGCCATCAACAGGAGCATCCCTCTTTCCTGTTTGAATTTCCAGATTACCCGTGGAAGAAGGGAAAACAGAGGAAAGAGATAAGCAAATTGGAACGTCCACTGGACGGACAGAGCATCCACCAGAGACGCCTTTTCGTCTCTTGTGAGAGACCCGTACACCGGCAATTTGTTGTTGTGCCGTGACGCCATGAGGTCGATCTCTGGAAGACCCCACCTGTCCACCAGAAGCTGAAAGGCGTCCTGGTGCAGAGACCACTCCCCCCTGGATGAACGTCCTGGCGACTGAGAAAGTCCGCATCCCAGTTGAGGACTCCCGGGATGAATACTGCTGATATAGCCGGGAGATTGCGCTCCGCCCATACCAGGATGTGGGACACCTCTACAAGTGCCGTCCGACTTCAGGTTTCTCCTTGCCGATTTATGTAGGCCACGGTGGTGGCGTTGTCAGACTGTACCTGCACGGGATGACCCTGGAGAACCCGATGTGCCTGCTGGAGAGCATTGAAAACGGCGCGGAGTTCCAAGATGTTTATTGGAAGCTCCTTTTCCGCCTGAGTCCATCTGCCCTGGAACAAGTGTGGACCCGTGACCGCTCCCCAGCCCCGAAGGCTGGCGTCCGTTGTCAATAGGACCCAGTTCGCCACCCAAAACAGACGACCCTTGTTGAGATGGGTCATCTGCAACCACCAGGCAAGGGACAGGCGAACCTCTGGAGTGAGCACCATCGTCTGGGATTTGAGACTCTGAGGCAGTCCATTCCATTTGGACAGGATCAATTGCTGCAGAGTTCTGGAGAGAAACTGGGCATATTCCACCATGTCGAATACTGACACCATGGAGCCCAGTAACCTCATTGCCGAGTGAAGAGACACACGGCGACTCTGCAGACAACTGCGCACCCTCAACTGCAAGGCAGAGATCTTTTCCCCCGTCACAAAGATCCTCTGCTTACTGGAGTCCAATAAGGCTCTGATGTGCAGAATCCTCTGAGACGGGATCAGGGTGGACTTCTGCCAGTTTATCAACCAGCTGTGCCGTTGCAGTACTGCAGTCATCAGATCCAAATGGTGTAGAAGGAGCTCAGGAGACCCTGCTACCAACAAAAGGTCGTCTAGGTACAGCAACATGCGGACTCCCTGCAGCCGCAGGGACGCCGCCATGACCTTGGTGAATACACGTGGTGCTGTCGCCAGGCCAAAAGGTAACGCCCGGAATTGAAAGTGATCGCAGCGGATTGCAAACCTGAGGAACTGTTGGTGACGCAAAAGAATAGGGACATGCAGGTAAGCGTCCTTTATGTCCAACGACAACATGTAATCCCCAGGTTCCAGCGCCAGAATGATGGACCGTAGGGTCTCCATCCAAAACCACAGTACCCGCAAGGACTTGTTGAGGGCCTTGAGGTTGAGAATCGGACGGTACGACCCATTGGGTTTCTGCACCAAAAAGAGATTGAAATAGAAACCCTGGCCCCTCTGGGAGAATGGAACAGGCACTATAACTCCAGCCTGGAGCATAGTGTGCAAAGCCTTCCACAGTTCCAGGGCTTTGGTCTGGTCTAAGGGAAGACCAGTGGTGAAGAATCGGGATGGGGGCCTGTGCCGAAAGGAGAGGGCACACCCGTGAGAAACAACCTCGTGAACCCAAGTGTCTGTCGTAGTTGCCGACCAATACTGGGCTAACTGCAGCAGGCGGCCTGCCACTTTGGGATCCCCCAAAGGGAGGCCCAGACCGTCAGGCCGCAGGCTTGTCATCAGACTTAGGGGCCGGATGTCTGGTACTCCAGGCCTGTTTCCTGGGCTTGGCCGATTTCTTGGGCCCAGCCTGTCGGGGAAAGGACTGAGCCTTAGGCCTACCCTGGGCCCTATAAGGCCGAAAGGACGAAGTACCCGAACTGGAAGGGACCGCAGCAGACGGGGGACATGCAGACTTGGCTGCCGCCAGCGTGGCCACAATTTTGTCCAGATCTGGACCAAAGAGGACTTCTCCATTAAATGGCAAAGCTTCCAATCCCTTTTTGGAATCGGCGTCCGCCTTCCAGGATCGCAACCATAAGGTGCAACGAGCAGCCACAGCTGCCGAGGAAATGCGAGAAGTGAGAGTACTAATATCCAAGGCCGCTTCATTGATGTAAGTGGCCGAATCCCGGAGGTTGCCTATCAACTTGGACTGTTCAGTCGAACAGTCGGAATCCAAAGACGCCTCCAAACTATCGGCCCAGCGCTCCATAGCTCTGCTACCCAACATACGGCCATAGCCGGTCTGGATGCCCCCCACGCGAGGGAATAAATGGACTTTAGGCAGATCTCCACCTTACGGTCCGTAGCATCCTTCAAGGAGGACATGGAGGGCATAGGCAATGTGGCACTTCGGACTAGGCGTGTCACATGAGAATCCACCTGAGGAGAGGATTCCCACTTAGAGAAATAATTGTCCGCAAACGGATAAGCCACCACTAAACATCTTTGAGGCTGATACCGTTTGCCAGGATGTTTCCACGCCTCCTCGAAATGGTCTACCAACTGACCCGAAAGAGGAAACACTGTAGCGTCACCCTTAATATCCTTGAAAAAGGCATATTTGGATTTTGACACCGGAGGATCCTCATCCTCAATAACTAAAGCTGTGCAGACTGCACGAATAAGGCCAGCAATATAAACCTTAGATTTAGCGTCCGACTCTTTAGTACGGAGAGATTCTTGGTCAGAAAGATCCAGAATCTCCCCATCATCAGACGTCCCGTCGTCATCCTCATAAGGAGCAGACAGAGACGCCACCGGCCGCTTGTGAGGCCGCACCACAGACTCCCCTTGTAACACGTCCGACAAATGCTGTACAGAACTTGTCAGTGAATTAAACAATGCAGGCTCCTGAGAGACCGGAGGAGGGGAAAAAGGGAGACTGTGGGGTACCATCAGTTGTCTCGGGAACCCCTGCATGGGTGACGACACCACTGGCTGCTGGGACAATCCCATCTGAGAGAACGCAGGTTGCGGAGCTAACTGGCCCACTAGGGTTGTAAGCGCTTTGGCGAAACAAGCCCAGGGTGGTTCCTGTACCGGAGCTGTGACAGTAATTGGTCGCGCCAATAAAAAGCACTGCCGACATAGCCCCTCCGCGCTAGCCATCCCCTCCGCTATAGGTACCTTGCACGTAGTACACAGAAGCTACAGAGGAAAATCACTCTCAGACATGATGGCAAGTATGTGATCCCTCTCACTGATACTCGTTAGTATAGTGGGAGAACCGCCCTGCAATCACCGCACCGCAAGGGCTTTAGCAGAAGAAGAGCAGGGACAGTGAAAAGGCTGACAGTAGAAAGTGAAAGTACAGGCAGCAGACGCTAGCAGCAGTCACATACGATGCAAAGAAATTAATCGCTGCACTATCAGCGCTGATCCTCAACTACACAGAATCTGGTAGGACACAGCGCTGCATACACAGACCTGTTCCAACTGAGGAGAGGTATGCCGGGGGACCCAGACCACGATGCCACCGATCAGCAGCATCCAGCAGCATTCACCAAGCTTTCTGTAAAGATGGCCACCGAGGAGCAAAGAGGAGGCCGGCCTGGGGGAGGAGCACTGCCACAGGGCCAATCGGCAGGTGCAGAGAGGCTGTGTGCAGCGGGGGAGGCGCCGGCTGTGTACAGGGAAGGCGCGCTCCCCTGGCATGCAATTAACCCCTGGGACACCGCAGCTGCGGTCCGCTGTCCCAGGGAGGTAGAGGAAGCGCAGGTTTGTTACCTGGCTCCACGCTGCAGCCAGTCCACAGGGAGACCCCTGCCTGGGGACTCTGGACCATGTTTCAGCAGGGACCCACCGCGGGACCCCGCTGCCCCACTTGAATCCGGCCATGGTCCCAAACATCTGGGGTTACATGGGGTCCCCAGCTGTTAGAGGCAGGGAGAGTCTATTTGAACCAGCCTGTTAAATGCCCTGTAACAGATGCTTCTCCCCTGGGAACCAATGACATCAATAACAAACTTCTCTATTGTCCTGTTTATTCTGGGGGGGTATAAATATGTGTGCTCAAACGCTGGGTTCTCAGTCTTCGTCCTGAATGACGAGGGGTCTCTTGATGATGCCTATCTTCGGGTCCGGAAGCGCTGCGTATGTATACTGTACTTGGGTCTGTATAATTCCTTTTGTGCCTAAATTGTGTCTGGATCAATTGCGTGTAACTGTCTGAACTTTTACTTGAATAACACTTGTGCTTTGGAACCACAGATTCCAGGTCTAAGTCTTTATTTACTGTATGAATGCGTACGCAAATTAGCGTCATCCTTAGAGGTTTATAGGAAGGATTCTATAAGGTACAGGCAGGGGTATATAGAGGTTCTGATCTAGTAAAACCCTGATGTAGAAAGAAGAACCAGAATGTTTTTTTTTCTTTATAAAAAACATTTTGCTAATACCAAATTCGAAATATTCAAATATTGTTTGAGGTTTTCACTATTTTTCAGTCTGCTAAATTGTTAAGCTTAAGCTGCCCATCCACTAGGCGATTATACCTAGCGATGGAGCGATAACGACGGTCGTAATCGCTCCATCGCTTGGGAATCGCCCGCATATCCGGCAGTAAAAGGTTAAAAACGACTAGCGATGCGCGCGCCAGCTGGTAGTTTTTAACATCAATCATCGCCAGAACATGACGGTCAACCTGACGACCGTCGTCAGGTTGCCATGTTCGGGGATGATTGATCTGCATACACTGAACGTCTGAATGTTCAGTGTATGCACTTCACCCCGCGGGAGACGACGGCGTCGTAATCGTGCCTTCGTCCCCCGCATCGTGTAATGGACGGGCAGCATTAAACTCCAGAACTCTCACATAATTAAATTGGCAGAATATTTAGATTTTTTTAGTAGAGCTATTCCCTGTTTGCATGCATTACCAAAATAAAGGTACATAAACAATAAATCAGCACTAGTCTGTCCTTCATACTAGCCAGCACAGAGTTACTGTCTGTGGTACCAGTATCTGATCATGTTATTAGGGATGTGTACAAATGTATTTGCACTTAGAAAATATGATCAAAAGAAGCACAGATTAACAGCATGCTTTGTTTAACAGCCAATTACATTATTTCCATAGTAGTGCAAAATATATATTGTTCTCTTTGAAGAGGTGTCTTAACAGATTAATGTGTTAAGGCTGAAACTCTACCTCAACAAGTAACCACCCAAGGCTATACAAATCAGTAGGTACTATCTTTGCTTTCAATGCAATTATTTAAAATGTATATACAGGTTGAGTCTCCCATATCCAAATATTCCGAAATATGGAATATTCCGAAATACGGAATAATTTTGGCATGACTGAGGTAATGAAACCTTTGATTTTTGATGGTTCAATGTACACAAGGCACAAAATTATTAAAAATGAAGTATAAAATGACCTTCGGGCTTTGTGTATAAGGTGTATATGAAACATGAATGAATTTCATGTATGTACAAAAACTTTGCTTGAGCCACAAAAATATTGAAAATATTGTATAAAATTACCTGCATGCTGTGTGTATAAGGTGTATATAACACAAATACATTCTGTGTGTATATTTGGGTTCCATTCCCAAGATATTTTATTATGATTTGCAAATATTCCAAAATATGGAATATTCCGTTATCCAAAATACCCCTGGTCCCAAGCATTTTGGATATGGGAGACTCAACCTGTATCTCAAACCTGAAACATTTCAAGAACATTTTATCACAAGTGCTTAAAAAGGTAAGAGGCACATATATTAAAAAGAAATGAACAGAGAATCTGGCACGTCAAGTAGTTACTACAAGGAAAGTATTACAACGAAATCTGTATTGATCTCAAGATCAGACTTCTCATTGACAGAATACACGAACACTTCATTTTGTATGCACAAGACTGATGAAAGATGTAAATTACACTAGCACTGATATTTCCACCTTAGCATATTCTTGAAGATAGAGCTATATATGCAATGGAAATGCAACAGACTTGGCAGCCATTATCAGTAAAGTGAAGGACCTTGGAACCTGCTAGAACAGACATTAGACAATCCAGAATTAGTTTCCAACAGTGTAAATAAACATACAGTGCATCCGGAAAGTATTCACAAAGCTTCACTTTTTCCACATTTTGTTATGATACAGCCTTATTCCAAAATGGAATAAATTCATTTTTGTCCTCAAAATTCTACACACAATACCCCATAATGACAAAGTGTAGAAAGTGTTTTTGTGATTTTTGCAAATTAAAAAAAATAAATAAAATCAAATCACATGTACATAAGTATTCACAACCTTTGCTCAATACTTTGTTGATGCACCTTTGGCAGCAATTACAGCCTCAAGTCTTTTTGAATATAATACCACAAGTTTGGCACACCTATCTTTGGGCAGTTTTGCCCATTCCTCTTTGCAGCACCTCTCAAGCTCCATTAGGTTGGATGGGAAGTGTCAGTGCACAGACATTTTCAGCTCTCGCCAGAGATGTTCAATTGGATTCAAGTTTGGGCTCTGGCTGGGCCACTCAAAGACATTCACAGAGTTGTCCTGAAGCCACTCTCTTGATATCTTGGCTGTGTGCTTAGGGTCGTTGTCCTGCTGAAAGATGAATAGTCACCTCAGTCTGAGGTCAAGAGCGCTCTGGAGCAGGTTTTCATCCAGGATGTCTCTGTACATTGCTGCATTCATCTTTCCCTCTATTCTGCCTAGTCTCCTAGTTCCTGCCGCTTAAAACCATCCCCACAGGTTGATGCTGCCACCACCATGCTTCACTGTAGGGATGGTTTTGGCCTGGTGATGAGCGGTGCCTGGTTTCCTCCAAACATAACGCCTGGCATTCAAGCCAAAGAGTTCAATCTTTGTCTCTCATGGTCTGAGAGTCCTTCAGGTGCGTTTTGGCAAACTCCATGCGGGCTGCCATGTGCTTTTTACAAAGGAGTGGCTTCCGTCTGGCCACTCTACCATACAGGCCTGATTGGTGGATTGCTGCAGAGATGGCTGTCCTTCTGGAAGTTTCTCCTCTCTCCACAGAGGAATGCTGTAGCTCTGACAGAGTGCCCATCGGGTTCTCGGTCAACTCCCTGACTAGGGTCCTTCTCCACCGATCGCTCAGTTTAGACGGCCGGTCAATTTTAGGAAGAGTCCTGGCGGTACAGAACTTTTTCCATTTACGGATGATGGAGGCCACTGTGCTCATTGGGACCTTCAAAGCAGCAGATATTTTTCTGTACCCTTCCCCAGATTTGTGCCTCGAGACAATCCTGTCTCGGAGGGCTACAGACAATTCCTTGGACTTCATGCTTGGTTTGTGCTCTGACGTGCACTGTCAAGTGTGGGACCTTATATAGACAGGTGTATGCCTTTCAAAATCATTTCCAATCAACTGAATATACCACAGGTGGACTCCAGTTAAGCTTTAGGAACATCTCAAATATGATCAGTGGAAACAGGATGCACCTGAACTCAATTTTGAGCTTCATTGCAAAGGCTGTGAATACTTATGTACATGTAATATTATTTATTAATTTATTTTAAATTTGCAAAAATCTCAGAAACACTTTCTACACGTTGTCATTATGGGGTATTGTGTGTAGAATTTTGAGGACAAAAATTTATTTATTCCATTTTGGAATAAGGCTGTAACATAAAATGTGGAAAAAGTGAAGCACTGTGAAAACTTTACGGATGCACTGTAGGTCAATATAGAAAGTGAATTCAACCTAGCTAGAAAAAGACTAAAGCAGGGCACACACTATTAGATATATTGTACAATCGATCGTTCCAACGGGGATCGGAACGATATATCGTACAGATCGTATTCGGTGTATGTCTGACTGCGTAAGCATGGCGGTCGTTCATCACATCATTTCATCTGCTGTGCTACACAGCAGATGAATCAATGCAACGAATAATGCAATGCTGCTACATGCAGCATGTAACAATATACTGTGCCGTCATACACCGGATTATGTAGTGTGTATATATCATTGCATCACGTCGTTCCGTCATTGGACACACATTGCATAGTGTGTACCCAGCTTATGTTCAATTGAGGTCACTTCTCCATAGTTACTTGAGTGAGAATTTGATTTCAGTATAAGAATATGGAGAAAATAAAAAAATATCTATACAAAAGAAACATTTGTTTTTTTTTATGACCGGTCAAATATTTAAATTAGCACCAAAAAAAGAGGCAGAAGTATAAAGTATTGGAACATCGTATTTAATTGACTTCTGCAGAGAGGCTGCTAATTAAAAAAGCCAAACATGAAAAAGACTGCAATGGACTACAGTAAAAGAGTTGAGTACTTATCTGGGTGGGTTCATAAGCCTGCTAATGTTTGGGACTCCAAACAGTTCACGTTTTCCAGGTCACTCAACAAGTGCACAGGTGTAATCATTACTTACTGACATTTTAAAAGATCCACAGGTGGAGCTAATTATTTCACTTGTGATTCTGTGAGGAGACATGGAAAACTGCACTGTTTGGAGACCTGAGGACAGAGTTTGAGAACCTGTGTGCTATAGTAATATATATCCCCACATACATATAAAATATATTTAAGGACCACCGCCCCTCTCATACAAGATTTTAATATGCTACAGGTGGTTAATTGTTTACCATTCCATCCTAATATGATTCTATACCTTTTATTGTATATATGTGTGTTATGGCCATTATTGTGTGTTACTTCATTAATTTTATTTTTCTATTGTATTCTGTGCCTATGGTGATGGGCTCTCACTGATAACAGATCACGCAGCGTGATGACATCATCACTATGCCGCCGGGCAGGGTGTGCGGTCCCACACCCGAAGATGGCGGTCACGTGGTGCTATGAACAGGTATAAGGTAGGGTTTTGTTTTATTGTATTTTAGCCTGATGACTGTGCCTGTTGAGCACTGAAACGTTGCTCCATTTTTCTGTCCTCAGTAAAGAATTTTTGTATTTATGACCCTGAGTGCCGCGCCGTTGGACTATGTACACATTTACTTGTGCGGGCACCTGGGCAAGCATCATTTGGTTTCTGGAGAGCCGGGCCTCTAGGATTGTAATATATACAGTCAGGTGCATAAATATTGGGACATTGACAGAATTTTCATATATTGGTCTCTATTCACCACCATAATGGCTTTGAAATGAAACAAACAAGATGTGCTATAACTGCAGACTTTCAGATTTAATTTGAGGGTAATTACATACAAATCAGGTGAACGGTGTAAGAATTACAACGGTTTCAATATGTGCCTCCCACTTTTTAAGGGGCCAAAAGTAATGGGACTATCAACTCAAAAGCTCTTTCATGGACAGGTGTGGGCTATTCCCTCGATATTTCATTATCAATTAAGCAGGTAAAAGGTCTGGAATTGATTCTAGGTTTGACATTTGCATTTGGAATCAGTTGCTGTCGACTCTCAATATGAGATCCAAAGAGCTGTCACTATCAGTGAAGCAAGCCATCATTAGGCTGTAAAATCAAAACAAACCCATCAGAGAGATAGCAAAAAACATTAGGTGTGGCCAAATCAACTGTTTGGGACATTCTTAAAAAGAAAGAATGCACCGGAGAGCTCAGCAACACCAAAAGACCCGGAAGACCCGGAAGACCACGGAAAACAACTGAATGACAGAAGAATTATTTCCCTGGTGAAGAAAAACCCCTTCACAACAGTTGGTCAAATCAAGAACACTCTCCAGTAGGTAGGTGTATATGTGTCAAAGTCAACAATCAAGAGAAGACTTCACAAGAGTGAATATAGAGGGTTCACCACAAGATGTAAACCATTGGTGAGCCACAAAAACAGGAAGACCAGATTAGAGTTTGCCAAACAACATCTAAAAGAGCCATTACAGTTCTGGAACAACATCCTATAGACAGATGAGACAAAGATCAACTTGTACCAGAGTGATGGGAAGAGAAGAGTATGGTGAAGGAAAGGAACTGCTCATGATCCAAAACATACCACCTCATCAGTGAAGCATGGTGGTGGTAGTGTCATGGCATGAGCATGTATGGCTGCCAATGGAACTGGTTCCCTGGTATTTATTGATGATGTGACTGCTGACAAAAGCAGCAGAATGAATTCTGAAGTGTTTCGGGCAATATTATATGCTCATATTCAGTCAAATGCTTCAGAACTCATTGGACGGTGCTTCACAGTGCAGATGGACAATGACCCGAAGCATACTGCAAAAGCAACCAAACAGTTTTTTAAGGCTAAAAAGTGGAAGGATATGCAATGGCCAAGTCAATCCCCTGACCTGAATCCGATTGAGCATGCATTTCATTTGAATAAGACAAAACTGAAGGGAAAATGCCCCAAGAACAAGCAGGAACTGAAGACATTTGCAGTAGAGGCCTGGCAGAGCATCACCAGGGATGAAACCCAGCGTCTGGTGATGTCTATGCGTTCCAGACTTCAGGCTAATTGCCTGCAAAGGATTTGCAACAAAGTATTAAAAAGTGAAAGTTAGATTTAGGATAGTTTAGTTTGTCACATTACTTTTGGCCCCTTAAAAAGTGTGAGGCACATATAGAAACCGTTGTAATTCCTACACCGTTCACCTGATTTGGATGTAATTACCCTCAAATTAAATCTGAAAGTCTGCAGTTAAAGCACATCTTGTTTGTTTCATTTGAAAGCCATTGTGGTGGTGAATAGAGGCCAAAATATGTAAATTCTGTCAATGTCCCAATATTTATGGACCTGACTGTATATAATATATATATATATATATATATATATATATATATATATATATATATATATATATACATACACACACACAATACCAGTCAAAAGTTTGGACTGTCTTCTCTCTATACTGAGTTGAGTGGTTGTGCCATAATATGGATTACAACAGTAGTCAAATAGTGGTGTCCACTGTGTACTGTGATTGTGGAGCCTATTTAAACCTTTCATAGAATTGCAAATCATTCAAGCCCCTCCTTCTGAAAAAACCCGGTGTTGTCCTGGAGAAAAGAGTTAAGACTATTGGGCTTTATGCTGTTGCACTCACCAGACAGAAACATTTGGATGTTCTACTTCCTCTCTGGTTCATCACACTGTCGTAACACCGATTTGGTCACTGTTGATTGGAGCCCTTTACCTCACGTTGGCTCCCGCTTAGACCACACAGCAACCGCGGGTCTCATTTCCACTGACAGACCCGGCGCTCAGCGTGCACAGGCTGAAAACATACAACGGAGACAATCCAGCAGAAAGCCGACCAGGGCTAAGGTGAGCCGTAGGACTGTACAGCAATACACCACGGCCCCTTCAATTTCCATCCTCTCTGGAGACTTTTAAATTAGCTCTTTTGCATGGTGCTACCATATCAGGTACCCTTCTAATATCCAGCGGACCATATTATTGGTATCCAGTGTGACTGTTCAATATGAGAACCGGTTTTTAAACCCTTTTTATTGGAATTATCTAAATCATTGCAGAGAGACTTTTTGATTGACTAGCTCCATTTATTATATAAAAAAAACAAGAAACAAATGGGAATCAATTACAAATTGAGTGCACTCAAACCCTCTTAATAAAATAAAATGTAATTACTTTTATTAAATATGTTTTAAAAATATTTTAATTAGGCTCACGGATATTAGTATATTAATTTTATGCTAGTTATTGCTCATATATTGTTTATTCAGATAGTTAACATAATCATGCCCATAATTAGGAAAATATGTGAAAAGTGATATAGATATATATAATAGTTATATTAAATCAAGGTCGTGTGCTGTCCTTATTGGTAACTATAATATATATATATATATATATATATATATATATATTAGTTACCAATAAGGACAGCACACGACCTTGATTTAATATAACTATTATATATATCCATATCACTTTTCACATATTTTCCTCTCATTTTTCTATGTGCACACCTTGTATGTATTTATTATCTTTTTTCATTCACCCCTTTTTCTTTTAATATTTCGCTTATAAAGCACTAATTATGGGCATGATTATGTTAACTATCTGAGTAAACAATATATGAGCAATAACTAGCATAAAATTAATATACTAATATCCGGGAGCCTGATTAAAATATTTTTAAAACATATTTAATAAAAGTAATTACGTTTTATTTTATTAAGAGGGTTTGAGTGCACTCAATTTGTAATTGATTCCCATTTGTTTCTTGTTTTTTTATATACGTTTATTCTGAATCAATGGGTAGCACCTGATAATTTGGAGCAAATATATGTTGATAAAATATCAAGAATATGAATAGCTAGAAATACCACCCCTCAAACATCTAATATATATTACCTGGTGCGGGTTTTATTCCGATAATTTGTTACAATCCTAGCTCCATTTATTGCCAGCATATTGCACATTGATACATTGTTTTTTATTATTTGCTACATTTAGGTATTAAATTGCTTCTATTATTGTCTACAAGCGCTACCTTTGTTTCTCTTTTTTGTATGCCTTGCTTTGGTGGGTTGCAGTTTCCACCCAGTGTAGCAGCTCTGTAGACAATTCAGTTCTTTAATTCACCTACTTTGCGCACCTGACTCTTCTCCCCCCCCCCCCCCTCCCAAGTATGAATTAAACCCACAACCTCAATGACCTCAATGCTGTTAGGCAGTATTGCTAACCATTACACCGTTTGTGAAAGTAAAATGCATATTAAATGCCAGCAGATGAGCCCCAACACTGTACCAACCATTATGATTGACATTTTCGTTGCAGTTCCAATTTGTAAATAGAGGAACTGATGTAAAGAACTACATATTACCAGTTTACCACTGTGAAACATATGAATTATGCCCTCTTAAGTGTTTTTCTGTCCCTAGAAATTTTCGCACAATTTTTAATATTTGCCATCTGAACAGTATCATTTTCTTCTTAATATCTCCAAAAAATTCTGTTATTTTTATTTATTATTCACAATTCTTTAGAAGTTAATGTATATTAAAGATGAGTATTTAGTTTAGCAGAGCAATGTTTATCTATAATATGTATACTCTGCATGCAAAACTCATTCTCCTACATATGTCTTTGGGCTTCATTGAAAATGTTTATATTGACATAGTAGTGATAGTGATGACTGTAACAGACTGAATACCGTTGGCAGTAAAAACAGTAATTAGTCTGTGGTGTGGCTCTTATTCAACTAGACTGATGAGATGTTTGCATTACACAATATTTTTGTGATGAGCTTGTATGCTTTTAAAGCTGAAACATGGCGAAAAGTAAATAGTACAACCTTCATAATACACAATTAAAAAATGTAAGAAAAAAAGTTTAGATTTACCCTGCAGTTTCCAAATTTATACTTGAACTGCACCTGATATTACCAATAAAAGGCTCAAAAGCATTCTTCAGAGAATATGAATTATACGGTTGACTGGAAAATGTTAAGCTTTTCATATACAGGTTGAGTCTCCAATATCCAAATATTGTAAAAGACGGAATATTCCGAAATAAAGAATTTATTTTAGCATGACTGACATAATGACCTTTTCTTTCTGATGGTTCAATGTACACAAACTTTGTTTAAGGCACAAAATATTGTATAACATCATCTTCAGGCTGTGTGTGTAAGGTGTGTATGAAACAAATACATTTCAAGTATGTACACAAACTTTAAAGCACAAAACTATTACAAATATTGTATAAAATTACCTGCAGACAGTGTGTATAAGGTGTATACGAAATGTATATGCATTGTGTTAAAATTTGGGTCCCATTCCCAAGATCTCATTATGGTATGCAGTGTTCGCAAATACGCACTATAACGTGTATTTTACCAGACGTCGGGCACTAGGTACTCACTTTTAGAAAGTTGCCGGGTCCCCTGGGATGCGCTGTGCTGTGGCCAATCCCTTACAGCTGCAGCACAGCGCGTCCCCCTGAGAAAGACAAAACGCTGTCTGTTAGAGCAGCCAATGAGAGTCAGATAGACTCTCACTGGCTGCTACTGTGGAAAGCCGTGCAGGGATCAAGTGTCTGATCCCAGCATCGGCACAGCATCCGTGCCCGGAGCTGGGACAGTGTGTTTGTTCCCAGCGCCGGGTAAGCCAATGCGGCGGGTACCTGGTGAATGGACCGCCTGGTCCCTTCCACCAGTGTCGGCGGTAAAGTGTTGGCGGGAGACGCTTGGCTCCGGGCACAAGCTAAGCGGAGCTTGCTGCCCGGAAGCCAAGTAGCAGCGGCAGTTGTTTGGCACTGGCCACGAGCCGTTTGGCTCACGGTCCAGCAGCCAATAGGAGGCAGACGCGATGAGCCAATCGCGGCTTGCCGCGTAATAGCCCCGCCCACTCACGGCGTTTTGAATTAGACACAGCTGAGCGGGAAACTGCAGTCCGGCGGCAGAGGGGAGGAGTGAAGACCTCCCGAAGACAGAATAGCGGTGCGGCAACAGATCCGGCGGCCGCGCGAGATGCCAGAAGACTGTGTGATCAACGAGGAAGAAAGGAAGAGGCGGTGCCGCTGGCCAGGACGGGCCAGCGGCAGTATGAAGCGGAGAACCGAAGAGGACTGCGGGGGTGGAAATAAAAAGAGCTAACGAAGCTCCCCCCCGCAACATCTTCTACCGTACGTGTATGCGGCCTTGGGCGACCGTTATTTACACCTCAATAGACCACCAGGGTTGTTGGGCACTAGGCCTGTGGGATAAATGTAGGCAATAGGCCTGTGGGTATATAGGTGGGCACAAGGCCTGGGCTACATAGGGGGCATTAGGCCTAATTGAAGGTGAGAGAGACCTGGGCATTAGGCCCAGGTCACTAATAGGTGGGACAATACTGAGGGCAATGCATAGGGGAATTACTACTGGGGACAATGCATAGGGGGACTACTAGGGGTAATATAGGGGGATTACTACTGGGGCAATGCATAGGGGGACTAGTAGGAGTAAAGCGTAGGGGGATTACTACTAGGGGTAATGCATAGGGGGATTATTACTAGAGGTAATACATAGGGGGATTACTACTGGGTCAATGTATGGGGGGGGACTACTAATGGGGGCAATGCATAGGGGGACTACTACTGGGGGCAATGCATAGGGGGACTAAAGGGCATTAATGTGTGGCATAATGTGTAAAGGGCAATAATGTGCGGCATAATGTGTAAAGGCTGGGCATGGCTTTGTGGCATCATTTGTAAGAGCTATTACTACATGGCACAATGTGTAAAGACCGGGCATTAATGTGCGGCATAATATTTAAAAACCGGGCATGGCTGTGGCAAAATGTGTATAGGGAATTAATGTGCAGCATAATGTGTAAAGGCCGGGCATGGCTGTGTGGCATCATTTGTAAGGGGTTAGGGGAGGTCTAAGAGGCATAAGGGGAGCTCTAAAGCATAAATTATGGAGGGTCCCTGGGACCCACATATTTTGTCACTCACCGCGATCACTGGTAAGCAAATATTCCAAAATACAGAATATTCCGATATCCAAAATACCCCTGGTCCCAAGCATTTTGGATATGGGAGACTCAACCTGTATCTCATTAAAGCAGTCATTTTTCCACCACACCGCCTGCTATGTCTACCAATTCTTATTTGCAAAGGAAGCTAGTAAAAGTGGATTAAAAAGGCTAGCATAACACAGGTTTAAAATACTGTTGGATCAGATAAGTTTATCCAAGTGTCCAGCCCAATTGTTGTTTAGGCCATCTCCATTATACACACAATGGTGGTAGTCACTTTTACTAAACCAATACTTATAATGGTTTAGCAGAAGGGAGATGTCAGGATACTGGGGAACCCACAGGCTTATATGTCCTGGGTAACAAGTGAAGAGCATTCCCGCAATTACTCCCACACCAGATTAGCATTTACTGGCTTACTGTCTGTCTATTATTTATGAATGCAAAAGCAATAGTAAACACATTACGCAAATGTTAAAATGGTCAAAACACATGCAAGGGGCACATCATCACCACTAAATAGGTGCCTTAGTAGCCAACCCTTAGGTATCTGACCAGGGCCAGCCCTAAACATTGGCATTTTAGGCAAATGCCTAGGGGCACCTGGAATGCTAAGGAGCATCCCAAGCTAAGGGTCAGCAGTAGAATTTTCCTTCTTTGAGCTGGCTCAGGTGCTGATTGCTATTTCAGCGATCAGAGCCAGCCAGAAGGAGAGGTCAGGAGGCTGCCGCTGCAGCAGCTGAACATAGAGCCGGAGCTCAGTCTCAGACAGGCAGGAAGTGTGTTTACTTTCACTTTCTGCCTGAGCCGAGGCTGAGCACTGAGCAGCTGCAGAGGAAGCCATACAACACACGCGGAGCTGCAGGACCCTGCCCCAGACACACAGTATAAAGGTAAGAGCTGGATGAGGGGAGGCAGATACATATGGGGAGTGGAGGCTGATGATACTGCTGTGGGAGGGGGAGAAAAAGTCATATGGGGAGTGGGGACTAAGGGAGCTAATGATAATGCTATGGGGGGAGGGGGAGGCATATATATATATATGGGAGTGAGGGCTCAAGGAATTAATAACACTTATGGGGTGAGGGAAGGCAGAGACAAGGGGGTGTGGGAGCTCAGGGCTGATGATCCTGCTATTGGGGGAGGGTAGGAGGCAGAGACATATGGCGAGTGGTGGCTCAGGGTATTTATGACACTGCTGTGTGGGGGAGGGGGAGACATATTGGGAGTTAGGGCCCAGGGGGGCATGGGCATGGGGGGACACCCATCATCCACATTGCTAAGAAGAAACCCAGTGTGTGGTTACCAAGATAGAAGAAGGTAGGGGGTAACAACAAGCTGCAATAATTGGCTACCATTCTACTTATGTGCTACAACAGCCTACATGGGTTCCCTGCAAAATTATATGCATCAGGTATGGTGTGGGGGTCAGCCTGTACTATGAGTGATGGGTGCTGCCTGTACTGTGAGGGGTGATGGGTGCCATTCTGTAATCTGTGCTGTGCTGGCTGAGGGGTGATGGGTGCTGTGTCATGAGGGGTACTGTGCTGGGAGAGGGGTGTTGGGTGATAGATGATGTGTCGTGATCTGTACTGTGCTGGGTGAGGCGTGTTGTACTAGGAGAGGGTTGCTGTGCTGAGAGAGGGGTATTGGGTGAGGGGAGATGGGTGTTGTGATCTCTGCTGTGCTGGGAGAGTGGTCCTATACTGGGTGAGGGGTGCTGTGCAGTAATCTGTGCAGTGAGTGGAGCTGTGCTGGGTGAGGGGTGCTGTAATCTGTACTGTTAGGGATACTGTGCTGGGTGACGGGTGCTGTGATGGGATTCATAGCCTGCCTTGTACCTACTAAGTTCATTCAAACTCAGGAGGCGGCATGTTAAGAGCCCTTCTACAGCTCAGTGCCATGAGGAACTGTGTGTCCAGGGCTGCTGCAGGTATGTACGCTATTTTACAAATAAATACATAGATGTCCTATTTTTTAACATCTACATGTTGTATGGTAGACAGAGCATGGTGCTGATGTAACACTTTCATTGCAGCCTGGGACTTTGTGTACCCACGTGAAGTGTTCTAAAAGGGTCATTCCATGGTAACTCAAGTTACAAAATGACATAGCAAACAATTAGCAATTCCTGTATTAAGTTTTTTATGCATGACCTGTTATTATCGTCTCAGTAAATAAAATGAATTTCACACAAATTCCTTTTGCTGTTGATAGCCATGCATAGCGTTCCCGCTAGGCTGTTTTAGCGGGGCGCGGCGCCCTGCCCTCCTTCTGGAGGGCAAAAAGCGCCCTGCCCTCACAGCCTGCGGGACGCAGTGTCCCGCGGGTGGAGAAACATGTGGTGACCCGGTCACTGCCGGAGAATAGACGCCGGGCGCATGCGCCCGTCATCTATTCTCCATGTCTGCAGGGCTTGGGGGCTGCCCGGCGTGTCCGTAAGTGCCGGGCACGCCCCCAAGAGTGACGAAAAGGGGACGCGTCTTATAGACACGCCCCCTTTTCCGACGACCACGCCCCCTTCTCGGGCGCGCGCATGCCCTCTCTAGCTCCGGCGCCCTGCCTCCCGCCGGAGCTAGAAGGAACACTAGCCATGCATATACTTGCTATGTCACTTTGTAACGTGCATTACCATGGAATTACCCAAAACACATACAGGGCATTCAGAAATATATATTTTGATTATTAAATATTAGCCTGTACTTACTGTCATTTTACACAAGTCATTTAGCGATGGTGTGGTAGCAAGTAACTGGCTATCCCAATACCCAGCACTTAACCATACACAGAGCATCTTACACTGCAGCCCGGAATTAAATGCACCACGGATGAAAGGCATCTCATTGTCCTATAAGATAAGATGCCATTCCATGACGTGGTGCACCAGATGTTAATTGCGGCACATTACTTGCGTGTACATTTTTTTTTTATACATTTTTGTTTTGTGTATGCGGACTTGGCTGCCACAGCATTGAGGGCTACGCATTCAAGTTCCTGTACCACAATCTTGGCCACGTGGGCCAGGTGCCTGGCCAAAAATATATTACATCTGTTTGGACCCAAATTTTCATGTGATAGGGTAGGCCCAGGCCATTATAAACATAAGAATGTATGTGTAGCTGCACAGTCTCAGACATTAACCCGGTCGGTAACCCTGGACAAGGGTTTAAGCCGTGATTTCAGTACTTACTCTCTTTCACATCTGGGTGATGATCCTGGGTTATTCCCAGGTCATTACCCTTCACAACAAACCTGGGTCTTCCGTCTAACAGTGGATGCTTGGAGATTGTCATCTCCAAGTGCTACTGTGCCTGATAAGTCTTTTTTGGCATGACTCGGGTCATCAATAGCCGGGTTATACCTTTCAGAAATAATCTGGGGCACTGACCCAGGTTGCAAGTCCCGGGAATAACACTGATCGATTGCAGGGCCACGGACCAGGAACTCCCAACCATGTAGCTTCTGTTCTCACATAGCCAAGACCTGGAAAGATGTTCATGCACAGGAAAAACTTGGTTTGTATGTGTGAAAGGGGTATAACAAGCATCTAGGACAGAATCCTTAACATACTTCCTTGGATCTAGGTTATCCTGTACCACTAAGCAATACATTAATAGATTTCTACTGCTGAGTAGTGAACCAGGACAAAAAATGGTATCCTTTTGTTTGGTCGAAATCACATTAACAGACAGGGACCGCTTATAAGCATCTTCTAGTTTTCCAAACATAACATCCAGCTCTAAAGCTGGGTACACACTTGAACGACCTGGCGATCCTGTGACGGTCCGATACAATGTAACAATATATTCGTGTCCACGCTAGGGCTGGCGCCGGACCCAGAAAGGGGCACTCTTGTGCGCGCTGAAGGCGTCCAATAAGGGGCATGGTCACTCTTGATGGCATGCCCGGCACTTACGGACATGCTGGGCTGCCCCCAAGCTCCAGTCTGATTAGATGCTGGGCGTAAACACTGCACCACTATTTTTTCCCAACCAAAGGGATACTGCAGCCCGCGGGTGAGGACGGCACCCACCATGTTGTTTTAGCTAAACAGCCTAGTGGGAATGCTATATTATGTCTGCGCACATACTAACAATCCAGCGTATGAGGACAGAATACTTATCGTCATATGAATGCTGTTGCCGCTCCGCATTGTATAGCATATCATCCCATCTAACATGCAGCACATCACATGGGAAGAAACCACCATACAATTAATTAAATTATGAATCAGGGGTATACGCCATACGATGGTCGTTGTGAACCTTCGCAGATCACAAGATTGGCCACTATAGGCGGGGGCATTTAATGATAGGAGTGGCCCGTGTGCAGACTCAGTGCGGGCCCCTTCCTCTCTCCGGCGGACCCACTGTGCATTGTACATTTTGGCTCCGGGAAAGTGATTTCTGCTGTTCTGCAGCGCCAGATCGGCACTGGAAAGCAGCACTATGAAGACGTAACTATAAGACTATGGGTGCAGGGTGTGCGGTGTGGGCCCCCCTGGACTCAGGGGCCAGTGTGCCCAGCACACCCTGCATCCATTATAGATACGCCCCTGAATATAGGGTATAGTGTGTACCCAAGCTTTAATCTTCTACTCTGCTTCCTGTGAAATCTTGAAAAGGCAAACCTAAGATCATGGATATACAGATCCCAGTGTGCGCAAGAAAAATAAATAAAAGTATACCTAGCCAAAACATGCATTCTTTATTATGGTGCTATACAATGATTTAGTAAATGATCAGCAGGACATTCCTTCCCAGTTTGGGAATTTTCTATTGTTGCTTTCAAATGTGTATTACTATTTGCAACAGTAGAGAAAAATATTTTGATACCAAAACTAGTTTTCTGTCAAAATCTAAATGCTGCTTTAACAAGTAATATTTATAAATCAGAATATGAATGCAAGGCTTTTTGGAATTTGGAAATCATTGTCTGCAATAATATTGGATTAAAAATAAAAAACAAAAAGGATCTTCTCTGACAGAACCGGCAAAAAACTAGAATGTTATTTATTTATTTCTAACTATTATTATTTAAGGTATAGCTTTCAAAGTCCCACAGTAAGGGTGATACAATATTAACCTAATTCTCAAACAAAACCAGGTACATTGTAATAATGCATTTTTACTTTGTAAATGAATAAGTACTATGATCAAAATTATGGATATATATAGATATATATATATATATATTTATATTTATTACATTCTTTAGAACTGTTAGAATCCTATTTTAGCATTCCCGCTAGGATGTTTTAGCGGGGTGTAGCGTGCTGACAGATTTCAAAAGGGTAGAATGCGCCCTGCCCTGTCAGCACCCCGCTGAAACAACATACCGGGTGCCATCCCCACCTGAGGGACGGGTTGGAACAATTGTGATGCAGCGCTCACTGCCGGTGAATAGAGAGGGGAGAGGTTGGAGGCAGTGCGTAAATGCTGGGCGCGCCCCCAAGAGTGAAGAAAAGGGGGCGTGTCTTAAAGACAAAACCCTTTTCTCGTGGCCACGTCCACTTTTTGGGCGCACTATAGTGCCCTTTCTACAGCCCAAGGCCTTGCCCCGGACCTAGAATTAACACTACTATTTATTCCGTATACAGGTTGAGTCTCCCATATCCTAATATTCCGAAATACGGAATATTCCAAAATACGGAATTTTTTTGGCATTACTGAGATAATGAACCCTTTGATTTTTGATGGTTCAATGTACACAAACTGTCTAAGGCACAAATTATCAAAATATTGTATAAAATTACCTTCAGGCTGTGTGTATATGAAACATAAATGAAGTTCATTTCTGTACACAAACTTTGTTTGAACCACAAAATTATTGAATATATTGTATAAAATGACCTGCAGGCTGTGTGTATAAGGTGTATATAACACAAATGCATTGTGTGTGTATATTTGGGTCCTATTCCCAAATTATTGCATTATGGTATGCAATTATTCCAAAATTCGGAATATTCCATTATCCAAAATACCCCTGGACCCAAGCATTTTGGATATGGGAGACTCAGCCTGTACTGTATGTATAGCACTTTTTAATTTGTGTGTGATGGATACTTCTTGATCCTGTTTCCATAGGAGACTTGAAAAGCTGATAAGAATCGAAGACAAGGATGTTTAAATAAAATTTTTAGATAAACGCTGTATTTAATTACTACTAATATTCCCACTAAATGTGTAGTTGAGGCTGTTTATATAAAAATTTTATTTTTATATAAACAAACTCACGTTTATTAATTTGATTATTGGGTGTGCAGAGATTGATATAACTATCACAAAAAGTCACGTTACAATGTTCTTATTATTGACAAGTGACACTATAACATGAGAATTTCAGTCACTTTACTACAGCATTTGAGACTGAAATAAAAAGTAAGACTTCCATGAACCACGAATGTTATCAATCAAATGTTGTGTGAAATGTTCATTGAAATTAAAAAAAAAAAAATATTTAACAGTCAAAAACTTTGATAGTAATTATACAAAGTAACAATCTAAATGGTAAGCAGTAAGGTGCAAACTCTCCCACTGGAGAATGGTCAATGGAAGAGACAAGATGATGACACATTATACTATTTATGATTAATCAATTAGGGATAACCGCTAAGCAAGGTGAAAAAGGATAAGATCTGAGGTCGGTGCAGGAAGCAAACACCTTAGTTAAAAACAATCAGAGGTCAAGCCAGATACAAGGACCTGCAGCAGGGAAACACCAATGAAGCTGACCCTATCACCAAAAGTCCTCATTGACTATTTAAATCACTGTGACTTAAGGAGACTGCCCCGCACAGGAGAGTGTGATCGCAGTCCGTTTACAGTGCATAA
The DNA here is from genome assembly GCA_031769625.1 of Taudactylus pleione. Classification (NCBI taxonomy): domain Eukaryota; kingdom Metazoa; phylum Chordata; class Amphibia; order Anura; family Myobatrachidae; genus Taudactylus; species Taudactylus pleione. The sequence goes on from JAUIMM010000384.1 coordinate 16,636,294, forward strand.
CGAAAAAGGCCCCAATTGCTATGCAACAGATCGGGACTCCGTATTCCTAGGCGCTGGCTCAATAACAGCAAGTCCAAACATCCCAAAACATACCCTGTATTGATTTCTCCAACGTGAATAGTTGGTACACTAGACAAATTCTGGATACGAGTTAAAGAATCAGGTTGGACGTATTATAAGACACCAACATAAATTACATTGTGAACTGTGAACAGATAAACAGTTAAATACAGAACCAAACTCTTGTGCACTGCTCCCCGGGAGATAATGTGCAGGGTGTGCTGCTGGTCAAAGGGGTGCCACTCCCTAGGTATACATATAAACAGGAATATGGCATAGAACCTGTGCTCAGACCCCTTTGGAATCAACAATGCATTTCAACCCTGTTGTGTCTTCTTCTGGGATATATGTCAGAGAACACGAACATCTGTAGAGGCAGAGGAAGGAAGACCGGGGCCACGCGACAGGAGGCAGGTGAGTCTCTTACAGTGAAGAAGGGGAAGAGATTGCAAACAATCATACCCGACACTTCCCCTCCCAAGGCGGAGGATTACGCTGTAGGTGGTCCATCGACACAGGGCAATCTCCGCACCAGGACACCGATCTCTCCTAGCAGCAGACCACAATGACGCAGGCATTCAATTAAGTGTACAGCGGGACACCGCACTACACTCAGGACATAAACATTCACCGGCCCTTTGGAGGTGAATATAGACTTCCAGCCACACTGCAGTACATGCACAAATAGTGCAAGTTTACAGACTGTGAACAGCATGTTCAGCCACACAAGAGTCGACACTTGATGCTATTACCTGTACTTGTTTATTGTCGTCATTCACTATATCTTGATATATATATAGATAGATATGCAGCAGTTTTTCTGTATAGCTCTCCAGTATACATTACTATATGCATACTGTCCTAGTACCACTATTTTAAATTGTGATACACAAGTTGTATTGATTGTTCATATTCAGTAAAACTTTCTGACATTATTTACGTGCACTACAGTGGTTTGTTGATTCCAAAGGGGTCTGAGCGCAGGATCTATGCGATATTCTAGATAAACATTTAACACCATCTTGGATTATACCATTCCCTTTATCCTAACATGTCACATTCCCTAAACCGGAGATCAGAGAAAATCAGGTCTCTTAGTTGTGCAATATTCTAAAATCCTGAATAGTATGACCTCAAACAGCTTGGAACTATTAGTTTTCCACAGCCAATCTACAATATCCTTATAAGTGTCCAATATAGCAAAATCTAACTATAAATTACCATCACATGACATAAAAGGCAGAGCAACCAGGCAGGTTGCATCTTTACAGCCTTACAGTAGTTTGGGAATAGAATTAATGTATGTACTCTCTATTGTACTAAGCAATTGTGACAATACAAAAGCTGGGGTTACTGTCCATCTGGGACAGTCCAGAGTTCAGGACATCTGTCTGGAATGTCATTAGTCCTGAACAGGCAGTGTCCAGAAATGCACTGCTGAGCTACCTGCTGTCAGAGATGACTGGCTAGTCCAAGTCACAATCTGAATCTCACGAGTGCCACCTGCAGCCCACCTCCTAGAGTCCTCTGGGTGGTGTTATAGTTCAAGGGTGGGCAAAATGCAGCCTGCAAGGCATTTGGGTCCAGCCAGTTAGAAGCAGCTGCTGCGCTGGTACTGTATTACTGTTGCTGGCCCGACAGTGAACAAAGAAAACTAAAGCTCCTAACAGCCCTTGCTGCTGGGAACCAAACACAGAATGCTCTCGGGAGTGGAGCCAAGTCCGGGCAGAAGCACCAAAGAAAAGAGACAGAGTGGAAGATTTAAATTAAGAGAGCCTGGAAGGGAACAGGACGCAAAGATGGGAGTTGGAGAGAAGAGAGAGTGGGTAGTTTGTAAGGCGGAAAGCTGTAAAATAAACTAATGCTGTGAAAGCAGGAGGATGAACAGGATCTTGGATCATTTTTATAAAAGGGACATGCATATATCTGTGGAAAATTATATTGTTATATACAAGATAGATAGACAGATATGTATAGGTGCTGGTAATGGGGTGACAGGTTGCATGCTGTAAGGAAATATGTGCCTATAGCAAAGAAAAATAGGAATATGAAAAAGTCTTCAGCCCATGGGGTAATATTGGACAGAACAAAGGTAATGAGCTGTAAGTAACTTGTATAGAGGGAACAATTTTCTTTTCATAAGGAGACATTTAAAAGTATGGGACTGACTGGGGGAATTTGACCCTCCAGACAATCAGGTTCGACCCAACATGTGCAGCCCTCCACAGTTCACCAAAACCGGCCAAGTGGCCCGCTCAGCTGAAATAATTTACCCACCCCTGTTCTAGTCTCTCATCCAGGTCTTGCATGGTTGAGTTAACCCATAATCACACCATGTTTCTGTACTGGCACGTGTAATCAATGGATTACAGGATTATGGAGGAGTTATGTTAGGGCTGGGATGCAATTCCTGGTGGAAAAAACCTTCAATTAACAGAGAGGACCCTTCTGGCTGTTGCTGCATATATGCGTGCTATCAGGTAATGGCGGCCTGAGCAGGTGCTTCTATGAATTGCATTCTGAGGAGTTTTCACAATGACTTATATAATGTAGTCAACCCCTTTCGTTCCATTTGTCATGACCATTATATACTATATAACTTGAGTTTATTTTAAATAAACCGAAGTTCATAATTATAAGGGTTTCTGCAGTGGCAAACACAGGATTTCTAGAGGGGTTTTTCCAAATGCTTGAATTAGAGTGAGTGTTGCCAGTCCATGAAGAGGGTATAATTATCACTTATCCAGCTTTAATATGCGTCATACAAAGTGTATTGTGTGTCATAATTCCATCATATACAGGACCAGCGATCACAGTAAGCCATTAAATGCAGCAGTAGGACCATCCTGTCTGAGCTAAATGTATTTATTTTAGATGTGGGCACCATTCCAGGGCATGGGAGCAAGTCCGGGAGAGCCTGGAGGAGCAGCAGAAGAACCTAGCACTGCCCTGGACATATATGTAAATATTGGGCTCTATAGCAGTGCATCCCTAACAGTGCATGTGTTCCAAATCCCCTAATTGGTGCACAGGTTATTTATTACTGGCTTATACATGTTAAAAGATCCACAGGTGGGGCTATTTATTTCATTTATGATACTGAGAAGAACATGCAGCGCTAGTATAATTCCATTATATTACTATTGTGGTCATGGTGTGGGCTGGGGAGGGGGGTTTCCAAGCAGACGGAAACCCCCCCCTGCGTTGGTCTATGTTCTGGTATGCTTAAAATGTTTATTTTTCTTGTAAACTAGATGTATAAATACAATCATTTATATAGTACGGACAATAAATAATCAAGGTAGACAATGTATTTTGGGTTGTATAAAATCCAGTGCATAAATGTCTAGAAATCAGATTCCATCTTGGTCAGGTTGCTGTTCTTTACTGCACTCCCTGTAATAAAATGTTTGCCGTAAGCCACAGTAGATGGAGACTTCAGTGCTGTGATGGTGAATAAATGTGTGTGTGGGATCTGATGGCATAAGAAGGTGCAAGTGGAGAAAATGGCACATAGAGGGACATGTGAGGGCCTGAAATCTGAGAAATTAAATAGGTGTACACCTACTACTACTTTAGCCACACACCCTTATCAGAAAGCTGAAAATAATAGCCCTAACAAAAGCGGTGTTATTCCATAGAGTTTACATGCTATTTTAATTAACACTTAACTAGTAAAGTAATTTACAGGAATTACATATATTTACATAATTTCTCTTGATACAGTACACAAATGAAAACACATAAAATGTGCAAATAACAATTTGTGTTTACAAAAGATAGGACTTGACAAACAAATTAATGAATGAATGTATACACTGTTAGTCAATACAGTGTATACACGGCCCTGTCTTGTACTGTCCATACACTACTTAAAATTATCAACTGTGCTCCAGTTATGTCATCTTTTTGTAAGGCTTTTTTTATTTTTTTATTTTTTTTAATAAATTACACAATTTCTACCACTATTTTTGGCCTATAAGATGTAGGAGAACATTGAACAATCTTTAGTGTTATTAATTCCTATAATGTGTTGCTACAAAGCAAATTTTAACCATGTTTTTGCCTTTTAAAAAAAAAAAAGAAAAAAAAAAAGGCAAATAATGTAAAAATGCAAAGGCGATTGCAGCTTATTAAGTATATCTTTACTCCTGAATCATATTTGCTATTAAATATGTTTTAAGTAAGGGACTATAATTAATTTTCAGGAAATACTGTCTCTTTTGGTAACAAATTCATACCTAATGAGCATTTGGCAGACCATTTTCTCCAATTACTTTCCTTTCCAATTATACACAGATTTAACATAATAATGCAACACGCTCACCCTTCTAGCCGGACATCAGGTAAAGATCTGTTGAGTGCTATCATCTCACTAGCCATTAAATTGAATTGATTGACTTTAAACATTTCCTTCATCTTCTCTTGGTCCTCTTTAGGAAGAACAACAGGTTTCCCCATTTCTCCAGGGCCTTCATGTGGCTTCTGAACAATACCAGGACCTGGAAGAAAAAGGTGAAATTTGCTTGAGCAAAATTATATCAATACAATTACTGGACATGTTATCTCTGCTTGTTTGTATATGTGGTAGGGCTTTGTAAACACATATACCATAGTTTTTAAGTTTCAACCATTAAAATGCAAATTATAACTTTGCAAGCTCAGCAATATTAAGAAAAAAACGGTACACAGTTTACCTATTGAAAACAAAACTAAAAACTGGTAGCTGCAATCATGAAATTATTCTGCTGTGTTTCAAAGTATAGGCCGATTCATAGAATTTGATGTAATTAAATGCATATTTAATGTACGCATTTGTTTCCACATTGAGCAACATCTGTTATCTTTACTATTCGTAGCATAACATGAATTAAAGCAATTTGCCAATTAAGGTCATGTCAGGACAGTATATCTGATAAAAGGCAAACTCAGTAACGACTGCATCCCATTCAAAGTTTCAGACCTGGGGGCATTTTTACTAACCAGCAGGTTGTCAAAGCCACCAGATATGCATCTTGAAAATCCAAGGGCACCATGAAATCTCCTGGTTCCCTGCCAATACAATCGACCAAAGGGTTTCCATCCAAAACCTGGGTACTCGGATAAATGTGTTGAGTCCCTTAGGTTTAGAATAATATCCCTTTCCTAGTAGATTCACTGGAACCGGGATCTTTACCCCTGACACCATCAGGGAGTGTATAGCGTGCTGGAGGGCCACTTTTACCTTCACCAATATCTAGTAAATGTGAAGTCCAGTTATAACTGACAGTTTTTGTTCTTTCAGAATAAAGACAGTACAGTATAACATAGAGCAAAACCTCATGCATTTAAACAAAATATTTGCAATAGGTTCTTAATCAAACTACAAAAAGCACAACAGCTTAGTAGGACATTGAGCTCTGTATAACCTGGCTACACAGGGAGAGGTATATAGGGCCATGATTTTGGAAAAAGAAGCCCAAGAGGGTCCCTGAGGAGCTGGTAGGTGGGATGTGGTGACTCTCTATAACAGTGAAGACATAATCCATTCTGCATGAAGTCCTGAGGGGACAACCCACCAGACAGGTCATACATGAAACCAGCACAGGGCTTTCGCCTCCCACCTCTCGTTTTATTTCGTCATAACAATATCCCTTATGTTATGCAAAGTAATATATTACAATGTGACAGTGTTTCATACCCAAAATAACCCACAAACCTGCAGCAGAGGGCTAATGAGGAGAAACAGCAGTGATAGTTATAACTGACCGTTTATTCAGGAACAAAGGCAATATAACGTAGCACAATTACACAAGTCACATATAATGCAAATATATATATATATATATATATATATATATATATATATATATATATATAGTAAAGATGAATGGCGTCACTCACAGGTCTTGTAAGATAAGAATCACGCTGACAACTGCGTCACTCTCGTTCGACGTTTCAGTCAAAGAGACTTTTATCAAGAACATACATATGCACACACACACACATATTATATATATATATATATATATATACACATACATACATACATACATACATACATACATACATACATACACACACACACATAAGCTCTTAGTCAACTACAAACAGCACCCTATGCTAAGTAGGAAAATCGAGCTCTGTATAATCTGGCCATCCAAGGAGAGATATACAGGGAGACTGACCAAGCCTCCAGAAAATATTTGCAAGTAACCAACAATACATGTAGGGCCAAAAATACCAAAGTGACCATCTTCACAGAAAAAAAAGTGAACGTGAAGCACTCTCTAACCTCTTATGCCGCAGTCTGGGGGTTTGGGAACAAAAAGTAAACCATTTTCAATAGTGGCATAAGTCACCCAAAAATCCTTGCCTAAACACCTCAGTTTGGCAGGGTCTACATATATATATATAATATATATACACACAGTAAATATATTTGCAAAATAAGGCCATTAACCTCAACTTCCTAGACACATCAGTCTGGTAGGATCTACCTGCATATAGCATCTCTGCATGGGGGGCGTGGCCTGGCAGCCATCAAGAACGGACGTGTGTCTTTTCTCCTGGCAGACATCTCATTGTGGAGAGATCCTGACCCATCTGGACCCTATTGGTGGCCACTGCCCCTTGTCAGCTGCTAGCGGGGGACGCTGCCGCAGAATCGGGAGACATATCCTCTGTCTCTGAGGATTGCAGCCTGCTCACCTCCTAGGATCCCCTGCCTCCAGTACCGCCGCGCCCCGGAGAGGAAACGCGCAACGGGCTCTCTCCTGCCGGCCCGGCTTGACTTTGGGAGCCCTGCTCGCAGCGCCTGTTCCCGCCCGCTGCTGGATCCCACTCACCTCACCCCTCTCCTGCTGGTAAGTCCTGTCACGGCCACGGCTTGGATGAGCGACGTGGCCGTCCTCCGTCTCCAGCCTGTCAGCGGGAGGACTGCTCAATTCGCGGCTGCGGAAGCGATGCGCGCGGTCTCCCGCAGCCCATCTTCCCTCTCTGCCTCTCAAAATAGCTGGACTGATATTCCCGCTTGCCAGACCTGCCACCCCAGCATACGTAAAGGGCAACTACCTGGCACATACCCAGTTCCTTCCTCCTGCCTCCATCTTGGGCCTCACAGACGCTGTGCTACAGCACAAACTCCAGCACTGAAGCCCCAGGGGGTAGTGAATCTAACAGCCTGCTCTCTCTCGTACACACCAAGAGGTTCAACCTATTGAGCTCCCTTTGAAGCTAATATTTGAAGTTAATAACCACCATATTCATCTCTAAGTGCATGATTCATATATCTCCCTATTACTGGCAAGAATTCTCCACCTGGTGGCTAGAGCATGTAACTTCCATTCACTACTGGAATTAATTTTGATACATACATAGTGTTTTTCACTTTAATTCATATCACCATAGTGCCTACTTAAAAGCCGCAAGATGACTGACACCCTTCCATTTTAGATGGGACGGTTCCTTCTTTGATGGCTGCCTAGCTATAGGCTTCTGGGGGGGGGGTCTGTGCTCGCATGTGGCTCACTTACATGACACACCTACGCTAATTTACTCTCTTTGCCCAACTCATTTATTGCCTCCATATATCTCACATTCTCTCAAAATGGGCAAAAACAAGAAAACTACAAACAAGAGAGAAGAATCTCGTCCTAGAAACGAAACACCTCAGTCAGACCTGCGACCTTTCCTCCTGCCAACACCTTCCAAGTCCGGCTCCACTCAAGATAATTTAGAATCTTCTTCGGCCCAGTCTAACCCTTCAAGTCCCTCCTCAATTGAAGACCCTTCTCTTCTATCCTCATCTAAAGTCGGCAATGAGATCAAAGAAATACTGGCTTACATTAAAACCTTACCAACTAAACAAGACCTCCAAATTACCATAAGGCAAGAAATGGCATCGGTCAAACACGATTTATCTCTACTTTCAGACCGTCTTACTTTCTTAGAAGAGTGTCAAGAATCGACAGATAGTACGCTCTCCAAATTTAAGGATGTTATATCTTCCCAATCAACTTAACTCCAAGCTTTACAGTCTAGAATAGACGAACTGGACAACAGGGGTAGACGGAATAACATCCGTATTAGGGGCTTATCGGAAGATGTCCAATCCTCCAACCTGATAGATGCCCTGACGAAGATCTTTAACGAAATCCTCGGCAAAGACCCGAACGATAAAAAAGTTTTTGACAGGGCCCATCGAGCTTTATGCCCTCGAGGCTCTTCCTCGGACAGACCAAGAGATGTCATCTGCCGACTTCACTATTTTACCCAAAAGGAAGATATCCTGCACAAAGTCAGACAATTGGACGGAGTGGACTTTAACGGTGACATCTTCCAAGACTTATCTTGGCACACCCTACAATTACGGAGAGCGCTACGACCTTTGACAGAACTCCACCAACGCCAGCTCAAATACCGCTGGGGTTTCCCATGTCACCTTCAGGTGACGTTCTCCAGCAAAATTTTATCCCTTCACTCCCCTCTCATTCTGTGCTACCCTGAGCTTCCCTACAATCGAGACACGTGAGTGGAAAGACCCTTTGATCCATTTAGACCAGCCACCTCGTCCAGAAAAACACTTTGTGGCAGACAGTTCAACATTCACGACACAGACCGAAGACCACCTCTGTTCATCATGAAGTGGAAGGCACTTGAAAAATGGATATCCGCCTGGTCTTATTGTTCCAGTTTGCTTCTCTTTATTCTAGGTTTTTGCCCGGACTGAGTGAAGTGAACGTTCAACTTGAAAGGATTTCAATCCTTCATTACCTGAGAAACTTTGTTTCTATTAGGGATTACAATTTAATAATGATGTTTCTATATGTCTTGATACGGTTTAAGCTATTATATTCATTGTTGGCTTATGTTGGGATCGCTACATTTGTTCCAATTACGATCCCATTATCCTTTCTCTTTCTCTGATATAGATGTGATGTCAATGTTTTCTTATTATTGTTAATAGTTAACAGGGCCATGTTAGGCATAGACCCCCATGTGCCCCCTTACCCCGCACTCCATGTTTTCACCTACTGAGATCTTGGATAAGATGCTTTATTCCATTATCTCAATCGCGGGATTCTCACTGTTACTGATAGTATTGTATTGTTTACTATTTTTGTGTGTTCTTTTTTTTTTCTTTTTAACACTCTAAATTTTTTTTTTTTCCTTTCTCATTGGGATCTTTATTGCTCTTTATATCTAGGTTTACCTAATGTCTACAGACACTAAACTACATATCTCCTCTATCAATGCCCGGGGCCTAAACATCCCGGAAAAAAGGTCTAAGCTTCTACATTTTTTATGGACCAATAGAGTAGACGTAGCAATGATCCAGGAAACCCACTTTAGATCAGCCACCAATATTCCCTCCCTGTGAGATCGCCATTTCCCTACCTCCTTTTTTTAACAATAACCCTGAGGGAAAGTCAAAGGGAGTTGCCATCCTTTTTTCTCAGAGGCTTCCCATTACCGATATAACTGTCCATAGACTAATCCCAGGTAGAGTCCTCTTGATAAATTGTCAACTTTTTAATCAAACCTTCTCATTCATTAACATATACGCTCCCAATCAAGCCCAACATACTTTCCTCAAATCCGTTCTGGATCAGATAGACCCCCTCATGAAGGGTATAACAATAATTGGAGGTGACCTCAATTGAACTATGGATCCTACTCTAGATACTTCTAATAGCTCCCCTAGTTTCTCAAACGCTAAATACCGCCATGTTAGGAAAGCATTTCTTGACTACCAGTTGGCCGACTCATGGAGAGTCTTACACCCCTCAACCCATGACTATTCTTTTTACTCCCACCCTCATAAAGCATATTCCCGCCTTGATGATCTGTTTTTGAGCCATAGACATCATCATCTGCTCGCTGATGCCTCTATTACATGGTCGGACCATGCTCCTGTCTCGCTGAAGCTGGCTTTACCCCATTTCTCACCGAGACAGTGGACTTGGCGACTCAATGAGTCTATATTACAAGATGCACACTGCAGGGCTGAGATTGCTGCGACTCTAGCTGACTATCTTGTTCATAACGATACTCCGGAAGTCTCCCAGATTACTCTCTGGGAGGCACATAAATGTGTACTCAGAGGCAAATTCATTCAATTGGGTTCCCACATTAAAAAGCATAAATCTGCGCAGACCTCTACCCTGCTCCAGCGTATCAGCCAACTTGAGACCTTACACAAGTCCTCCCTATCTGGGAACACCTACTTCGAGTTGTCTACAGCACGTGCGGCTCTTAATAAATTACTCTCTGACAACATCAAATCATCATTACGGAAATGCAAAAGTAGGTTCTACTAGTGGGGGAACAAACCAGGGAAGCTCCTAGCGCGGGCCTTGAGAACTCTGTGAGCAGCTGGGTTTATACATACCATCAAAGATAGCTCTGGCTCATCTCATTCACTGACATCTAAAATAGCTTCTTGCTTTCAACAATACTATTCTTCTCTTTACAATTTGACAGACCCCTCTACGGAATCATCACCCTTCCCCTCTTCAAAAATGGCCTTAGAATATCTTTCTTCTGGTTCTTTTCCCTCCATCTCTACATCTGATAGAGACTCCCTGGAACTCCCCTTTACGTTAAAGGAGGTTGAATTGGCTATATCTCTTCCTCCCCCTCGGGCAAAAGTCCTGGTCTCCTGGTCCCGATGGTTTGACCATAGCTTATTACAAAACATTTAAAGAAACATTGGCTCCTATGTTACTTCGTGCTTTTAAATCGATCTCTGCAGAATCCCAGTTTTCTAATCAATCCCTAGAAGCTCATATTTCAGTTATCCCTAAACCAGGCAAGGACCCCTCCCTGTGCCCAAGTTACAGACCCATCTCGCTCCTTAATGTTGACATGAAACTATACGCCAAACTCATAGCTAACAGGATTCATCCCCTACTCCCTCAATTGGTCCATAGTGATCAGATTGGTTTCGTTAGAGGCCGGGAAGCTCGTGATAATACTACAAAAGTACTCAATCTTATGCATCTAGCATCCCAGAAGAATACTCCTGTAATTTTCCTATCAACTGACGCTGAAAAAGCATTCGACAGGATCAGTTGGAAGTTTATGAGGTCTGTGCTTGGCCACGTGGGACTGGGTCCTCTTGCTTTACATAGGATTTTAGCCCTATATAAGACTCCTCATGCACGAGTCAGAGTTAACGGCACCTTGTCAGAGGTCTTTCCCATTATGAATGGCACTAGACAGGGTTGCACATTATCTCCGTTAATCTTTATACTATGTATGGAAGCCTTAGCGCGATCCATACGGGCCAATCCTAACATTTCAGGTATATCTGCAGGTGGGACGGAACATAAACTTGCTATATTTGCAGATGACCTGCTAGCTACCATATATCATCCAACTATATCACTACCCCACCTAATGGATGAATTTGCTAAATTTGGAGATTTATCTAATTTTAAAATTAATTCACCAAATCTAGAGCCCTTAACATCTCCTCCCCCTCCTGAATAGTGGCTGGCCTACAATCTGCCTTCCCGTTCTCATGGCACCCCACCCATATCACTTACCTAGGGGTTAAACTCACTAAAGATATGTCACAACTATTCCATGCCAACTTCTTCCCTCTCATTGTCAATTCGTTTAGATTATAACCACTGGCATCTAAAGCAGCTTTCTTGGCTGGGGAAGATTAATGTGGTCAAGATGAACACACTCCCCAAATTGCTTTACGTTCTATCAATTCTCTAATCCGTCAGTTTATTTGGTCTCGAAAACGCCCCAGAATTAGACGAGACTTATTATCGCGGTCAAAATAATCAGGTGGCCTTCAACTTCCAGACATTAAGTCTTATTATCATGCCATCCACCTGAACAGAGTACTTGAGTGGACTAAGAACAGAGACATTAAGCAATGGGTTGCTCTAGAAGGCTGCTTTATGGAACAACATTCTGAAATTGTGCCATGGTTACCTTCTCTTCCCAAATTTTATCCTCTTCACCCAACAATTTCCTCAACGCTTGCTATTTAGAAGTCTATGAGAAAACTTTCTTCCATCACCTCTGACTTTGGTCCTCTTACCTCATTTCTAGCCAATCCCAAATTCCCACCATGCCTTAAACCCTCACATTTTTCAGCTTGGACCTCTACAGGCCTCTTTAGAGTGGGCCAACTGGTATCTGTTTCAGGTATTAAACAATTCTCGGAGATTCGTGAAAATTGGGAAATTCCTCAATTGGATTTTTGGAAGTTCCTCCAGGTTCGCCATTTCTTAAATTCAGACAATAACATAGTTCTAGCAAAAAGGGAACTCACACCGTTTGAGAAACTATGTGTCTCCCCTCTCCAGCTCTCTCATATGATTTCTGTCCTTTATCGATTATTGTCAGAACAAGCACCTTCCCTTCCTCCCTGGACTAATATATGGGAAAAGGATTTAGGCCTTACCCTCTCCGATCAAGATTGGCATAATATCTTCATTAAAACACATTCTAGCTCTATCTGTGCGACCATACGAGAAACACAGTATAAGATTCTTATAAGATGGTATAGACACACCTCTCTTCTGCATGCTATGTTCCATCCCTTCCTAACACCTGCTGGAGATGCTCCTCAGCTCCTGGTTCTTTGAAACATATCTGATGGGATTGTCCTCGACTAACGACTTTCTGGTCTGAAGTGGTCACTATCTCCCAAAGCATCACAGGCCACCCTGTGCCTTCAGACCCTGCTTTTTGGCTGTTAAACCACTCACCCAATCGGTTTCCGGATTAAAAAAATCCCTACTTAGACACTTAAGCAATGCAGCGCGTTCCGTCATTCCTATTAGGTGGAACTCTGATAAATCCCCTTCTCGTAAAGATTGGTTCCATAGGATCAATTATTGTCTATGGAGGATATTATAAGCTCCATGTCAGACAAACTTTCAGACTTTACTAATACCTGGCAACCCTGGTTAGAATATAAGTCTTCCATTGATTATAAGACCTATATGACACTTGCATAACAAAATACCTATTTTATAACTTTCAACTATGGTTTACTATCCCTTTCATATTTGTAAGGATCCCGTTTTTTTTTTTCCTTTTTTTTTTCTTTCTCTTCCCCTATCTCCCTGTAGTATTAGTTGTGTATTTATATTTTGTTTGATGTGAATTTTTTTAAAGATAGATTAACAGATTCAATGTTATGTTTTTTTTTTATGAGAAATGTTTGTATTTCTTTATTTTTGTTAAATACTAATAAAAATAGAAAATATATATAAAAAAAAAACATCTCTGCACAATAGGCAAATAGGCACTAAATCACCAGCCACCAAAGTTGGTAGGATTTCAGTGTAAAGCTGGCCACACACTAGACCAACTTTCATCCAACTTGTTGATTGGTTGGAATGAAAATCTGGTAAGGAATGAAAGCAAATGACAATCAGCAATTTGCTCCCAAATGCCGGAAAATGGACAAAAACTGTTGTTTGTTAAATGTTTGATCTAAACAATTTGTTCAAACTTGTCTGAATGACCATTTTCATCTGTTTTCTGGCATTTAGGAGCAAATTGCTTATCATTTACTCCCATACGTTACCAGATTTTGATTCCAACCAACCAACAAGTTGGATAGTTGGATGCAAGTTGGTCTAGTGCAGGGGTCTTCAAACTTGGCCCTCCAGCTGCTGTGGAACTACACATCCCAGCATGCACTGCCACCTTTTTGATATAACAGCATGCTAAAACTATGTGCAGTGCATGCTGGGATGTGTAGTTCCACAGCATCTGGAGGGCCAAGTTTGAAGACCCCTGGTCTAGTGTGTGGCCAGCTTAATACCTTTCCTAATACAAGGCATACTCAGAGCCACCACAGCTGAGCTTCCCTAATTAATTAGAAAAGAGGGGGATGACCAGCCCAGTTTTCACAAGTACATGTGAATTACAATGTAACCTGTAGCTGAGGGTTCAATTGGAGCACTTCTCTTATGCTGGGCATACACTATACAATTATCTGTCAGATATCTGTCCAATCTGGCTGGTTGGAATGAAAACCTGGTAATGTATGGGAGCAAATGACAATCGATTATATGGTTTTAAACACTGGAAAACGGACAAAAACTATTGTTCAAATTGGTTACATTTGTTTTATTTAACCAATTTGGATGAATGTCCATTTTTGTCTGTTTTCCAGTGTTTGTGAACAAATGTTCAATTGTCATTTGCGCCCATACATTACCAGATTTTCATTCCAACCAGCCAGATTGGACAGGTAATTGCATAGTGTATGCCCAGCATAGGTCATACAAAGGCAACATACCTTCACAGATATCCAGTAATGGTGAAATACGGATATAACTGACAGTTTTCCCAGAAAAATAAAGGCAGTATATAATAAAGCAAAACTTAATTTGCCATAAGCTCTTACATCAACTACAAAAAGCACCAACAGCTTAGTAGGATATTGAGCTCTGTATAACCTGACCACCACAACAGAGAGGTATATAGGTGCATGATCTGGGAAAAGGAAAGCCCAAGGAAGTTCCTGCCCAGAAGCTGGTAGGTTTGACTGACCCCAGCATAGGAGCAGCAGCCACCTGTCTTTCAGCTTCTTTGGACATAACAAGATCTCTATTGGTATGCAAAGTCTGAGAACAAATGTGACAATATTTCACACCCAAATTAGCCCAAACCTGCAGCAGAGGGTAAATGAGGAGAAACAGCAGTGATAGATTATGATTGACAGTTATTCATAAAAAGGCAGCATAACACAGCAGATTTTAAAAAAAAAGTCACATACAATGCACATAGATACAGTTTGATATATAGTCCACCTATATGCACCAAGCTCTTTTAGCAACTACCATAAGGCCCAGGTAGTATATTGAGCTCTGTATAACCTGAACACCGTAGAGAGAGGTATACAGGGAGACCGAGCCAGCCTCCTGAGAAACTAGCCACTGAGAGCACATGAGAGTGGTCTCTGGCCGACTCATATAGAGGGAGGCTGGGAGAAGCAACCAGGACACGGGAAGTCTTACGACTGAACCAGTATCCAGGTCGGGGAGGGGCCGCCAGGGGATAGCGTACATCCCCTCATGCTGTATGGATCCACCCGGCACACTGAGATGGTCGCCACCATCAAGTCCCTGGCTGTCAGGATCCCTCATGTCCAGGTGGTCTAGTGACGGAGACAGTTTACACATGGCTCTGCACAACTGCGTCCTCTGGCGGGTCTCCTACCGCTGGAGGCACGGACTGCCACACAGGGTCCCCCACGTCAGCGGCAGCAGAGAACCCCTTACCTGTCATCCCCGATGTTTCCGGTTGCAGACCTAGGCTGGTTAGGCCCGCCGAAAGTACTAGCCTGATGCTAGAGTTCTGGCCCGGTGGGGGAAGACGGAGCGGCGACATGAGCATCTATCCGGACGCTAAGCTGCTTCAGGGCTTCCATCGGTCAGCCACGTGCCGCCACTCAGAGAAAAAAAACAAAAAAAACAAAAACTTGTTTGGGGACTACTCCTGCACCAAACAGCAAAAAACTGACTGCCTGTAGCCAGGGGCGGGGTATATATGGAGGAGGGCCCAGGGCATCCTGGGAGCTATAGCTTGTTGACTGGTGCCTGGATCACTCCAGCTACATACCCAAGGTAATTTCTGTGGACCCTATGGAACCCAAAGAAGAAAGCTGTAAAATCACAGAACGTTGTGTAGAAAACAGCCGCTGACATTGTAATGTAGCATTTCAGATACAAATGCAGTTGCCTAAAAAAAATACATGCTGCATATCTGCTTGTACGTCTTATTTTCTCTGCATTGTAAATAAGACGCCTTTAGGGCTAAACATTTTGTGAGTCAGTTTTAACACCAGTTAAGCTGCTCATGGCTGGGCAACATGAATTATCGGAGTTCGAATGGAGCATCAGAGCGGGTGCCCAACGAATTTGACATTCTATTTCTGAAGTTGTGTGGACACTCAACATTCCTCTATCTACGGTGTCACGTGTGTACTGGAAATACCTCATGGAAGGCATAACCACCCATTGTGGGCAAGGCAGTGGCCGACCACAGGTGCTTAATGATCGTGACCAGCGGTGTCTGGCCAGAATTGTCCATGGAAAACAGACAAGCGACACTGGCTCAAATCACATCTACATTCAATGCAGGAGGTACCAAACGCATATACAGCAGATCAGTGCAGCGTTCTTTAGCTTCCATGGGATATGGGAACAGAAGACCCTCCAGAGCGCCCCTGTTAACACTACGACACAGCACCTCAGCAGGGCTTGTGACATTGCTAATTGGACCCTGGGAGGACTGGCAACATGTGGTGTGGTCCGATAAGTCAGGGTTTCAGTTGTTGCAGGCTGATGGTAGGATTCCGGGGTGGTGCAGACCCCATGAGGCCATGGACCCCAGTTGTCAACAAAGCACCATGCAGGTCTGCCAGAACTCGTCATTGACCAGTAACCGCTACACTGCATTGCTTGATGACCATTTGCAGCGCTTCATGGACTTCATGTACCCCCAAAACGATGTACTATTCCAGAAGGATAATGCACCATGTCATCAGGTTGTCCAGTACTGGTTCAAGGAGCATATTCGGGAGAGGTCGGACGAAAGGTGTGGCCACCACATTCGCCAGACATGTACCCAATTGAGCATTTATGGGATGTGGTAGAGAGGTCCAATCACACCCAAGACGTCTTCTATCCACTTGTGGAATCGATGCCACGCAGAGTTGTTGTACTTCACAGGGCCAGAGGGTGTCCTACACGTTACTAGACATCTATCCATGAATTTTGACACTTGTGTATAAGAAAAAAGCATGTGACTGCAAGTGTCCATGATATGCATCTAACAACAATACTGCCTCTGATCATGAATAACTAGACAGCCTGAATGCTGCAAAAAGAGCGATGCAGTCACCTGATTTCCTAACATATTATTATTATTTATTACCAGTTATTTATATAGCGCACACATATTCTGCAGCGCTTTACAGAGAATAGTTGGCCATTCACATCAGTCCCTGCCCCAGTGGAGCTTACAATATATATATTCCCTACCACATGCACATACACACTAGTGTTAATTTTTTATGTTTGAAGCCAAATTAACCTACCAGTATATTTTTGGAGTGTGGGAGGAAACTGGAGCACCTGGAGGAAACCCACGCAAGCACAGGGAGAATATACAAACTCCACACAGTTAAGAGACGAGGTGGGAATTGAACCCACGACCTCAGTGCTGTGAGGCAGTAACGCTAACCATTACACTGTCTGTGCTGCCCATATATGTAGATAGAAAAGGTAAACTAGGTAGGCTAGGTGGCACTTCACATGAAGTTCACATTGAAACAAATATGCTTCAAACAACATTTTATTGCTATACAAATTTAACGACTGGCATACTAGGCAAGCATAGAGTGCAGAGGGGAATGTATGCTTTTTCTATGCTTTTGTCACATTGGCAGAAGAAGTGTTAGCCTATAAAGGAATGGCATGGATGCTAGTTTTCTACTTTTATATATTTTCCCCCTTCATTCTAATAAATGTTGGGAGGTGGGATATAAATCATAAAATAATGTTTGGGTGGACCTCTTTAAAAAACCAACAAAAGTTAAGTTTTCAATTAAGAGTCATATTGGGCTGACCCTCCACCTCAACTCTGTAGAAAAGTACAATAATACCTCCTCATTCCATTAAAGATAGGTGAAGGCTGAAACCATATATTTACATCAAAGTCCTAAAAGGATTTCATGAAGGTCAGGAAATAGAGAATGCAATCATAACTGTTTTAACCTTTATAAATGTCACTGTTTGTGTGTATTTTTGTAATTTTCCCAGTACAGCATTATGGTCACTTGGTCCAGTTCACCAGTCACTAGTGCCTGCTGTGTTAAAAAAGCATCTCCCTCCAGTGGCATAGAAGTGACAGAGAGAATTGTGGACTTATTTAGTGACATGAAAATTACTATTGGTTACTCAGCTCAATAATGTACAGCCTGTGAGATATAGTAACCCAAATAGTGGCCTCACTTGCTCTTTAAGTCAAAACATTTTTTCGAACTGTGTTTATATTTAGCTGTGCTTTTCTTTCTGAACATGCGTGAATCTATGTGAATGGAGTCATGAACAAACAGTCAAATAGATACATACTTATGTTTAGAGTTTTTAACTAAAATTTTGTTTTGTGTGTGAATTTCCCAGATTTGTTTAAACTGGGTTAATTTTGGTTTTTAAATACTCAGACACAATATATCTATGGCTTAACAGAAACAGATAATGCAAAGTGTTGCAGTTTTACTAGCTCGAGGTCCATGCTAAAATGGTCAGCCCTGTCCTTAGCTGAGTAAACAAACCAAATGATGGGATTGTGTGAGCGTTTAGCTGCTATTTCTAGCTGTGGGTTTTGGAATTATACAGGATAAATTATTAAGACCTTTTCATTGCCTGAGGGAAAGAAATAATTTGTACTAGAGTGATCGCTTTTTCAGTTCCTAAGGAGAACATATATAAAAAAAATGTGCAGCTTTGAATAAAAAGGTTGTGTAGGTCATTGGTTTTACTCTTATACATTTATCATAATCCTGGCTTGAATTGGTGCTCATGACATAACTGATAAGGCAGGGATCTAGGTTTATATGCACTCACACACTGCTCAATCCCTGAATGACCAAGTAAGAGACATTCAGCCACAAACTTTGGTAACCAAGCTGTATTTGTATACTGTTGTAAGGTGGAATGAGCTAATAGACTGGATGAGGGGTACAATGGTTCTTGTCCTAAAACACAATGAAGTAATCTGAAACATTGTGACCAAGACTGAACTGTAATCAAATAAGGATCACTATTTTGGTTATGCACAGAGAAAATTTTAGGCCAATCAGTCTTTAGGTGCCCATACATGGTGCGATAAAGCAGCCGATCCGACAGATTGGTACGATTTGGCTGCTCTATTGTACCATGTATGGGCATGATAACGGACAGAGCGCGCACCCATGGGGTCATACATCGCACCCCCAGATCTTACTACAGGTTCAGTCGATCTGGGGATACGATGTGCAATCCCATGCAGCACTATGCGGGTGGGGGAGCCGGCATATCAGGCAGTCAGCGATCGCACAGTGTGTGGGGATCACTCGATATGTCAGACGTCTGATCCCCCATCGCGACGCATGGTGCCTATTGCACAGTGCATGGCCAACTTTTGCTAATAAATTGATGTGTTCATGTGCATTTTTAGATGTTTTGCAACTTAAAATGGAATTAAAAAACTGTAGCAATTATGCATACAAAACCACTAATTTTCCATGTAATAAAATTAGTGACCATGTATAATTTTTCAATTAAGGCACCATTAAAAGACAAGAGGACTCGAAATTTCTTTAGTGGACAAAGTACTAATTATTACATAATAAAACAAGCCCTTAAATACTTCATTTGTAGAAGGATTTATTTTATAAAATTCAATAGTACATATCACATTTTTAAAGGTAATAACCCATTGTAGTAGTAGTATTATGTAAGGTACCTCAGTACTCTACAGTGCTGGGCAGCAGAAAAACAAGACATACAATGCAAACAAAGTAAATGCAGCCATGAGAAAAATGGGTAGGGAGGGTCCTGTACATGAGAGTTTACAGTATTCCTCGTATTCTCACAGGAAGGGCGCCCAACAAATAAAAATCAAATCATTTGGCTTGCAGTGGAGGTTAGGACAGTTGTGGGGCAATTATAGTTATGGTAGACTTTCCTAGATAACTCCTTTTCTTCGAGGTCCGTAGGGTCCACAGGGCTACCATGGGGATATTATGGTTGGAAGACCAGGCACCAAACAGTTAAAGCTTTGGCTCCCAGAATGCCACGGGTCCTCCTCCATTTATACCCTGCCCCTATTCATAGGACTTCAGTTTAGTTAACAAGCCTAAAGGCAGGAGAAGAAAATAGGAGAAGGAAGAACAATCGTAAACCAGGAACACTCTTACAGAAGATGAGGGACTCTGAACGAAAGAAAAGCACCCAATAAAGGTGAGTCAGGGTAGGTGCCCTGTGGACCCTATAGACCTCGAAGAAAAAGAGTTATCTAGGTAAGTCTACCATAACTCTATATTTCTTCTTCGGGGTTCATAGGGTTCCACAGGGATACAATGGGGAATGTCCTAAAGCAGTTCTCCTAGGGTGGGGGACGCTCCTCAGCAGAAAGGAGAACTTGTCGCCCAAAGGAAGCATCCTGGGATGCAAAAGTATCAAAGGCATAAAACCTAAGAAATGTGTGGACAGAAGACCACGTGGCAGCCTTGCACAATTGTTCAGCAGCGGCACTAGGACTAAATGCCCATGATGGCCTTACAGACCGAGTAGAATGTGCTGTCACCGTGCTTGGGACAGTAAGATCAGCCTCTGTGTACACATGAGAAATAGTCATGCATAGCCATCTCGCCAGAGTCTGCTCATTAGCTGGCCTCCTCGTTTGTGAAAACCATATAATTAAAAAAGAGAATCTGATTTTCTAACAGTCTGTACGCTCCACATAAATATGGAGAGCACGAACTACATCTTCACCTACATAAAGGTCTGGAGCCTGAAAAGCTGAAACAACGTTCTTCATTTACATGAAAACGGGACACTACCTTAGGAAGGCAACCCTCCCTTGTACGAAGAACAGCTTTATCCTGGTGAAAAATCAAAAACGGGAAGCGACAAGAGGCTGCTGCCAAATCCGAGACTCAAGCGAGCAGAAGAGATAGCAAGAAGAAAAAGTGTATTTGCTGTCAACCACTTCAAATCTACCGAGTCTAAAGGTTCAAATGAAGGAGCTTGTAACCCCTTAAGAACAAAAAAATCCTACGGTGCTACCGGTGGAACAAAAAAGGAGGCTGAACTCGCAGAACTCCTTGGAAAAAAAATTCTAACATCTGGTAATGAAGCAATCTTCTTCTGGAACCAGACTGACAGTGCAGAAACATGCATTCTCAAAGTGGCCAGGCGGAGACCATTGTCTAGCCTGCAGAAAAGCCAGTATCCTGGAAATCCTGAACACCCTAGGATCATATTCCTTATGAGAACACAACTGACCAAAAGAATGCCAAAGTCTATAAAAGATGCAGGCAGAAGCAGGCTTCCTTGCTCTAAGCATTGTTTGAATTACATAACTGGAAACTTTCTTCGCTTTTAAGATCAAAGATTCAAGAGCCACGCCATCAATGTCAGACGGGGCAAGTCCGGATGTCGGCAGAGATCCTGCGATAGTAGATTCTGCCACAGAGAAAAAAATATGTACTGTCTACCGACAGATTCTGTATGTCAGTGAACCAGTGATGTCTGGGCCAAGCTGGAGCCACCAGTATTACTGCTCTGCCTTTTTGCTTGAATTTCCTGAGCACTCTTGGGAGCAGAGAAAGTGGAGGAAAGAGATATACGCCAACTTGAAGTCCCATCTAGCTGCCAGTGCGTCCATGAAGGCTGCTGATGGGCTTCTGGACCTGGCCCCATACCTGAGGACCTTGTAGTTGCGGCCTGACGCCACAAGATCTCTCTCTGGCAGACCACATTTGTTTACCAGGAGCTGAAACACTCCTGGATGGAGAGATCACTCTCCGGCATGTGTGTCCTGGCGACTTAGGAAGTCCGCTTCCCAATTTAGCATTCCTGGAATGAATATTGCAGAGATTGCAGGAAGATGACATTCTGCCCAAATCAGAACCTTTGTCACTTCTTCCATATCTGCATAACTTCTTGTGCCTCCCTGATGATTGAGGTAGGCCATTGTAGTCGCATTGTTGGACTGGATCTGGACCGGCCTGCCCTGGAGCAGGTCCTGTGTCTTGATCAGTGCTCTGTATACTGCTCACAGTTCCAGAAGGTTTGTTGGCAGAGGACTTTCTTGATTTGTTTATCTTCCCCAGAACGGGCACCCTTTGTTTAAATCATTATCTCTCAGCCAGCACAGGAGGGAGTGACGAACCTCTGGAGTGAGAAGAAACATCTGAGACATTATAAGATGAGAGGTTTGTGGCAATATTTCTCATGTGGTGAGACAAGACTGGGAGAGGAACTGGATGTGAGGAAAAAAACAGTGGGTTTGAGACTGATGATACAGTATTGTGAGGTTATTGTCAGGGAGTGAGATTTGAGGGAAGGTAAGGGAGGGTGGAACAGGATTTGCTCAGCTTTGGACAGGTTTCTTAGGCACAGCAGATATACAGGGACGTATCTATAATGGGTGCAAGGTGTGCGGGGAACACGGGGGGCCCCGCACCGCACACCCTGCACCCATAATATTACTTACCTCTCCAGAGTCCCACGTCGGCGCGGGGGTCCGGCGCTGTGAAATGACTGGAAAATGGCCGCGGCGGCCATTTTCCCATATTTGCGCATGCGCAGTACAGGGATAATGGCTGCCGCGGCCATTTTCCTTGTGATCTGTGCATACATTATAGACTCCGGGCACACTCTAGTGCCCAGAGTCTATAACTCTGGTGCTGGCAGCGCACAGCTCAGTGCGCTGCCGGGCGGAGAGGAGGGGGCCCATGTCGGAGACTGCACACGGGCCCCCTCCTCTCTAGAAATGCCCCTGCAGATATACTATCCACTTTGGAACAATATAAGAGTTCTCTTTGTGTACAGTTAAGTGCTCTCCATTTTACAAAACAAACTACATATGCTTTTCTCTAATAAGAGTAGAGATGGATGTGCTACAAAGGCATGGGGGAGAGGTGCAACAATTCAAGTGGATGACCATTTTAAGTTCATTAATGGAGGGCCTGCACATATGCAGTGATGCACTAATTTGGCTTTACTGTGCTTGTACTGTGATTTTAATAGATCACAGATGGTAGTGAAACCATACCTCTGCCATTCCTCCCCTGCAACCTCTCAATGGCACTAAGGCTGCAGCTGCTGATATACAGAGAGAATTTAATTCTATTTATTTTATTTAGCATTTAAATCTTCCCTAGGAGAAGGTAAGCACAACTTTAACTTATTCACTTGCATACACTAAAACAGAGTGTACACTATTGTTTTCCTTTCATGTCTTTCATTTCTTTTCATAGATAAGAAAATGGATTCATACTTAGGATATTCACATCATCCTTACTCCTACTTCAATGTGGCCAAAAAAAAAAAAAAAACCCAGAGATAATGTATAAAAAAAGCTTCATATTACTATACTTATGTGAGCAAGTACAGTAGTATACAGTAGTGCTCTTACTTTTACAGCAGGGGTGGGGAACGTCTAGCCCGCGGGCCATATAAGGCCCACAAAATCGTTTGGTCTGGCCCTGCCAAGGCAACCATGGGCGGGACTCGAAATTCAATAAATCTAAGTTTTTTTTTCATAGCATCCATAATTGTGGCGGCCAGGCTGTGGCTCTTTCAGCATTCCACAGTGACACTACTCCAGTGGTGGGATTCTCCCCCTCAGCAGGCTGCTACTATGGCAGCACAGCGGGCGTACAGGGCTGTCATCAGTGAGGTCGGGCTGGTTACATCAGTGCTGGTGAGAGGACCCCAAGGCTGCCTCTCCAACTTGCCTGTCACACGACCAGGAACCATCAAGGACTGCCCCTCTACTCTGCCTGGCGACATACAGACACAAAGCCTCCCCCTCCTCTTGGCTGCCAGAGCCCAACAAAGGAGTAAGTGAGATGGTGAGTTAACTGCATTTTTGACCAAATAAAGCAGGCTAATTTTTAAGTTGATAATTTTGTATGGCCTAGTCCCTCAGTGTACAGTAGTGCTCTTAATTTTCTTCATTTTGGGACTCCATGTGAAAAAAGTAACAATAAGAATGCTCTCTTAGGGGGGCGTGGCCTGACTGGCAAGCAGGGAAGACGTGCTTTGCTGCAGCTCCCTAAATTACCCTGCAAAACCACCTGTTCCCGCCGACTCCTGTGGTTATAGAGGGTCCTCTCCACAATCTTACCCACACGGGGCCCCACTGACCTCCTGGCTGACACCCAGGACAGAGTTACACCTCTGGGGCCTTTGCGGCCTACTCCGCCTCCAGAAGCCGCGGCCTCGATTTTGGCGCCAGGCCCGAGTTTGCCGCGATAATCGCCGATCACCGCCGGACGCTGCCACAACTACCATACCCTAACGGGACCCTCGCTGTCTGGCTGGAGAGGTGGGATAGGCAGCCTGTATCAACAGGAGACCTCTGGAAAGGCCCGTGATCGGAGTCGCAAACCTCAGGAGGACGCCATTTTAAACCCTATCCTCTACCCTGCAAGCGCTGAGTGCTGGAGGCTGCCCACTCTCTTTAGCATATACATGCTCTGTGGCCTCTCTCCTACCTACTAGCTGGGCTTCTGTGGTGAAGTGGTCACTGGCTGCTCTGTGCTTGGCGCTATTCCATTAACCTGCTGCCGCTGCTGTGTTGCATGAGGACCTCTGGGTGACTCTTCTATTTCTCTGCCGAAGGAAGGTGAATCTGCAGGAGGGGTCTGTATTACTCTTGCATTGCACCTGTAGTGTTATTACATCATATTGCACCCTATAACTTTGCTCACTCCATACATGAGGGTCTAGCTCCCTCTTGTGTCAGCATGATGTAAGATCAAGATTTAAAGAAACAGTGCCTCAGAATATATCATCAAAGATTTCCGGTGGGCGGGCCAAACGTAGCGGCCCCCTTTTTTAAGAGAAGCTCCCTGTTCACTGTTGACCCAAGAAATAAATAAATCTTACTGGACAGCAACCAGGGATAAGCTCAGGCAAGGCGCTCACATCAACGCCGGCTCCCTGCTCTCTATACCCCCGGATCACGGCCTTGTGGCATATTGCGCTGCGGCCATTTTATTGTAATTTCTGGCGGCTGTTTCTCATATATTGACAGAGTGCTCAATGCGGCCAGTGGAAATAGACGGCGCCTATTTTGACTTCCTGCCCATAGTTCCTCTTCTACAGACAACGCCTTGTATTATTCTACATATATCCTAACAAGGAGCGCCACTTTAATCAACAGACACGCCAGTATCCCTTGCCCTTCTCTACTCACAAGAATCTCTCCACACTTGGTGTCTACAATGGAAAAATATGTGGCAAAAACCCCCAGAGGTCCTAGAGGCTCGCAAACTGGGCGCAATAAGGACAAAGCCTCAGCATCTGATGCTTCTTCTTCTCCAATGTCTTCTAAAAGGGATGACTCAATTGATGCTCTATTCGACACCGATAAATACAGTTCCCAATCTGTACAAAAAGCTAAAGAAATATCAGACATCATTTCGCCCTTACTTGATATAAAATTAGCACCACTAACAGAGGCAATTACAGCTGCAACTGCGCAACTCACACAACATTCCCAACGGCTGACAGAGCCGGAGGATCGCATCTCTACATTGGAAGACGAATTACATGAGGCAAAGTCTCTTCTCCAATCACATGATTCCACTGTGGCGGCTCTTCATGACAAACTTGAAGATATGGAAAACCGTAACAGAAGAAACAATTTACGTCTTATAGGTCTCCCTGAATCAGTGAAACCAAAAGATCTTCTCCACCTAGTATCTACATGGCTTCCTGAAACACTGGGTATATCATCTACCTCCTCATCCATCTTGGTGGAACGGGCGCATCGCATTGGTCCGGATGGTCAGAATACTCAACAACGTCCGAGACCTGTCATTTTCAAGCTTCTGAACTATCTTGACAAAGTTAAAATATTGGAGGCTTACCGCAAATCTACAGGCGTTTACTACGACGACTTCAAATTGCTATTGTTTCAAGATTTTTCTTTTCAGGTTTCCACAAAGAGAAGAGAATTTTCCACAGTTTGCAAGGAACTGTTTACTAAAGGCGTCCGTTTTGCGCTCTTGTATCCAGCTAAATTGAGAATCTTTCACGCTGGAAAGCCACATTACTTCGCACATAATTTTCTTCAGTCCCTGGGATCTGTCTCTCCTCATTCTACCCTGGACGATAATGACTGAACATTGGGAGAGTTGATAAGTATTACATTATTGTCTGTTTGACATATCCCTATTGCCTTTTCTATATGTTATCTTTATATATTATGTCATTATTACTGCTACATTTAGCTGTGGTGTATTTTTGTTACGTATTTTTGCTGAATATGTATGTTTTTCATTCATATGTATTCCGACCCTTAGGGTTGTGCTCTTCTAATCTTTTTGATTACTGGTTTAAGTTGGGATGCCCTCAGGGGCTACCAAACTGGGTTTTTCAAATATGTAAAAATTTTGATAGATAACACAAATACACGTAAAAAACAACCTATGTCCACACTGGGTTTGCTTTGATTGTTCAGGTTATCGGTCATTATCAGGGATTCCCCGTGATTGCCCCCTTCTCTGCTCGCTGGGACAGGGTAAGGGAACCGGATAGAGTAGTTTCCTTTTTCATGTTTCCCAAAATGGGGGTTGGTTGATGTCTACTATGCCACTAACTGACAATCCTAATGTCCTAACCAAAAGATCCATTAAATTCTTATCTTGGAATGTAGAGGGGTTAAACTCACCTGTTAAAAGGAAAAAGATACTACGTCATCTTAAGAAATTTCGTCCAGACGTGGTTTTTTTTACAAGAAACGCACTGGAAATTAGATGACCCTAATACTTTGAAGGATAATTGGATACAAGAGTACAAAAGTGCGTCCTTCACTACGAAAACACGGGGTGTGCTTATTTTGTTTGGTAATTCTATTAATTATAATATATTAGAGAAGTGGATAGACCCAGAGGGAAGGTTTCTCTTTTTGAAGGTGAATATTGAAAACGAGATTTTCACCTTTGCATGTATATACGCCCCTCCAGGCCCTAATGCTTCCTTTTTCTCAGACATCTATGCAGCTTTACAAGGCTGGCTAGAAGGTTCCTTGATTTTAGGAGGTGACTTTAATGTAGCATTTGATTCCTCATTGGATGTTTCAGGTGGGCCTAGACAGACCGGAGGTAGACGTGGATTGCCGTCTACTTTATCATTGTTTATAGTCTTTCCAACTAATTGATCCATGGAGACATTTAAATCCAGATTCTAGAGAATATTCCTTTTTCTCGCACCCACATAACTCCTTCTCTCGGCTTGACTATTGGTTGATACCAGGGATCTTATGTCATAGGGTTGAAAATGCTACCTTAGCTGACATATTAATTTCAGACCATGCACCCATATGGTTTACTATTAAGTTGGAGGTTCCACGTTTTTCCTCTTTTAATTGGCGGTTCCCAGATTATTTGGCCTCTTCGGAAGACTTTCAACAACAACTAGTTCATCATTTTCAAAATTATTTAACAGATAATGTTGCTCATAATCAGAATATTAATCTTCTCTGGCAGGCGTCCAAACCAGTTTTAAGAGGACATTTATTAGCTTACGTATCTTTTAAAAAGAAAAAATTACAACAAAGATTCCAACAAGCTAGTGCTACTGTAACGTCTACCTACTCTGATTTATTGAATGATCCCTCTGAGGTAAATAGACAATCCTACAGGGAAGCTAAGGCCTTATATGATACTCTTTGTACGGAGCAAGCCCAAAAGAATCTGACTTATCAGAAAAATAGATACTTCCGATGGGGTAATCGACCAGGTAAATTGTTGGCAAATCTAATAAGGTCCTCTACTAACCGCAAACATATTTCCTCTATAAAAACTTCTACTGGGTCACTTAGCACTAATCCAGAAATGATTAATGACACCTTTCTTACCTTTTTTGATTCTTTATACCAAGCACCCCCTGATGAACCTACACAGGGAATTGAATTTTTGAGACAAGCGGGTCTTCATAAACTCAATAATGACGATAGAGAGGCTATCTTATCTCCTATAACAGACTTAGAAATAGAATCAGTAATTAAATCATTGCCAACAGGCAAAACACCAGGTCCAGATGGATTCTCAGCAGCCTACTATAAAATTCTCTCCTCACACATTGTACCACACCTTTCAACACTATATAATTCCATTATTGCAGGTAATTCAGCCCCTTCAGGTTTTAACACAGCTCGAATTATCATGCTGCCAAAACCAAACAAGGATCCTACTCAGGTGTCATCCTATAGACCCATCTCTCTATTAAATCAAGATTTCAAAATTTTCACAAAAATATTAGCTATACGTCTCCAACCTATTTTGTCCAAAATACTTCACCCGGCACAAACAGGTTTTATAAAAACCCGTCACTCTGTTCATAACATCCGCACATTGTTGGCTACCATGATCAAAACACACCAGCTGAAAGAGAGGGGGAATATAGTGATTAGCTGTGATGCGGACAAAGCATTTGATAGAGTGTCTTGGTCTCATCTTATTAGAATATTTAATTACCAAAATTTTGGCCCTGCTTTCTTACATGTCTTTAACAGTCTATACCAAAATTCAACTGCCTTTTTGACTATTAACTCATTAAACACACGTTCTATCTATTTATCACGTGGTACAAGACAAGGCTGCCCATTATCCCCGCTTTTATTTAATTTGGCCCTTGATCCCCTCCTTCGACATTTCATTAAAGAGACTAGATGGCAGGGTATTAAATTTGGTCAGATAGAAATTAAATTTTCAGCATTTGCTGACGATCTTCTGCTGTACTTTGCAAACCCAAAAGTGGCTATGCCTTTCCTGGTCTCTTTACCTTTGAATCAGTAGCTGGGTTTAAAATCAACTACACTAAAACTGAAGCACTGGCATTTTTTCCTGACGCAAAATTGGGTTGGGGGGATTCTCTCCCTTTCAGATGGGCTGCTGATTGCATTACTTATCTTGGAATCAAGATTACTACACACCCCTCCCACCTATATGTTGCTAATTACACACCATTATTACAAAAGATTTTTTCAGATTTTACGAAATGGAGATATCTCCCTTTGTCCTATATTGGTAGGTGTCACCTATATAAAATGATTAGTTTCCCAAGGCTACTCTATGTTCTCCAAATGCTTCCTCTTATACCATCAAAGAATGACCTGAAACTGCTAAACAAAGCCCTAACAAAATTAATCTGGGCAGATAAACGTCCCAGAATATCACTATTCAAATTACAACAGACGACTGATTTAGGTGGTGTCAATTTGCCATGTCTCCAATCCTATGCCCTAGCGGCTAATTATAGAATCGCCATTGATTGGATAGGGGGGGCTAACAATTATACCACAAGATCTATGGAACAAGCTTTTATTCCAGACTGGAATCTAATATCTCTTTTACATACACCTCCACAATCTCTACCAACAGAAGTTAAAGATAATTTATTACTTTATACTACTTGTATGGCATGGAGATTGGTCCGTTCTAAATTGAAGATATCTAGATATGCATCTTTATTATTACCTCTCTGGGGCAATCCAGCCTTTTGTCCTCATAGAACATCGCTGATATTTAAGATATGGCATGATAAGGGCCTTAAATATGTTTATCAATTTTTAAATGCAGATACTATGAATCCACTAATGCGTTCTCAATTACAAGACTTACACCCATCTATTACAATCCCTTTATTTCCATTTTTACAAGCCTTAAGTTATGTACAATCAATATTGCATGGGTTAGGTGAGAGGGACATGGAATGCGGATTGGATAACATGGTGCGCTGTAGACCTGAGAACCTCTATTCTACCTCACAGATATATGCGAACTCTCGTTCGCGACTTAATATAGATTCCGGTAATGTGGGATTATTAAAATGGAACATTGATTTCCCTGAGCTTTCATTGAAAACCATATTAGCTTCTTATGTCAAACTAAATAAACAATTAATTTCAATTTCATATACTGAAATGCATCAGAAAATACTACATAGGGCATATTTTACACCAAAATTGAAGTTCCTCATCGGTGAGTCTTCCACTTCCAACTGCTATAAGTGTGGAACCCCAGAGGCTAATATTATACACTGTCTATGGGCCTGCCCTCAGGTGCAAGCATTGTGGATGAATCTTCAAAATTATATCAATAATACACTTAAGATTAAGTTTGTAGTCACAAAAACTTGGGCTTTTTGGGATATTCACCCCCAGGATACTGTTCATGGCCCCTCCAAAGGTAATCGTGTGTTACTTGCAAAATTGGCAGCAGCCACTAAAAAGACAATTTTATCTCAATGGATCTCATCAGATCCTATATCTATAACACTATTACACCCTAGAATTTCCTTTTTATTTTCTATGGACTGGTCTGAGGCATCATTGCATAAAGAAAAGCAGGTCAAACGGTTCTTTGACACATGGCTCCCATACATACACAATTTATCCCCAGTAATGAAAGAAAATTTGAGGAAATGTTTTCAGTTCACTTCTTGGTATAACCTGGAGGTTCTTAGTAATAGCACTCCTCCCTTTTGAATTTCAGATTGTTTTGAGGGTTGGATTGTATGTTCATTTTGGAATCTTCTAAGATATTGTCAAATATATTGACTCTGATGAAGTTACGATTGGATATATTTGTGATGTTCAAGTGTTTTATAACTGTTGACCATTCTATATTGTATGATTGTATACAACCCAGATGTGTACTATTTATGTTATTTGCAAACCTATCAATAAAAATTGTTTAAAAAAAAAAGAATGCTCTCTTAATGAATAGGTCCACATCCTTACTAGAACAGGTCAGAGTGAATTTTCAATCTACACAATCTTTATTTTGTCCATTGCTTCTGTTCTATCTATAATCAAACAAATCGTTAATACTGGATTATGCAGGTAAATGCCTTCTTATATTTGGGACAGGCTGTTCTTATGCCCCATACATATCCCTTTATACGGGGCTAGCTTTTGGAAGGAGTCACTATAAAATAACCTATAGGAGTCTAGAAGGCACTCCTATGGCAATAGTTATGTCCACTCCAGTGGGAAAGTGAGTCCTGCAAAGAAGAAATTGCAGAACCCCATTTTTGGGCATGCAATGTGCTGAGGTATACACACAGTGTTGCACTTTCAATGCTGTGTATAGCAGGAATCGATATGAAATACCGACAGTTGGGATCCTGGCGGTCAGAATCCCGACACCGGGATCCAGACAGGGTTAACATACCAACACTTGTTGGTCCGTATGCTAACCCTCCCCCTCTCCCTGCCCTAACCCTCCCTCATGGTGCCTAACCCCAACCTCCCCCCTAGTGCCTGAACCTAACCTCTCCCTCCCCGTACCCTAAACCTAGTTCTACACCCATAGTGCCTAACCCTAACCCTCCCCTTAGTGCCTAACTAACCCCTAAATCTAACCCTCCCCCAACCCCGTTACTTAGCTTCGGCATCCCGGCAGTAGGGATGCCAGCGCCGGAATTCTGACTGGCACAGGTATTCTGGCGCCGGTAATATAAGCTTTGGCATCCCGACCACCAGGATGCCAAACGCATACCGTATAGCAAACTGGGGATCGGTAAGTGATAAGGAAAAAGATTTTTATGGCCCTAGGATCATTAGGAAACAAATTGCAAAATATATCAAATATATTTGCAGCATTTTTCACAAACTTTAACAGCCCTTTATGACATAATTATAAATCCAAAATAGTTTTGATAACATTCTGGAAGAATGAAAAGTTTTTCATTACTGATGAATTATAAAATAAATTCTAAACATCACATATGCTTCAAAAATAAGACATTCAACAGAGATAGTAGTTGATTGCCATAGACTAGTTACACACACACACACACACGCACATCGGTTTTGTCCATCCGTGAAAATAAAAAAAGGTTTTTTTCCCGGATAGACTACTTCCATCCACATGCAACGGATTTTATTCGGATGAAACAAGGCCACTGGACGTCTGAAATCTGTGTGCATGGAAGCATGCATAAAGTTATGTGAGGCACTAAGTTATGGAGATGGCATGTCACGACACAGCAGCCCTGGTCCTAGTCAGTGGTTATCACGGCTAGAATACGCTTGACCGTGCCCTGTTCGTGCAGTGTGAAGGCCCTAATGTATTTGTCACTTCCACTGAAATTAAACAGAAAAAAATATATATTTTTTTTTTTTGCAGGACGGACAAATCCGTTGCGTGTAAAATAGCCCATAGAGGACTAGGTACAAACTGAAATAGGAATGATATTTTGATTAATCGCTGAAAAATGTAAAAAATTAAAATAAGTTAGTGATTATCAGTCGCAGATTTTTACTTCCAAACATCATCAAGGTTAGACATCTGACAAGATCATATTATTCCTACTAATAAGTCCATATTGGAGTATATAATACCAGTAAAAGCAAGCAAACAAGTGTAGGGATGACACCTTTTGCTTAAAAGGACCCTGTCCCCACTGTAGGGATCAGCAGTGGCATGACAAATGATTCTTGGAACCTCGCTGCTCTATTTACTAACATTTGCTGCTCTCTTCCATTAACCTCACATGCCAAATTCAGGTGTAAGCGCTAGTTGTCCAGCTCATATCAAGAGTGGCCAAGATTGACATGCAGTGTTATAAGCTTTTTCTCAACACCAATGGGTAGCCAGCCTTACATTCTTAGGAATTAAATTTCACCATCATACATTGTGCTTCATGAAAGATCAAAGCCTGATTAAATTGAGATAGTCAACTAAACAATACTTCATTCCCTACTTAAACTGACAACTACTGAACAATTTGCCTCACCAGAAGAAATCATTGAATTGCAGCCAAAACATATACAAAGTGACACCATTCATGCTTGAGTGTGCCTAACGTCAGAATGAATTTTTCATAAAGGCCTAATTTTTTTGGAATCAGTCAACTAAGATGGTCCAAGCACATAGACACAAACCACTTAACGGTCAGTTGCATGGATGCGATCACATCCACCTGGGCTTTCAATGACATGGTTGTATCAGTTTTTATTTTATGAGTTGAGGGGGGGGGGAGGGGGGCAGGAATCTTAACCAGTTCCATGGTTATGACAGTGACCGCAAATTACTTCTTTTTTTTTTAACTGTTTAAAGCAATTTTAATTTCTGTACAGTAAACCAATACCAAACATATATCAAGGTCATTCCATGACAAATCATCACAGTTTCCAACCAGACCGTCTCATATTTTCATGAAATTTGGTAGGATGGTAGAGGACAAAGTAACTTTCATATGTAAAATTTTACCCCTCAGTGATACACGGTGTTCATGCAACTGGGTTGCAAACACGACAAAAAAATAAAAAAATTTATGCTTGCAAGCTCAACTAAAAGCATATCTTGTATCACTTGATCTGAATTCAGAAGCTGCAGCAAGACCATCAATAACCATCGATGGTTCACCATACACTGTTATTGTACCATCAATGGTTACCACCGATGGTGACTAATGATGGAAAACCACCGATGGCCATCCATAGAACAGAGGGCCTGATTCAGACCCGCTCGCGAGCACACAGCGCTCGCAAGCGGGTCGTTGGTCCCCCACTGGCATGCCGGAGCCGGCCAGCGACGGGAGCTCCGTCGCTACGGGTCTTGCACCAAAGCGGGGCAGCTGTCGATAGTGATTGACAGCTTGCCCCGTTTTGGAGGTGGGCATGGGGGGTGGCTGGGCAAACGTAGGCGTTCCTGCAGGAACGCCTGCCGTTTGTGGGCGGCCCTACTGACAACACTCGTGATGTCAGAAGGTGGACTTCCTGCTCTATTAGAGCAGGAAGTCCACTGGGGCTTGCGGCCATGAGACCCTACCACAAGGGTCTCGTCGCAAGAACGATGGTCACGATTGTCTTGACCACCACGACCATCACCTGGCCGCTTGCATAAGCTGTGGGTGGTCACCCACAGCTATGCGAGCGGCCAGGAGGCTGTCTTTTAAAAAAAAAAAAAAAAAGGGACGCCCTGATTCAGAGCGAGCGCTCTCAAAGAGCATCTGGCTCTGAATCAGGCCCAGAGACACTACAAGACAAGTCAGAACTTGCCAGTTGCAAGGTTAGTGCAAGAAGGGTTCAACTGCCGTACTTAGTATTTTTTTTACTCCTGTTCTCAAAGGCTCCTCAAAATGAAACCGAGAGATTGTATTATGTGTATAACATACTTTATGTACAAAAAATTAAACACTTTTTTTAGATATACAAGGTCAAAAGTCACATCATGTGACCTTGAAATGTTAGTCAATATTTAATTCTAAAAAAAATTTTTATGAAAACTATGGTCCCCTAAGCTTGTAAACAAGACCAAAATGATTTGTTTTCGTTGCAAGCATAAATTTAATTTTTTTTTTTCATGTTTGCATGTTGTATGAACTCTGGGCCTGATTCAGACCCGCTCGTGAGTGCTTAGCGTTCGCAAGCGGGTCAATGGTGGGGTACTGCGCCGCACAAATGCGCAAGCCCAGGAGCGAGAGAAAAATTCTCTCGCTCCGGGACTCACTACAAAGGGGTGGCTGTCGATGTTGATCGACAGCTCGCCCCGTTTTGTAGACGGGGTGGGGGGGGTAGCTACCCAAACGGAGACGTTCCCGAAGGAACGCCTGCCGTTTGTGGGAGGCACCACTGACATCACCAGTGATGTCAGTGGAGAGCTTCCTGCTCTGTTAGAGCAGGAAGCTCTCTGGGGCTTGCGACGGACAAGACCCTACCACAAGGGTGTCATCGCAAGTCCCGATGGTCGCGACCATTACCTGGCCGCCCGCAAAAGCTGAGGATGGTCATCCACAGCTTAGCGAGCGGCCAGGAGGCCGCAACAACAACAACAACAAAAAAAGCCCTGTTTCAGAGCGAGCGCTCTTAAAGAGCGTCCAGCTCTGAATCAGGCCCACTGTGCATCACTGAGGGATAAAATTTTACATATGAAAGTTACTTTAAGTCATCTATCATCCTACCAAATTTCAAATATGAGACGGTCGGGTTGAAAATGTACTTTTTTTTCTGATGATTTGGCATGGAACGGCCCATCAACAATATAAACTCCACAATTACCATTTAAACACAACAATAAAACTAAAAGGGTTCAACGAGACTTCTGGGAAATATAATTAACAATGGCTCACCTTTCAGTCAATTATACACAAAACATGAGTCAGCCACAAGACAGAATCCCACCTGCAGACAAATAAATGAGGCACCCTACAATTAAGAGGGCTTTTTCAACTTTAAAGCACTTGCTGAAAACAATAAGCCAATGAACCACTTCTACACATGGCAAGAAAATACTTGGAAAATACCATTTACATGGCATTTCTTTGGATAAGCGTTCAAAATATTTAAAGGCAATCCAAGCAGAAGAATAAAGGGGTCGAGTGATATTGTTTTATAGGCGTTCTAAAATCTACTTAATTTGTTTCAAACTATTTTAGACCAAAAATACACATTCCTATTATCTAAAGCTGGGCATCCACTATACAATTTTATGGCAGATATCTGTCCAATCTGGCTGGTTGAAATAAAAACCTGGTAATGTATTGGAGCAAATGACAGTCGATCATATGGTTTTAAACACTGAAAAAAGGACAAAAAAAATTGTTCACATTGGTTACATTTGTGTGTTTTAACCAATTTGTCTGAACAACCATTTTTGGCTATTTCCAGTGTTTGTGAGCAAATGGATGACTGTCACTTACTCCCATACATTACCAGGTTTTCATTCCAATCAGACTAGACAGATATCTGACAGAAAATTGTATAGTGGATGCCCAGCTTTAGCTTCAGTACATTTTTATCTTGTGTAAGCCATAAATGTTTAAAAACTTACAAAACTGTAGTTTAAACTAACAAAAGTCATCTATTTTATGTGAGAAATGAACCTTGAAATATGTCCCTAGGTATAATTAACAGATAAATTGTAAGAAAAATAACTGAAAGCTAAACTTTCAGTTTGCTTTGTCTATCCGGTCATATAAATCACTACAGGAAAATTGTGACCCACACACACTACTGTTGTGTATTTCCTGACATCTGTGCTTCCTTTTTATCCTAGCAAGCTGCCAAGCCTGGCAATACGCTAAAACCAACTACAGTTAGAAATCATTAATTCATTTTATTTAATCTTTTACCTGTTTGTATAAATAACAGGTTTGAAAAACTATGATACAGTAAGCATGAGGCATGCTTACTGACCTCGCATAAAGGTACAGAAATAGCCACAGATAAATACTAGGAACTTGTGAGTTGCTAGATTCACCACAAGCCATGTTAATTTGAACTTTCATATGTCATTACAGAAACCTGTGAAACACTTTCCATTTTACATAGGCAGAGAATAATTCTAGTTGTACGACGACAGTTTTCTACATTCCCAAAACTGCAGTACAGGTTGAGTCTCCCATATCCAAATGTTCCGAGACACTGAATATTCCGAAATACAGAATTTTTTTTTAGCGGTACTGAGATAATGAAACCTTTGCTTTTTGATGGTTCAATGTACACAAACTTAGTTTAAGGCACAAAATTATTAAAAATAAAGTATAAAATGACCTTTGGGCTTTGTGTATAAGGTGTATATGAAACAAATGAATTTCATGTTGTACACAAACTTTGTTTGAGCCACAAAATGATTGAAAATATTGTACAAAATGACCTTCAGGCTGTGGAGATCATTCAGACCTGATCGCAAGTTGCGGCCGCTCGCTGGCAAAAAAGGACCGAATATTTAAATGAAGTGCTCGCACTGCGTAGCGTAAGGACGCCCACTATGCTTTAGCGAGCTACGGCAGAGTGCGCTCGCAATTGTATAAATTTGCCCCCTTGCCATTCGCAACACGTCATCTCTAGGAAATGTAAGATTAATCGGGACCATCGAGAGCCATCGGAGCCGCTCGCAGCCCTTGAGGTTGCCTTAACTCACCACAAGCACAGCGATCAGTGCGGGCTGAAATACATGCAGGTGACGTGTACAATGACGCTACTTTGCCAATTATGCACGCCCTTTAAACAGCGTTTTAGCGGCCCGACAGGCCTGCGTCAGCAACACCACTCCCCCGTTTACAAGCACCTTCTCCAGTTACCACCCACAAACATCACTGTCACTCAAAGTAGCGACCCGATAGTGGCTTACGAGCACCCAAAATCAGATCGCAAAGACTGGCTTGCGCATGTTCACTGCGAATTATACTCATGCGCAGATGGGTGAAAATCGCTCAGAGCGAGCGCAACTTAGTCACCGGGTCTGAATCAGGTCCTGTGTGTATAAGGTGTATATAAAACATAAATGCATTCTGTGATTAGCTTTGGGTCCCTTCCCAAAAATATTTCATAATGGTATGCCAATATTCTAAAATATGGAATATTCCGATATCCAAAATACCCCTGGTCCAAAGCATTTTGTATATGGGAAACTCAACCTGTAACACACACTAACAATTTTAAATCATAGCTTAACTTGAAAGAAGTCAGGATTCTACCCATAGACAACTGCATTTTAATCAAACCCATGAGAAAATAAATTATTGCTCATTTGTTTTCTCCTAGCAGAATGCTAAGAACTATTTAAGCAGAACTAAGTATTTGCCTGACAAATGGAACGTATTGGTTTCTTGTGACTACAGACTCCTAAATCTATCATTTGGTCCCATGAGCGCGTTGCATCACTTACAAAAAACAAACACAAAATGTATAACTTATATGAAAATTATAAAATAGCAACTTTTAAATCCTATAACAAATTATAATTTGGTACTGAATATAAGGTCAGAATAACTCAAAGTTGAGAGAAAACTTCACGTGACATAATTTGATAAAAAAAAAGGATTTTCATAGGTCAAGATTGTAACTTAAGCTGCATACACACGTAAAGATTTTCTGTCCAACCATCCAACTAGTTGATTGGTTGGAATGAAAATCTGGTAACGTATGAAAGCAAATGACAATCAGCAATTTGCTCCCAAACGCTGGAAAATGGACAAAAACTCTTTGAAGAAATTGTTTAGATCACACATTTAACAAACTTGTCTGACGACCATTTTTATCCGTTTTCGGCATTTAGGAGCAAATTGCTGATCATCATTTACTCCCATACCTTACCAGATTTTCATTCCAACCAATCAACTAGTTGGATGGTAATTGTGTCATTATGGCTCTGCCCCATCACTGTTTGATGCAACAATTTAAGGCATTATCCTAGGGGGACAGAACTCAAATTTCATAGCCTGCCGTGTTGGTCAGTGGGAGATCTTAATACAGTTTATTATGATTGAAAGATTATTTTTTTTTATAGGAACACACTGAGCATTCTCCAAGAAGTACATGAATTGCTTATGGGTTCACTATTAAAGAATTATAGCTTCCCAAAAGAATGATTACTTTATGTAGGTTATAAATAAAAATGTGAATACAGAAGAAACTATACAGTGCAATTTTTCAGCAAATGTATTCTTTTTACATTAAATATCTATCTATTTAAAACTTGCCGAATGTATAAGCTAGTTCTTTCTAAGCAATCCCAAAACTCACAATGGACCATTTAGAGAATGGCATTTATGCAATGGACACCCAATAAACCATGTTTTAACTAATAATCAACAGTTTTGGTTGCAAAATAATCATTAAACATAAATACCAATAATGTAATTTATGCACAGGGCCGGTTCGAGACAGTTAAAGTGGACTGATCGAATGGGGGTGCCTCCCCATAGGGTGCGCAGCACGACCGCCCAGAGCATCACATCGGGGGTCCCCACAAACTGGTGACCGGGCAGATAATCCTCCAACCAGTGGCACGCTCGACCGTTCACAGTATGGGTCTCACGAGACGCTGTAACAACTTTGAGAGTTGCTTTCTGCCAAGATCAGGACTCTGCCCTGCCGTCTGCCCCACTTCCCTGTAGCCTGAATCCCCACTTCTCCCTGCAGCTCGAATAATCCGTTCTCCTTGCAGCATGAAACTTTATAGCTTCTGCCTTTTGCTGCTGCCTGCACTATAAAGAGTGAAGAACAGTGCAGATATTGCTGAGCTAAGGTGCCCACACACATACCGATCTGCACACGATCCCACGATGTGTGCGATTTCCCCTCAACTCTCCCCCGGCAGCTCCCCGGCAGCTCCTACACACGATTTGGAGTAAAAAGCATAAGATCTATCATGCTGCTTAACTTTTTTTTTTTCCCAGTGCATTTTGTCCCAGATTGTCAGATCTGCCCTACTGCACGGCAGATCTGACGATGCGATGTGCGACCAGCGGGGCTTCGTGATCGTGAGTTAGGACTCACGATTTCCTCACGATTTGGCCATATTTTACACGATCTGTCGTCACGATTCGTCGGAATCGGCCAGATCGTGTAAAATATCGCTATGTCTGTGGGCACCTTTAGACAGTTACTCCCCGCGGTCTCCAGGCATGTGGTAAGTCAAACTTGCAAATTATATATAGCTCTATTTACTAGACAGATATATAAACCTGGTGCTAGGTAAGGGGCTCCAATATTTCTCGTACAGGGTGCTACTAGGCCTGGAGCTGGTCTAGGCAAAAGTATACATAATATAACATTTAGTCTTCTTTATTGTGACTTTTTCCGATTCTCTGTATTGTATAATTTATTATTTCATACACCAAATTGTACAACCAAAACATGTAATAAATACAGCCATACAGAGACTCCACTGGACAAATAATTTTTTTTAAAAACTAGGCACTAAAATATATCTTTCACATTAAAGGGAAAGTCTACTGCAGGACATTAAACTTCATATTTAGAAATTTGCATGTGCAGCATTCAGCAATTCCAATTATTGAATTAAAAAAATGTCTTATTTTAGGTAAAGACCCGCTTTTTAATGTATTTAATTTTTAAACAGATGCTTCCCTTTATAGTAAACTGTTAAGTTCATATGTACAAAAGGTTCAGTTTAATATTGCTGGTTTTAAAATCATGGGAGGATGACAGACTGCTGTATTACTGTGTACTAGTGCTGACAGGTTGTCAATGGGAAGATCTCCACGGAACAATGGAGCCTTGCTTTGATAAAAACTGAAAATCCTGCAATTGCTGTGGCATATTCTTTGTTATGTGAAGTAAGCAAGGGATCAAACTTGATAGAGTATGAAGGACTTTGGAGATGTGACAGTCATCAAACTGGGCAGGAAATCAATCCAAGTGAATTCAATTACATTGACCACTTGGCTTCTGACATTAAGGCAGGCACTGCAAAGCATCCACTTACCTTCTTAATGACAAAGCACTCATGCCAAACAAGAATGAATGAATATACAAATTAATTTTGCATTGTAGTGAAACGGCGTTAAAAGTACAGTAGTTTAGGCATTTCATGAGAAGTGTCAGATTACACAGCACCATAACTTTACATTGCAGTTATTGCAGGAGGCGAAAAAAAATAATCAAGATTTCATCACTATACAGTATATGCTATGATAAACATATACAATCCAAGGGCAATCAAGAGTAGTGATTATGTAAATATGCAGTCCTTACAGTAGGGGTGTACAAGATGCACCCCTCCAGCTGCTGTGGAACTACACACTGCTGCAGTTTTGCTATTAATGCATGCTAAAACTGTGGTGCCCTTGAAGTTTAACGTAATGTGTTAGTATTAGGGATGTTAGGGACCCATCTTATGGGGTTCACCTTGACGCGGTGGATGGGCAAAAATTTGGGGGCAAACATGTACTAAGAAACTCACTCCATACTAATTGTAGAGCTAATCAGGATTATTTTGTCCATCATCGTTCTTAGTACCTAGAGTGTGCTCCTGCAATCTAAGTCCCCTGCATTGTACTACAAGTCTCAGCATGGCAGCACCTCCTATTATGTTTAAAATTAGGGTGTGCAGTCCAAGCCCCCACCCCCCCTTACTGCCCTTGAAGGATACCAGGTAACACCAACATCACAATAACACCACTTACACATTGCGTATTCTACATGTTTTTGTACTGCACATATCCCAGAAACATTTTTACACAAAAATATAGATGACACAGGTGTATTATCAGGTGAATTTCCAGTTACAACTCTGAATAAATGTAACTGCTATAACGGGACGTTATGACGTAGGCAATGTTAACTGAGTGTGTGAGACAGAATTGCGACTATGTAGGGATGTGTGTATGCCTAAAAAAGTAGAGATATGGTAAAGAACTTACCCTTGTTATATCTTTTGCTACGAGGTCCATAGGGGTATGGGTGATGCAGAGTCATCCGGGCACCTTACGAAGTAAATTTTTCTCCCAGGATGCAACGGGTCTCCCTCCATACCCCGCCCCCAGGCCAGAGGCTCCTCCGTTACGTAGCAAGCCAAAGGCCGGAGGAGGATAAAAGAGAGAAGAAAGTCTGAAACACATGAGAAACACATTCTCACAGAAGGATACGGAAAACCGGTGACCAGAGCGAAGCCCAATGGAAGCACAGGCGCGTCAGGGCGGGTGCCCTGTGCACACTATGGACCTTGTAGAAAAAGAGATAACAAGGGTAAGTTCTTACCATACCTCTACTTTTCTACTTCAGGATCCAGAGGAGGTCCACAGGGTGACTTTGGGGATTCCCCAAGCAGTACCTTCAAGGGTTGGGACGCCCCTGTGAAGAAAGGAGGATCCGCTGCCCGAAGGAAGCATCCTGAGTGGCAAAGGTATCAAAAGAGTAATACCTCAAAAAGGTATGGATAGAAGACCACGTGGCCACCTTACAAAGCTGAACAGCCGAGGCACTAAGACGAGCTGCCCACGAAGGATCCACAGACCGAGTAGAATGAGTAGTAATAAAAGGCGGCACTGGAAGGCCCTCATGAGTGTAAGCCTCAGAGATTGCCATGCAAAGCCACCTAGCCAAAGTTTGTTTATTGGCTGGCCAACCTTTCTTGTGGAATCCGTAGAGGACAAACAAGGAGTCTGACTTCCGAAAAGAAGAAGTGCGGACCTGCTGAAAGGTCTGGGTAATTAAAGGCCGACACAATAATTTCTCATTAATGTGGAAACTAGAGACCAGGGGCGAGTTCGAAGCACTGCCCTGTCCCTGTGAAAAACTAGAAATGGGGAACGACAAGAGAGCCCCCAAATCGGAAAAACTCTTCTGACAGAAGCAATGGCCAGAAGAAAAACAAACAGTCTTGGCAGTAAGCCATTTGAGGTCCACTGAGCCCAGTGGATCAAAGGGAGGGCTTAGGAGGGCCCTAAGGACAACAGCCACATCTCAAGGCGCTACAGGAGGGACAAAGGGAGACTGGATACGAAGGACCCCCTGCAGAAAGGTGCTGATGTCAGGAAGAGGAGCAATCCTTCGCTGGAACCACACTGAAAGTAACGAAATATGGACCTTCAGTGTAGCAAGGCGGAGACCAAGGTCCAATACTGCCTGCAGGAAAGCCAACACTCTAGATATCCTAAACACCTGGAGGTCATAATTTTTTGGATGACACCATTCAAAATAGGTATGCCATATCCTGTGGTAAATTGTAGCAGAAGCAGGTTACATGCTCTAAGCATGGTGTTAACCACAGAGCCGGAAAAACCCTTGGACCTTAAGAGAGATGTCTCCAGAGCCACGCTGTCAAAGACAGATGACCCAGATCTGGGTAGAGGCAAGGACCATGAGACAACAGGTCTGGACATTGAGGCAATAGCCATGGAGTGTCGATGGAGAGACTCCAAAGATCTGAGTACCATGGACGTCGGAGCCACCTGCAGAACCGTGCCTCCCTCTTGTTTGAACTTTTGAAGAATACGAGGAATAAGGGAGAACGGAGGAAACAGGTACACAAACTGGAAGTTCCACTTGACTGACAGAGCGTCCACCAAGAGAGCTCTGGCGTCTCTTGTCCTGGACCCGTACTGTGGCAGTTTGTGATTTAGTCGAGAGGCCATGAGGTCCACGTCAAGAAGGCCCCATTTGTCCACTAGGAGCTGAAAAGTCTTCTTGGTGAAGAGACCATTCCCCGGGATGCACATCAGGATGGCTGAGGAAGTCCACTTCCCAATTCTGCACTCCTAGAATGAACAATCGCCAATATG
This sequence comes from Taudactylus pleione, assembly GCA_031769625.1. Taxonomy (NCBI): domain Eukaryota; kingdom Metazoa; phylum Chordata; class Amphibia; order Anura; family Myobatrachidae; genus Taudactylus; species Taudactylus pleione. The sequence continues at coordinate 16,679,094 of JAUIMM010000384.1, forward strand.
GCTGGTAGATGGCCTTCCGCCCATGTCAGAATGCGTGATACCTCTGTCATTGCTGCCTGACTTAGAGTTCCTCCCTGACGGTTTAGGTAAGCCACCGTCGTGGCATTGTCTGACTGCATTTGCTTTCCGTGAAGCAGCAGCCTGGCTTGTTGTAGGGCCATGAAGACTGCCCGAAGTTCCAATATGTTGATTGGTAGCATAGATTCTTCTGCGCTCCGCCTTCCTTGAAAGAGTGTGGACCTGTCACTGCACCCCAACCCCGAAGACTGGGGTCTGTCATCAGAAGGACCCAGTCCGAGATCCAAAAGGGACGCCCCCTGGTGAGGTGGACTGTCTGTAGCCACCAAGTCAGAGACAGGCGCACTTCCGGAGAGCACCATAGTTTGAGTCCGCATATGATGGGGAAATACGTCCAACTTGGAGAGAATTGATTGCTGCAGAGGCCGGGAATTAAACTGGGCATACTCCACCATGTCAAGTATCTACACCATAGATCTCAGTAAATGCATTGCTGAGTGAACAGACACGCGTCTGCAAAGTGGAGATCTTTTCTACTGTCAGAAAAATCCTTTGCTGTTGTGAATCCAACAGAGCTCCCAGATGGAGCATCCTTTGAGACGGAATCAGCGAGGACTTCTTACAATTGACCAACCACCCGTGTACCTGGAGCACAAATATTTTTAGCTGCAGGTGGTGAAGCACCTCTGGGGACCCTGCTAGCAGTAAGAGGTCATCCAGGTATGGTAACAGGCGGATCCCCTGCAGCCGCAGATGGGCTACCATTACCACCATGACCTTTGTAAACACCCGAGGTGCAGATGCAAGGCCAAACAGCAGAGCCCGAAACTGGAAATGTTGTTGTGACACAGCAAACCTGAGAAAACATTGGTGAGTTGAAACAGTCTGAATATGCAGATATGCATCTTGAATATCCAGGGATACCATAAAATCCCCAGGTTCCATAGCCAGTATAATTGAGCGTAGGGTTTCCATCCTGAACCTGTGTACCCTGAGGAATTTGTTTAGGGACCTGAGATTGAGAGTAGGATGGTAAGAACCGTTTGTTTTATGGACTAGAATAAGGCAGGAATAATAACCCGTTCCCCTTTTGGACAACGGGATCAGTACAATGACCCCTGCCTGCAGCATGGATTGTACCACCTCTTGAATAGCCAAAGTGTTGTTCGAGTTTTTCAGAAGTCCTGTGCAAAAAAATTGATGGGGAGGCCTTCTGTGGAAGGAGAGGGCGTACCCCAGAGAGACCACTTCCCTCAACCAGGAATCCGTGGTAGTCTGACACCAGTACTGGGTCTGTGAAAAACTGTTAAATTAGAGGCACCCTGCAGCAGTATAAAGGAGGTATACCAGCCTAAAAAATACCCTGAATAAACAAGAAAAATACTGCGCTGGTGTGTCCCTGTCAAAACAACAAATATATACACATCTTAAAGATAATCACATAAATTTATTAAAATTGGTCATATATTACCTGAATATATACATATAAAAAAAACTTATACAGCAACAATTAAACTGAGCTTCAACAGTAAACCTGTTTGTATAGGATTCTATTAAATACACCACAGTGGATCTCAGCAATGTAATCGCAAATTATTTATAATATTGAAAAAGCAATTGTATCCATTGGGGACTTAAATTGCAACAATGTCCCATGTAAAAATAAGTAATCCACGGATTAGCGTGTGCCGTGAATAAGTAAAGGAAATCCAGCATTTGATATGAATCCAGATAGAGAAGTTGAATTTAAACATCAATCTTGGGTCATACCTTGCAAGTGTGATTTAGTAGGATGGTGCAGTTATATAGTGTCCAATCACACCCAGGGGTTATTGTGCCCACATGGAGATAGCTGAATATAAACCCCATCACAATCACGGAATTTCTCCTGCCCGAACTCCACACACGGCAAAACAACCCAGCAGGCCACATTATATTCCAATGGATACCTGCAGCAGTCCCGCTCTCTCACTTCGCTGGTGAAGGAGGAACAGACAGCGTCCACCCAGCTAGCAGGACGTATCAGCCGGATGTCTCCGTGCAGCCAACCGCAATGTCAGCTGCAATAGTAATCAGAAATATCCAGGTGGAAAGGCAGCGTCCGGTCTCCATATTAGCAGGATGGGCTAAATTAAAAGGTGTCCAGATAACTTTCAGTATCAAGATGCTGGTTAGTAGGTGCAAAAAGGTATACAGCAACGCGTTTCGGCAATGGCATTTATCAAGCTGGATAACTCCTAGTATCCTGGATCCGATATAAATAGGAAGGTCACTTATTTCATTGGTTAATCGAAATTAACTCCTTCATACTATCTGAATCCTAATACATCCCATTAAATTGGGTTTCCTATATCTGTGAACAAATTGGTACACTCAAACAATGTTCTTTATCGAATATAATGTGCTCCCATTAAAAAGAACATATAAATCACATACATATTTATTCTAATAATTAATGTTTTGACAGAATATGATGGAGGGTGAAAATTGGACTAGATAACGAATTCATAAATACATTATAAATTAATAATAGATAATTAATCCATCAATTACATAACAAATAAATTCTCATTCATATGGATCAATATGTATAAAAATCAATATTTTAGACAATTACTGTATATAGATACCAACAACATAATGACAATAAATGATTAATTCTAAATAAATTAAATTCTAAATACCTTAATATAAATAGAGAACTAAATGCACTGATTCCACTTAGTGATGGGAAGTACCATTCCATATACAAACCCCTATATAAGGGAGAGTGAAAAATATCTAAAAAAGTTGGACAAATCAGGAACTATTAGATCATGATAAAGGGATACAAGGAGCATGGAACAGGAGACTGAGGGGTACTGTACACTCCATTGACCAGTCAGTACATATGGAATGTAGAGGTCCCCTCCCAGTCACTCTACCACTCCATGAATTCTAATGCTTCATTAAGTCTATCCGATACTAAAGTATGTAACTTAAAGATCCATTTGGATTCATCATGGCATAAGTTTTTGAATCTATTGCCTCCCCTAGTCGTTTTACAGATAATCTCAACTCCCACAAGTTTAAGACCACTTCAAGGAAATGATGGGATACACTATATGTGTATACAGTCCTTTCAAAATATTTAGTCTATGTTCCCTAAATCTTTCTTTAAGGGATCTCGTAGTTTGGCCTACATATTGTTTCCAGCACCGACAACACAAAACATAGACCACATATGTTGATTCACAATTGATATATTGTTTAATGTCATATTGGGTTCCCAAACTCGTGGAGAAAATATTTTTCCTTTGGTTCTCTATGTACCCACATGTTAAGCATCTAGTATGATTACAGTGAAAACACCCGTTCAGACGTTCTGGTAACCAGGTCCCTCTGTTGTTGTCTGGTTGTTTAATGCTTTTAAACATACTAGGTGCAAGAAAACTTTTTACATTCCTGTTCTTTTTAAAAACAACTTGAGGTTTAGGGTCAATTATTTGAGAAAGGAAGGGATCATTGTGTAACAACTTGTAATTCCTGTTAACAATAGATTTGACTTGACTAGCACTATTATCAAACTGAGTTACAAATAACAGAGCATGATTTTTCTTATTTGTTCCGACCCTCTCTCTTATTTATATCTCCAATTCTTCTGAATCAACATGGACTGATGGTATTTCCTATTTTAGTATTCACTGCATGTCTCTTTGCCCTATCTTCCAATTCCTCAGGGTATCCTCTTTCAATTAAGCTAGCCTTCATCCTATCCGCATGAATATAGAAATCTGCATTTTCAGTGCAGTTGCGGCAGACCCTACCCATTTGACTCAGGTATATTATTATCTACCCATGGACGATAATGTCCGCTATTATAATGCAAGTATGTATTGCAGTCCACCATTTTAGTGAATAGTGTTGATTTAATCTAATTATCTACCACAGATAAAGTAACATCCATATAATCAACCGATACTAAACTATATTGTGACGTGAAATGTAAATTCATGGTGTTTTGATTTTAAAAAATTGTGAATCCAGTGGCTGAACCGTGATCACCATCCCAAATCATAATCAAATTATCAATATAACAGCCATAGAACACCAGACTCGCTCCAGCTGGGCCATTCCATACATATTGATCTTCAAATTGGCCCATATATATGTTAGCATAGCTAGGAGCGAATCTGGTGCCCATGGCAGTGCCGTGAATTTGTAAGTAGTGGGTGGAGTTAAATATGAAATTATTATGTGTCAAAATAAATCTAAGATGCAGTGATAATGGTCCGTTGTTTCTCAGAAATATGCACATTATTAACAAGAGTATTTTGAATGGCTAAAATGCCTGTTTCATGCGGAATATTCATATACAGAGCCTGTACATCCAGGGTAAGGAAACCGTACCCCTGACACCAGGTAATATCCTTTAATTTCTCTAATAAGAGTGTGGTGTCCCGGATGTGGGACCTCTGAGAAACAACGTGCTTCTGTAAAAAGTGATCTACATAAAATGACGACCCTATAATAGGATGCCCTGGTGGAGAAATCAAAGATTTGTGGATTTTTGGTAAATAATAAAATACTGAAATAATTGGTTAATTTGTGAATAAAAAAAACAAAGTTTGTCTTTGTTAATAATCCCATCACCAAGTGCTAGTGATCTCAATTCATTTTGAAAAATTATGGTAGGATCCTGATCACACGATAGAATACTTGATCCTGAAGTTGTCTTAAAAATTTGCAGATATAATCTGCCCTGTCCACGACGACGACCCCACCACCCTTATCGGCCGGTTTGATTATGATGGAGTTGTCGTCCTGGAGAAGCCTCAATGCAGCTCTCTCACCATGGGATAGATTTAATTTACCCAGGTCCTTATTGGGATATTTACAACATAAATTTTTAAATTCTTTCAGAGTATTTTTAGAGAAAACAGTTGTATGTATGCACTTTTTTGAGATATAGGGAAAAAAATTGTATTTCTTTTTGAACTAAGGGCCTGATTCAGAGCCAGACGCTCTGACAGAGCACTCGCTCTGATTGAGGGCCGGCATTCTTGTTTTTTAGAGCGGCCTCCTGGCCGCATAGCTGTGGGTGAACACCCACAGCTATAGCGAGCAGCCATGATGATGGTCGCGATTGTGGTAGGGTCTCGTGGCCGCAAGCCCCAGAGAGCTTTCGGCTCTAACAGAGCCAAAAGCTCTCCCACTGACATTACTTGTGATGTCAGTGGGGCCGGCCCCAGACAGTAGGCGTTCGCGAGAACCGGATAGCGATGGGCACTCAGTCGCTACGGGTCTCGTACCAAAGGGGGTGTGCTGTCGATGTTGAGTGACAGCACGCTCCCTTTGGTGGGCGGGCCGGGGGCGTGGCAGCCCAGAGGCATTGCCATGAGAACGCCTACCGTCTGATGCCGGCCCCACTGGCATCACAAGTGATGTCAGTGGGAGAGCTTTCAGCTCTGCTAGAGCCGAAAGCTCTCTGGGGCTTGTGGCCACGAGACCCTACCACAAGGGTCTTGTCGCAAGCCCGATGGTCGCGATGGTCTTGACCATCACGACCATCATCATGGCCGCTCGCTATAGCTGTGGGTGGTCACCCACAGCTATGAGAGCGGCCAGGAGGCCGCTCTAAAAAACAAGAAGGCTGGCCCTGATTCAGAGCGAGCGCTCTGTCAGAACGTCTGGCTCTGAATCAGGCCCTTAGTTCTAACTGACAATGGTGACTGCAATTTAATATCAAAGAGCAAATCCTTCTATTTTCTCCACTTTCCTCTTGTAATGACTCTAAAGTGGCTAGACATTCTTCATAATCAATATCTAATATAATTGGACATGCATATTCACCCAATTTATCCGATTGTTTTTGAAGAAATATCGCTGTCTACACAAGGACTGAACATATCTATTTAGTTCTGAAAAAAGAATATACATATTTGAATTTGTACTAGGGGCATAATTCAAGTCTTTAGAAAGCAGTATTTCTTAATTAGTCAATTTTCTTTTTGAGAGAATAAAAATCCCATGATTCTTTGTAACCCTGGGCCATCTTTGATCTTGTTCCTCTCAATCTTCTATTTCCTCTAGATCTCTATCTTTTTGGAGTGTGCACTTGTAGTGTTTGGTACCGATTGTGATGTATCTGTATCCACCACTCCCTCCCACTTCTTTGAATATCCCATACATTTTGAGTATGTGTACTGCACGAACTGAAGAAGTCAGCCTCCCACCCAGGGATCCCGAGGGGAGGGGGAGACGTGTGCAGTCAAGCGGAGGGCTTGTCATCAAGCTTTGCAGCCAGACGTCTGGTACTCCAAGGCAGCTTCTTACACCTGGCAGTTTTCTTGGCGGTGGATGGCCTGGGAAAGGACAGAGTTCTAGCCTTGCCTGGGGCCCGATAGGTCCAAAAAAGGACGGAGTCCGGGCCTCCGAAGAGGCTGGAGCAGAATGCAGACAAGCCGACTTAGCTGCTGCTAAGGTATTCACAATCTTGTCCAAATCAGGTCCAAACAAGACTTTACCGTCATAAGGCAAACACTCCAACCCCTTCTTGGATTCTGCATCAGCCCTCCAAGAACGGAGCCACGGAGAGCCGCAATGGCCGCCGAAGAAATCCTGGCATTTAGTAAGCCATTATCCAATGCTGCCTCATTTATGTAGGTAGCAGAATCTCTGAGGTGTCCCACAAGATTCAGCTGTTCTATGGTAGTATTTGGGGCTATGGATGTTTCCAGGCTGTTAGCCCAACATTCCATGGCCCGAGCCACCTAGCAAATGGCCATAGCTGGTCTGCACGCAGCCCCCGAAAGGAAATAAGCAGATTTAAGGCAAACCTCTACCTTCCTATCTGTAGAATCCTTCAAAGACGACATGGAAGGCATAGGTAGTGTTGTGCTTTTTACCAAATGAGTGACATGGGAATCCACCGCCGGTAGAGTCTCCTACTTGGTAAAATAATTCTCAGCAAAAGGATAAGCCGAGACTAGACGCTTCTGCGGCTGATAACACTTTCCCGTCGTTCTCCATGCTACCTCCAAGTGATTCACCAGTTGGTCAGACAACGGAAATATAGCCTCAGTCACCTTTTCTTCCATGAAATATACATGCCTAGACTTAGGAGCAGGAGCCACAGAGGGACCTGCAGGGGTATAACACCGCAAACATAACTCCTCAGAGGCTATGTCCCCCGCCCCTAACACCACTGTGCATTTTTTACAGAACAGCTTAGTAGGAATCAAATTAGGCATATCACTCTCACTGCCAGTCATAGTGAAGAGGATACCACTCTTAAAGATGTGACTTAATAAGGTCATAGCCTGCAACTTTAGCAACACCCGCACAACACCAGTGCTATGGCTCAGAATAGCAGAATAAGTATAGGGATAGCAAAAATGTCTGACAAAGAAAGAAAAACTCAGGAAGACATCACTAGCACACAGTCACAGACAAATCCAGAACAACAACAATACCTGCACTTAATGGCACTTACTGGTCAACTACACAGACTTAGCGTCTAGTAGGACAAAGTGCTACATACAGTGACCAGCATCAGGAGAAGAGGTATGTAGGGGGAACTGGACTCCGCACCACCTGCCGAGATCTGTGACACGCAGCCAGGAGAAATGGCCAAAGAACTCATAGGGGGGTTTAGTCGGAAGGAAGCTGTCACAGTCCAGCCAGACCGTGATGGAATGTGCAGCGGGGATGAGCCAGCTATAAAACAGGGAAAGTCTGCCTCCCCGGGCCAGAGATTAACCCCTAGGATGCTGAAGCCTTCCTGGCAACTCCAGCCCACTGTCCCAGGTGGCTTTGTGGAAGCGCAGGACTCAGTGCCTGGTTCCACACGCCTTCAACACCAGGGAGTCCCCAGTACTGGAGATAAGAGACTGCGATTCAACACGCACCACCGTGGTGCGTGTCACTTACCTGCTGCCCTGTAGCATCCAGCCGCAGTCTAGGGATCCACCAGATTCTTTGCTAGCAAAGACCCCAGAGGCCCGCCGAGATCCCCGGATCAGTACCTGCATCTTGGCGCCAGCTGGGTGATGACGTGGGAGTGCGAACTTCCACTGGACTGTCCGCACTAAAAGAATCTTCAATCTTCAGGGGATGTTAGCAACAGCCCCACCGCATGTTCAGTGACCCGACTCTGGCCGCGCACCCAACAAATCTGAGGAGCCTCCACCCCGGGGCGGGGTATAGAGGGAGACCCATTGCATCCTGGGAGAAAAATTTACTGCGTAAGGTGCCCGGATACCTCGGCATCACCTATAACTCAAGGTCACCCTGTGGACCTTCTATGGATCCTGAAGTAGAAAGGGCTGTTTACAGGTGAATCTTTTGCACCAAGAATGGGGTTGTTGCAAATAAGCACTGATAATGAGGACCGCTTTGAAACAAACCTACATACCGTATAAGACTGGTCCGACTGCAAAGATGCATATAAGTAAATATATATGTATTTAATTCCATGCACGCACTACAGGAGCAATTGAGGCCTACTCACATTCAACTCTGCATCAGCCCATTAGAAACATTAGATAGGCAGTTATATTATGGTGTTAAGCTGGGAACACACTGACAAATATATTGGCGATCAACTGATCAGCCAATGTATCTGGTGCCCTTCGGCCAGTGTGTACCAGCGATATGTCTGTGAATGACGTCGCTAACAGACATATTGCGTCGGCTCTGCTGCAGAGCCACTGGACGATATATCTGTAGATATATCGGGCCATCAGCCAGTGTGTACGGGTGGTCTGTAGACCGTCCGTACACATGCAGCAGAGGCCGTGGGGATCCGCAGCCACGCACAGATGATGCCCGTTCAATGTGTATGAACGACCAGATCTGCAGATATATCTGTACAGTGTGTACCCACATTTAGCTTTCAGGCAAACAATATACAAGTTTAGAGAAATTCCAGTGGACAGAGTGTGGCGAATGTGTGTTCTTGGTTAAGCATTCAAAATAAATTCCTCAAGTGACTAAGGAGCCCCACTGATCCTAAAAAGTGGAATATGGACAGTGGGTGTTGTCAACTTTAAACTATTTTTGATACATCATAGTTACCAGTTACACTCCTAGCACTTCCACTTCAAATTAAAGGGCCACTAAATTTGTATAAAAGAAATTTACAAGACAACTTGCAATTACATAATTTCTCAAATGTACAAAATACATTCAAGCTAAATCAGATCCATAAATCACTTTGCCAATTTAATGACGAAAAAACACAGTTGAAGGAAAATGGTTGTTAGCCTGACTTCACTTGGCCACAATAAAGAATTCTTTAACGTTTTAAAAGAAAAATTGTTGGACAACACTATCAGTATTTAGCAGGATACATCACATTTTGGACTACAACATTAAATTAATTGCTGTAGCACACCAATAAAATAAGATACAGTATTATCTATTATGATTCCTTACAAACCGTATTCTTTTTCTCACTCCATAACTAGACAGTTAAAAATGAAACAGGTCCTTGGAAACTTGCTTCACCAAAATGGTCTCGTGGATCACAGAATGAAAAAATAACCATAAACGAGTTGGGTACAGGATGCCGACGCTCAAGATCCCGGCAGTAAGCATCTCAACGCCGGCATCCCGACAGGGTTAGGATACAGACACTTGTTGGTCAGTATCCTAACCCTCCCCCTCTCCCTCCCTGGTGCTTGAACCTAAACCTTCCCCCAGTGCCTAAACCTAACCTCCCCATCCACGCACCCTAAACCTAACCCTCCCCACTTAGTGCCTAAACCTAACCACGTACTTACCGCCATGATGATGGTGGTCGGGATGCCAGCACCATGATTCTAGCAGGTGTCGGGATTCCGGCTCTGGTATTCCGACTGTCGGGATATTGACCGGACCCCATAAACTGCATGTGTTTCATTGTGAAACAGAAAGCTCAAAAAACAACAAGAGCGTAACTACAACTTTGAGTCAGGAATCAAAAATAGAATTTGAGGTTTATAACATTTCAATGTTGCTTTGAATAATGAGATATTATAAGCAGAGTTCACATCCTACAGTTCAATTAAGTGTTCACAAACGCCAAACTTTTTAATGTTTCACATTTGAACTATTCACCCTAAAGGTGAGCATGATAGTTAACTCACTTTTTCCTGTTTCAATGAAGAACTCAGTGACATTTTAATGTGGTTTTGCAAATAGGTATTTAGTAACAATTATTAGAGGTAAGAGGTCTGTAATAAAGAAGTGTAAATTTCTTAAACTGAGATATCATTTACGATTTAGCAGGAAGAATATTCATATCCAGTCCATACAAAGAAATTAACAGGAAATGTTTCATTGCCTTTCTTAGCATGCAAATTCAAAATATCAGCACCAACAAGGTAGAGGAAGAGATGACAAACTATCTTTTATTATGTAAATAGCTGCTATCCAGACAGCATGGTTCGCTAAATATGCGCTATAGCGTGTTTTTACGCGCTATAGGCAGTTGGGGACCCAATTTTAAAAACGAAGTGGGTCCTCAAGGACGCGCAGTCACTGTGTGGCTTTGCTAGTGCCACAGCAGCCAATTGCCGTTGCCGGCGTCTATTCAACCATTAGTTAGTGTCGACGTCTGCTTAACTTGTCCCCACAGCGCGGCGTCTCCTCACCCTCCTTCCAGACACCGGCCAGCCCACCACGCTCCGTCCCGGGACCGCGAGCCCCCGCCCACTGCCCGGGAGTAGAAGCAGTACCCCCCCCTGCTGCTACCCATGCAACGTCTGCAGGTGGCTACTCACCGTTGGAACAGGTGAGTCGGGAGTGGAGTGCAGCATCCGGGAGCAGAAGCAGCACCTCAAAAGGCCCGGCTGGAGGATGTCCCCAGCGGCAGGATGGCCCAAGCAGCAGGACATGACCCGGTGGCAGGATGGCTCCAGCAGGAGGTTCACTGCACACGGACGGCGGCAGGATGGCTCCAGCAGCAGGACATCACCGGCACCTCGACAGGCCCCCGGGCAGGAAGCCATCCCTGGCACCGGCGACAGGACAGTCCCACGGCGGGAGAACGGCCTCGGCACCAGGATGGGAGGTAAGCCCCGGTGCATACATGAGAGGTGCGGTGGCTGGTGGGGGGGACAGAGGATAACTACCCCAGCTTCTCCCTGCCTTTACCCCCTTGCTCTACCACAACTGCTGCCTCCCCTCACCCCCCATAATATGTAAGTGGTGTAGGACCCCAATTATTTAAAGTGAGGGGTCCCCGGGACTCGCACATTTTTTCATTCTACACAATCACAGAGACCAATCTTTAGTGTAATACCCTTTTTCCACCAAAAACACGGGACACTGAACACCAAGTGAGCAAGGGTCGGAGCCGGGTTTCACCCCTCTTCACTCCAGACCCGGATCTTCTGGCATTACAGCGAACGCTTGTAAATGATGTGATCTCCAAATGCTATTGAAGCCAGCCATTCCGCTGGTTTGAGGCGTGACCGAGGTCATGCCGTTTACACTGGACCGTTATCCGGGTCCTTACTAGGTTCAATTCCCGATTATTTTTCAGGGGACTCTCTACAACTGAGCAGTGACCCCTGGATTTTGCGGCAGTGGGAAAGGGGTATAATTCTACACAATAAGCCCAAACAGTGATGTATCTGGTGTGGTATGCAGTGACTGATTCAGAGATGTACGCAAACCATCATTGGATGAACTGCACATGAGCACAACACGTACTGTGCATGTGTAGTTTGGGTCCTGCATCACTGTGCGTATACATCCGGTGAACAGTCTGCAGCCATTTGGGGGCAGGAAGAGAGGGGCGATGGTGGGCATTCTACAAAACGAGCCCCATTTTGAAGGCTTGCCGAGACAAGGGTCTGCATCTTCCGGAGCAGCTTCATTGGCCCGACCAGTCTTCGTGATTATCGGTTTTTCACAGACTGATCTAATGCTGCATCTTTGGAAGCAGCAGTGTATCACAAAAGCATGCAGTGGGCATCTTTTAAACATATTTTCGCTGACTTCCGGTTCCGGCTGAATGGCGTGAGCATCTCACTCCAGGAGCTCCGCCACTATCCCGTCTAAAAAAAAACATTTCAAAGCTTTACAGCTTCCACCGGGGACTCTCTTCTGTCAGTGACATCACTATTCAACTGCACAGTGTGCCAGACTCTGAGAACAGAATAGGTTCTCTCTCCCACCATATGGCTGAGGTTCAAGGCTCTATGATTTCACTGGAAAAAGAAAATCAGCTTATTCAAATGTTTAAACTATCTTCATAAGATAGCTTTTTGGAGTGCCTCGCGGAAAAAGCGAAATATCACCTGGGATAGCCATAACTTGTACCTCTTTCAGGATTTATCAGTGGAGCCGACGCGAGCACCAAAGGCTTTTTCACCTACCTGCACTCAATTAAAGAACACAAGAAATTTGCATTGATATTCCCTGCCAGGCTTCGTGTATTTGAAGGAGACTCCTCCGTAGAATTCACCAACTCGGATGAGGCGCAGGCTTACCTCCTGGAAGCAATTCAAGGAAGAGGCACAGACATCTCAGATCCGCTCATCACAACAGACCTGATCACCACAAGGTTTCCTCCTCTTCAGATCCCCAGTCGTGTTTAATGTGCTGAGATGTCGTCATATGGAGGACTTTGTCATTAATATGGACGAATGTCAATTCTTCTTACTCATTTAAGTGTGATGCCTCAAGCTCTTTCAGTCACTTATATTTTGATAGCAGACGGTTTGCAGTTTTAATTGAATTCCTCTAGTTTGCAACATTTATCTCCTATTGTTAATGTCCCGTTTTCAATAAGCACCTGGTTAGGTCTTTTAGTCCAATTCCCCCCCTCAGATTTTACATCAACGGGATAGCGGGTCTGAGTTCAGCCCCAGAAACTCCCCAACTTTCGTTTCATATGCATTTTCCTATGTACCTTAGGAAGTCTAACAATTTAGGTATACATACCTACCCTATTTTTGGAATGTTATTTTTGCTATTATTGTCTTGAATTACATTGTTCCCCTTGTCTAATTTTGTTCGTATTCCTTGCTCATGTTTTTTCCCTTCCCTTCCTTACCCCCTCATGAATGATGTACTCATAAGTTCACGGTGATGCCTGAGGAAGCTTCTCACTTTTCTATTATAGTTCCATGATGTATCAACTAATCATAGGTTCCTGGAATATAGGAGGAACAATTTCCCCTGCCTAAAGGTGTAAAGTATTGCTATATTTGTCTAAACAAAATATAGATATAGCGTTGCTACAGGAATCACACTTCACTGCTCCTGAAACATGTAAATTACAAATGATGCAGTGGGTCCTAGTGGCTTCAGTTCCTTTCACATCAAAAAAAGAGGGGCTGTTATCCTAGTTAAACGTTCTTTGCAATTAAAAGGTTTCATCTGAAATATCTGACCCTGAGGGCAGATTTGTTATAGCTGAGTCGTCATATAATAATCTACCTTTGGTTCTGTGTACGCCCCCAATATATACTCCAGAAATTTTTTCCAAAAGTTGTTAGCTAAACTTATCACGCATAGTAGTTCTAGACTGATAGTGGGAGGAGACTTCAATCTAATATAGTCTACATACCTTAATAAATTTAAACCTACTTTACACCCCACACAGCTCCCTAAACTAGGGGTTCCCCTCTTCGCTTCCAGTCTGCAATTAATAGATGCCTGGAGAGCTTTAAATCCCACCAAAAGAGAATATATGTGTGCCTCTGCTGCCCACAATTCTCTTTCTAGAATTGACTATCTTTTAATATCTAAATCCATCTTCCCAGAGGTAGAGACTCATATTGAGCCTATTGTTATCTCAGACCATTCCCTAATTTGGATTAAAATTCACTTTCATATGGATAGAGGCCCATATAAACAGTGGCGTTTCCCTCCTCACCATATACGCTCCTCTAAATTCAAAACCAGACTTGAGGCAGTATGGGAGGAGTTTAAGATCAACAATTCAGACTATGCGGAGATGAATTCTATGTTCTGACAGGCTGCCAAATCAGTGCACAGGGGAGCTATTTCGTATGTAGCAGATTTTAATAAAAAATTTACTTCTTCATACCTCATTCTTCAAAATTACTACGGGTGTGCACCGGACACTTTTCGTGTTTTGGTTTTGGATCTGGATCTTTCTTCGTGTTCTGGATCTGGATTGATTTTGCCAAATCCACCCATCTGTGTTTTGGGTGCTGGGTTGTGGGTTTTGGATCTGTATTTTTTATTTTTTTTAAAAGCATAAAAACAGCTAAAATCACAGAATTTGTGGGTTTTTCTGCTCCTATGCCATTATTAACCTCAATAACCTTAATTTCCACTAATTTCCAGTCTATTCTGAACACCTCACAATAGTGTTTTTTATGTCCAAAAGGTTGCACCGAGGTAGCTAGATGACTATGCTAAGTGACACGAGTGGGCGGTACAAACACGTGGCCCATCTAGGAGTGACACTGCAGTGGCAGACAGGATGGCAGTTTGAAAAACTAGGCCCCAAACAGTACATAATGCGAAGTAAAAAAAAAAGAGATGCAAGATGGAATTATCCTTGGGCCCTCCCACCCACCCTTACGTTGTATAAACAGGACATGCACACTTTAACAAACCAATCATTTCAGCGCCAGGGTCTGCCACACGACTGTGGCTGAAATGATTGGTTCGTTTGGGCCCCCACAAAACAAGCTGGCAATTAATCTGTCCCTGCACAAACTGGCTCTATGGAGGCAAGATGTCGTTCTCATCCTCCTCATCCACAGATTCCTCACCCTCTTCAGTGTTGTATACATCCTCACAGAGTATTAATTCGTCCCCGCTGGAATCCACCACCACAGGTCCCTCTGTACATTCTGGAGGCTGGTCTCCCAGGAAGAGTTGATAATTCATTTTTATGAACATCATCCTACGCCGTTCGCTGACAAGGTTCCCAGCTGCACTAAACACTCTTCCGGAGTACACACTGGAGGGGGGGCAACTCAGGTAAAATAGAGCCAGTTTGTACAGGGGCCTCCAAATTGCCTTTTTCCTGTCAGTACAGGTACGGACTGTCTGACAAGCCTACTTGGATGCTGTCACCGATGTAATCCTCCACCATTCAGTCAATGGTGACAGTATCATATGCAGTGACAGTAGACATGTCAGAAATTGTTGCCAGGTCCTTCAGTCTGGACCAGATGTCCAAACTTGGTCCTGCCTGCCCTGCATCACCGCCAGCGGGTTGCTTAGGATACCCAAGTTTTTTCCTGGCAGCCCCAGTTGCGGGAGAAAATGAAGAAGGAGCTATTGACGTGTCACGTTCCGCTTCAGCTGACAGTGTTTTCACCTGCAGGTCTTTGCACCTCTGCAGGCTTGTGTCAGCTGGAAAGAGAGACACCACATAGGCTTTAAACCTAGGATCGAGCACGGTGGCCAAAATGTAGTGGTCTGACTTCAACAGATTGACCACCCTGGAATCCTGGCAAAGTGAATGAAGGGCTTCATCCACAAGTCCCACATGCCGAGCGGAATCGCTCCGTCTTAGCTCCTCCTTCACTTTCTCCAGCTGCTTCTGCAAAAGCCTGATGAGGAGAATGACCTGACTCAAGCTGGCAGTGTCTGAACTGACTTCACGTGTGGCAAGTTCGAAGGGCTGGAGAACCTTGCACAAAATGGAAATCATTCTCCACTGCGCTTGAGTCAGGTGCATACCCCCTCCTTTGCCTAGGTCATAGGTGGATGTATAGGCTTGAATGGCCTTTTGCTGCTCCTCAATTCTCTGAAGCATATAGAGGGTTGAGTTCAACCGCGTCACAACCTCTTGCTTCAGGTGATGGCGGGGCAGGTTCAAGAGTGTTTGCTGGTGCTCCAGTCTTCGGCACGCAGTCGCTGAATGGCGAAAGTGGGCAAAAATTTTCTGGGCCACCCAAAGCGTCTCCTGCACGCCTCTGTCGTTTTTCAGAAACTTCTACACCACCAAATTTATTGTGTGAGCAAAACATGGGACGTGCTGGAATTTGCTCAGATATAATGCCCGCACAATATTGGTGGCGTTGTAAGATATCACAAATCCCCAGGAGAGTCTAAGTAGGGTAAGCCACTGGGCGATGATTTCCCTCAGTTTCTCTAAGAGGTTGTCGGCGGTGTGCCTCTTACTGAAACCGGTGATAAGAATTGATTATGATCCCGCACTAGTTAGTCATATATATTATTATTCAGTATTAGCTCTTAATTATATGTGCGAAACAATTACTCAGTTGATAAAGGTAAAGGGTTAAAATACCACAAAATTATATCACTGAGGTGCTACCATATACTCTAGAATATATGTCCATTAAACAAACCAAAAGAAAAGATAGAGTATTTTGTTCTGGTGCACATACGTTTAGTTCACATTGAATATTTTAACAGTAAAATGAAATGCTCTATCTTTATTAAATTATTATTAAAATTGAAACCATATAGGGTTACCAATGAGGCGAAATATTTAAAATACAATTGATAGTATAGAATAAAGTGTGCAAAAGAGTAAATAAATGTGTTTTAAAACATATCTTTGTAACTGCCGATCAAAAATATATATTCCTTTTGGATGGCTAGCAATACGTTTTGAATTAATTACTACTAATCTCACATCATCATCAGTTCATGTCAGTATATTGATATCTACAGATTGCCTGAAATTCAAAACTACTCCAATACTATCAACTCTTTAGCAATAACTGCTATAGTATGTCTGGTCGCAATTGATATTCCAAAGATTAATACTCATAGCACTATGTATCTCTGCTGTACCGCAGTCAAATGGTGTTATTAATAATCTTTTTTCACAATGCTATAGTCTCTATTGATAGTATAGGGTGTGCTTCACAGTCACAGAGTTCGTTACATTCATAACATATTATGTATCTTTGCTTTGTAGCAATATAGTAACACTTTCTGAGCTGGATAGCTATGTATAATATTATCACTTTAATAATAGACACGTTTCTTAATATACGATTGTGGCAGTTTAGACAATTAAGCAAGTAGGTTTAAGGCTCACATGCTCCGTATGTTATAATATCAGGTAAGTGCCGTCTCCATAAGGATTTAAATGACGGCAGTTATTACTTGTCGGAGCTAAAACCTTAGTCTCTTATAGTGCCATAATCAGTGCCACAATAGATTATTATACGTCAGGCATCCGAGTAACAGTAAAAATTGATCGGCAGTATAACAAATAGAAACGCTAACGCGCGTTTCGCCTGGCTGCTTTTTGAAGGCAGTTCAACCCGAGTGACCATTTCCATCCTCATTTATCCTTCCCGGTAAGTGCCAATTGGTTCATTTAAATTTTATTCTTACCGCCGAAATTCTTATTGGTTCTCATTCCTCCTGTTTGTATCATAGATACTAATGATATATACATCGCTCCCAAGAGTTTTGCTTAGAGCTATGACGTCATCCTATGAACTCAATAACATGTCCATCAAGTAGGGGTATACTATATCAATAACTCCAGTAGTTAATTTAATTTAAATATATCATGATACACGTTTTCTTATTACTCTTAAGGGTTCACAAATGTGATCCCGATAATTAATAAAAATAAAGGAAAGAATATATGTGATTCAATACATAGGTTGGTATAATCGATGTCCAAAAAACGTATATTAATGCAACAAGTGTCCAAGATATATCTTATAGAAAATCAAAAATACACTTATGTATATACATATACATGCACATCCCCTAATTGTTACGAAAGGATTTTTTTATTATAATTAATTAGAAACGCCCATAGAGGAGTCGTTATTGTCATTGGAATAGATATATAGAAAAATAATAAAATAATATATAATAAAAGTAATAAGATTAAATAGTGCAAATAAGTGATTATCAGATAAACTATAAAGTGCTCATACATCAAAAAATTCAAACGTGATGTGATATTATTTCATAAAACTATTGTATATCTTGTTATATATAATGTATCAATTTGTGAATGACAAATTCCTAAATAATGAATATTTTAGTGTTTTAAGTGCCCATGTGATTATAAATAATAATATATTAAATATCTATATAGTGATCATAATTGTGTTAAGTATGTATAATTTATGAAAGTGCCAAAATTCTATATCTATATAATAAATTCTGTGTTCTAGTTTATATTCAATTAGCGTTCTCAAATATTATCATAGGTATAGAATGTAATTATGGTAATTAACATATCAATCACCATAATAAATTATATCATTAATAATAATAATCCTAATCCCAATGATAATATAAGAATACTATTTTCTGTTCAAAAATGAACATTATTATTTTATAATTTGGATAATGATGGCATATTATATTCATGTCCTATTGTTCCATATCATATATAATCATGTGGTTGTCGTGTATGTGTATATACACACACACATACCCATGTATAGCCAAATATACCCACATACAAATACACGTAAATACATACACATATTTCCCACATGTATATACATATACGCATGTCCACACCTATACACATTAGGGGAATCAGAATAGGACCTAAATTTTCAAACCCCTGGGATGTTCCCTTGTCATCAAACATCTTCCCTACTCTTAATTCAGGGATATGCCTGAATTTTACATTTCTCTGTTTTTCAGATAGAAACATATTATATTCTTTACTATCATGTAAATTCTTCAATATACAGTCTGTATAAATATTATCAATTATATTCAGACTAGATCAATCTATAAATGAATAGTGCATTTAAAAGAAAGATGATTATCCCAGAAAGGTTGTGAAATGATTATTCTCATTAAGACCAAAAGGTTCAACACTATTCATTAAAAATATCACTCGACTCTCTCTTTAATAATTCCTTGTTGAGATCTCCTCCTCTAATTCCCATATTAATTTTTTTCCAATCCATAAGCTTTAAGTTGACTTGGGTCACTATTATGTTTTTGTAGGAAGTGTTTTGCCACACTTGTTAAGGTCTTAAATCTTAGTTGGTCTCGTTTGGCATTTCTAACGTTCCCAACATGTTCAAGGATTCTCTGTTTTAGTTGTCTGCTGGTCATTCCTATGTATTTAAGGCCACATGTGCAATATAGGCAATAAATTACCCCAATCGTATTACAGTTTATGTAATGCTTGATTTTGATCTTGTTACCATATCTGTCTGTTGTTTCTCCTATTTGGTCTATATATTTGCATGCTTTACACTTAGTACATATATGACATCCCACAATTTTATCTTTTTTTCTTCTGGATTTCTTAAAATGGCTGTGCGTCAATATATCTTTGAGGTTGGCAGATTTACGCCAACTTATATTTATATTTTCTCCCAAGACTTCAGCCAAATCCGGGTCTAACATGAGAACATCCCAGTGTTTCTGTAACGTCCTATGGATTTCTTTCCATTCATTACAATATGACCCTATAAATCTCACTTTTTGTTCATTTTCTTTCTTATTTTGGGTTCTTTCCATGGATATAATCAGGGAGCCTCTTTTTATTGTGTGTTTTTATATGTTGTATCCCCTCTTTATCATCCTTTGACTGTATCCTCTATTTTCCAACCTTTTAGTTAATTCCTTTGCTCTTATCTCAAAGGTTGTCTCTTCTGTATAGTTTCGACGGGTCCTTAGGAATTCTCCTTTTGGTACTCCTCTGATGGTTGCTGGGAGATGACTACTATCAGCATGAAGAATACTGTTAGTTGCTGTATTCTTTCGGAACATGTCCGTAATTAAATTTCCATCTTCGGATACTTCTATCCTCACATCCAAAAATGTGACCATTTTCTGACTCATCTCAGTGGTCAATTTAAGATTCATGGAGTTGCTGTTAAGTATACCAATGAACTCTTGGAACATGTCCTTGTCTCCTTCCCAGATAATAAGGATATCATCTATATACCTGAACCAAGATGTTATATGTTCGGTATATAGATCAAATTTTGAGATGAAAACATGCTCTTTTTCCCACCACCCGAGGTACAGATTAGCATATGTGGGGGCACACGTAGTCCCCATTGCTGTATCTCGGGTCTGTAGGTAGTATCGCTCATGAAAAGTAAAATAATTCTTTGTTAGTATGAATAAGAGGAGTAGAATAATAAACTCACCAAATTCACTTTTCTCTCCCATACTTAGAAAGAATTCCACTGCCTTGATTCCTGTTTCATGGTTGATGCTAGTGTAGAGTGACTCAATGTCACACGTACATAGCCAGGTATCAGCTGTTACTACCAAATTTTGTAGTTTACCTAAAATATCCAGGGTATCCCTGGTATAAAAGGGCAACTCCAAAACAAATTTGCGTAAGTTCTTGTCCACAAAAATACTTGCTTTTTCCGTGAGTCCTCATATGCCGGACACAATTGGTGTCCCAGGAGGTTTCTCCATATTTTTGTGGACTTTTGGTAAAGCATAAAATGTGGGTATTTTAGGATTTTCAACCCACAAAAAAATCTCTCTCTTTTGGTAATAACTCCTCGAGTAAAGTGGGATTCAATCATTCTCTTGTATTCCCCTAGATAATTTGCTGTAGGGTTAAATATCAATCTTTTGTAGCATTCCTTATATTCAAGTTGTCTGAGGATTTCCTGAATATAATCTTCCTTATTCCAGAGGACGATATTCCCCCCTTTGTCGGTGGGTTTTATTTCTACATCTTCCCAGCTTTTTATGTCCTTCAAAGCCATATGTTCTTCTTTAGTTAAATTATACTTTCTAATGGAACGTTTGTCCAGATATAATTTGTCTAGATCCCTTGATACCAATTCCATATAGATCTTGGCTTGTAGAAAGAATGTAGATTGTTTCTTTAAAGTGTCATCTCTGTTTGTCTTATATTGTGTTGCATTACTTTCTTCAGAAAGTTCATCTAGGATCTGTAATGTTCCCCAATCATCTTTGTCCATTTGTGATGGTATATTAATGGCTTCAAATTCCAAATTATTCATTACCATTCTTTCTTTATCTTTAAAGAACTTCTTCAATAATACTTTTCTAATAAATATGTTTAAGTCTTTTTCCAGATCGAAGCGGTCCATACCTTTATTAGGGGAGAAGGACATACCTCTTGATAGAATGTTAGTGATTTTGATTCAAATCACTCCCTGTGAGATTGATAATTTGTAATTTTTCATTGTCATTTACTTTCTGAAAGTTCTGTTCCGCCTCTGTACATTCATGCCCCATTCTCCTCTGTCTCTCTTCCTCTTCTGATCTTTCTAATAATCCAGGGTTGTCTACTGGTGTTCTGGGGCCTGTTTCTAAAAAATATTGTTTTTTGCTTTGGTATTTATTACCATTGTGTGAACCATCAGATGTCTCTCCTTCTGAAGTTTCTGACACTGAATATCTCACAGTATGTGTGTTTTCTTCCCTTGTTTTTATTCCATTTAAAAACATTACCATTTATGTAATCATTCTTATCACTTAAGAATTTATGTTGTTTTATCTCTATAATACTTCTTTCAAATTGTTCCACCTCATTTTTATACTTATGGTATGTTTTCTGGAATTCTTCAAGGTGCTCAAATTTCTTCAATCTCTCTCCTATATCTAAAACCTCTTTATTATACTCCTCCAAAATTTTTTCATCATGTTTTACCAGTATATTAATCAAACCACTGGAACATTTAAGTAATGTTTGCTCCCATTCCTTTCTTAGGGTTGCATCTAACTCATAAGCTGGAAATATTTTCGGTCTTAATCCCCTTGGGGTCATCTCATTTTTTAGATAATTATCAAACATCATTTTATTCCAGAAAACCTTAGTTTGTTTCTGGAGGAGATATTTCAATTCAATTAATTCAATAGACCAACTATTTTCTCTTTTATCCTCTCTTATATTACACTCAGGTCCAAACAGGGAATCTGCTTCCATTCTCCATTTATCCTGTCTCTGCAATAAGTCCTATATATATATTTGATCGGCAGTTACAAAGATATGTTTTAAAACACATTTATTTACTCTTTTGCACACTTTATTCTATACTATCAATTGTATTTAAAATATTTTGCCTCATTGGTAACCCTATATGGTATCAATTATAATAATAATTTAATAAAGATTGAATATTTTAACAGTAAAATGAAATGCTCTATGTGAACTAAACGTATGTGCACCAGAACAAAATACTCTATCTTTTCTTTTGGTTTGTTTAATGAAATCAGTGATACATAGCATAGCCTGCCTTGGAATGAGCTAGCGTTTCCGAGATGCTGCTACTGGTGACGCAGTTGTTGCTGTGTAAGGTGATACATCTACCCAGTGGGCTGTCACAGTCATATAGTCCTTGGTCTGCCCTGTTCCACTTGTCCACATGTCCGTGGTTAAGTGGACATTGGGTACAACCGCATTTTTCAGGACACTGAGGACACTTTTTCTGATGTTTCTGTACAGTCTCGGTATCGCCTGCCTAGTGAAGTGGAATCTAGACGGGATTTGGAACCGGGGACACACTACCTCCATCAATTGTCTAAATCCCACTGCACTAATGGCGGATACCGGATGCACGTCTAACACCAACATAGCAGTCAAAGCCTCAGTTATACGTTTTGCTTCAGGATGACTGCTGTCGTACTTCATCCTCCTCAATAAGGACTGTTGGAGGGTCAATTGCTTACTAAAAGTAGTGGTGTTCCTACTTCCTCTCTGGGATGATGAACAACTCCCAGCAGCAACAGCGGCAGGAGTAGGCGTAGCAATGCAGGATCCTCCAGAGGAATCCCGGATAGGAGAGTCAGTCATGCCAGTGACATGGCCTGCAGGACTACTTCCGATCCTGACTAAGGAGGAAATTGACTAGGAGGGAGTTGACGGTGTGGTTTCCAGGCGCTTGGATACAACAGGACATAGGGTTTTAGTTGTCCATGGACTGCTTACGGTCTTAAGCAAAGTTTCTGAACTTGACAGTAACTTTTTTTGAACGCGCTACAGGTTACGTATAAGGGAGGATTTTCCTAGGTGGTTAACGTCCCTACACCTTTACATATGGTACATATGGCAAGACAGTTGTCCGTATTTGGATAGAAATATTGCCAGACCAAAGAGGTGGAATGTTTGGTCTTCTGCCCAGGCATGACCGTGATGGGCTTTTTCATCCCACAGACAACTGTCTCCCCCAGAGCCTGATTTAAACAAACCACATCACCATCAGAATGCTCCTCGTCAACTTCCTCCTCAGCGCCAGCTACACCAGTATCCTCATCCTGTTGTACTTCAACAGTGACATCTTCAATTTGCATATCAGCAAGTGGACTGTGGGTGCTCCTTTCAGCACTTGCAGAGGGCGTGCAAATGGTGGAAAGAGGCACCTCTTCCCGTCCAGTGCTGGGAAGATCAGGCATCGCAACTGCACCACACTTGGACTCTCCTTGGGGATTTGTGATATCTTCTTAGAATGCACAGTTCTTCACTGTGCTTTTGCCAGCTTAACTCATTTGATTTTTTTAGCGGGATGAGGGCTTCCATCGTCATGTGAAGCTGAACCACTAGTCATGAACATAGGGAAAGACCTTAGCCGTTACTTGCCACTCCGTGTCGTAAATGGCATATTGGCAAGTTTACATTTCTCCTCAGATGATTTAAATGTTTTTTTTTTGTTAAGGTCATGTTCCTGAACTTTGTCATTTGGGATTGTATATGCCCTCTACTATGACATTGGGCATCGGCCTTGGCATACGACGTTAATGGCATGTTATCGTCTTTGTCATGACTAGTGGCAGCAGCTTCAGCACTAGGAGGAAGTGGTTCTTGACGCTTGGCGCTGCTCCTTTGTTGATGCATGTGCAGCTACAGTGCACACAATTCACAAGGACAGAAAAAAGAGAATTTTTTATTTTTTGTGGAGCGCATTTTGAGAGTTACACCACCCTTTAATAGGGTGGCACTGCTGCTTTGAGGATGTACGTACAGTGCAGACAATTCACAAACACAGAAGAAAATGTTTTTTTTTTTTGTTGGAGTGCACTTTGGGGGTTACACCACCGTTTAACAGACGAGCCAGCCGGCCCTTTACTTATGACACAGGCGCACGCTTGGCGCTACTTTGTTGATGCACGTGCGGCCACAGTGCACACAATTCACAAACACAGAGTGCACTTTGGGGGGAGCACCCCTGATGCACAGATCACCCCCTGGACAACACTACAGCACCCCTCTAGGACTACAGCCTTTATGGGACACTGCACAACACAGTCCAGCCAGCCCCTATAGACTTTGGAGTGGACACAGCCCCTATGGACAACTGATTGCACAACACAGCCCAGCCAGCCCCTACGGACAACAGCAGCACAACACAGCCCAGTTAGCCACTATGGACTGAGTGGTCATAGCCCCTATGGACAACACAGGGCAGCACAACACAGCCCAGCCATCCCTAGCTCCCACCCTCCACAGCCAGAGTGAGAAATGGTGCCAACGTGAGGACCTTTTATAGAATCCAAAACACGCGAGATCCGGAAGGCGGGATGATGACATTTTGCCTCGATTTCAGATCCAAATCAGCCGGGAAAAGTCGAGCCTGACTCGGATACGACTCGGATCGGGGGGGCTCGGATTTCAGAAATCCAAACCCGCTCATCCCCACTAATTACAAGTTCCATAAATTTGGGAACAAATCTGAATCTGCAATTTACTAAATGGCTCACGTCCTCCTGTTAGTGCATCCGCTCAAAACCTCGTCGGGCTCAATTACCTCCTCCGATAGACAAATCTTAGATATTATGCGAGATTTCTACGAATCCTTATATACTTTTGATAGGTCTCAGGTGGGCAACGCCTCAGCTGGTATGACTTTAAAACTACTTAGCCCACACTCCAGTACCCACACCTTTCGCTTGACCAATCTGACACAATAATGGCCCTTTTGTCTATAGAAGTGCAAAAAGCAATTCAAAATTTGAAACCATATATAGCACCCGGACCTTATGGGCTTGGTAGTGATTTTCATAAACTGCTTTCCCCTAGGATTGCAGATACCTTGGTATCAGTCTTCAAACATTTACTATCAGGAAATGCTCCCCCTATGTACTTTAATCACGCTATTATTAAGGTTCTCCCAAAGCCAGGAAGAGATTTATCCTCCCCAGCATCCTATAGGCCGATTTCACTTTTAAATTCTGATTACAAATTATAGACAAAAATTTTGGCAAGTAGGATTTAATTACTGCTGCCCAGTATAATCCACCAGGACCAAACGGGCTTCATTTTGGGGTCGACACTCTGTCCAAAACGTTTGAAGGGTATTATCGGCAATTCAACATTTGCAAATTAATCAGAACTCCACTTCTAATCTCATCCGTTCCTTGGACTCTGAAAAAGCCTTTGACCTTATTAACTGGCCTCATCTTTTCCACTCAGATAAATTTGGACTCCCTATTTCATTGTGCAATTTACTCAGGTCACTTTCTGATAACTAACAATCCCCAGTGTCCTGCAATGGTTTTCTCTCTTCTCCCTTCCCTATACTAAAAAGGCACCAGACAGGGATGTCCATTATCCCCACTGTTATTCGCCACTACTATCAAACCCCTAGCTATAGCTCTTAGATCCTCCATTGATTTCACGGGTATTTGTATTAGAGAGGTGACTCTTAAAGTTGCCCTGTTCGCAAACGACATGTTAATATTTTTCTCAAACCCAGCCCATTCACTTTCTGCAATAGTAGACCTAATCAACTCATTCAGTTCTTTTTCTGGTTATAAAATACATTTTGACAAAATCAGAGATTCTTCCAATTTCGGGCACGATAGCACAGCTAGAAACAATTCCTGTGGTGAACACTTTTAATCTTAGCACTTCTCAGATCTAGGTATACAAATCCCTGCTGTTCTACCAGATCTGTACAAATATAACTTCTCCCTATTACTAGGGTATCCGCACTACTAGATAAGTGGAAGCTACTAGCACTAACGTGTTATGGTTATCAAAACTCTGATTTTCCCCAAAATAATTTATTTACAACAGATGCTTCCTATTAGTATCTCTAAACCTGATCTGAAACACATTACAAAATCAATGTCTAAATTTATTTGGCAAGACAAGAGACCTCGGATAGCTATGGCAAAACTATCTCGTAAGAACGGAGGAATAGGTTATCCTGACTTCCAGATATACTCGCTTTCGGTCTTCTTCAGATATATCTATATATATATAGAATTGTATATACTGAAATGGAAATAGATGCTGCCATATTCTCCCCCTACTCCCCAGTTGCTTTATTACACTCTCAACGTCAAGACATTCCCTCTCATCATTTCTCCCATATAATCTTTAAAGGTACATATCTTGCCTGGAGAAACATAAATAACAGACTTCACAGGAATTATAACTCATCACAGTATATCCCTCTCTGGGGTAATCCCTCATTCCCTTCGACTCTGACTAATGCAACCTTCAGTACAAAAGGCTTATCCATCACTGTCAAAGTTTTTGACCCTGGAGGATCCCTACTTAGTTTTTCTGATCTCAGACAGCAATTCAACATCACAAACTTACATTTTTATATGTATTTACAAACGAGGCACTTCATCTCTTCAGTTCCTCGGGCCATGAAGGAGGTTTTCTCTGGAGATTCAATAAGCTCATTGCTGAATAATACCATTATTATTCCATACAAAACCAGATATCTCTATACATTGTTGGTAGACATCGCCTTCAATACTCAAAGAGATAAAATGTTATCTCTATGGAAATCAGATTCTCCTGATCTGGGAGATGATGATGATTTGTTTCTTGCACTACGACTCCACCCTTAAGATATTACGATCCTCATAACTTCAAGAGGTTCATATACAGAAAATTTTCAGAGCTTACATTGCTCCTATTCAGAGACAACATTTTGACACCTCATATTCCGCAGAATGCCCGAAGTGTCATATTTTGGCTGCAGGTTTCCTGCATTGTATGTGGGAATGTAGGAAAGTCAAAAAGTTTTGGTACAAACTAAAAATGGGATTTTGGTACCGATCGGTAAATCCTTTTCTCTGATTCCACAGGGGACACTGGAGGTGTTTACGCTGGGGTATAGAGGCGTGGATAACTGGAGCCGGCACTTTAAATAATTTAGAAGTGTGAAGCTCCTTCCCCTCTATGCCCCATCAGCCCTCAGTTCAGAAAATGAAGACCGAGAGGAGATGGAGAACAAGCGGAGTAAAAAGGGAGAGAACACAATAATCAAAACATACAACATATGGAACAAACCTAACAGGCAGGCTAAGAGCGCAGAGGTGGGTGTCCAGTGTCCCCTGTGGAATCAGAGAAAAGGGATTTACCGGTAGGTACCAAAATCCCATTCTCTCTTTCACCCACTAGGGGACACTGGAGGTGCTTACGCTGGGGACGTCCCAAAGTTTTCCCCATGGGCGGGAGCGCTCTGCGGGGCCTGCAGAACAAGGCGGCCAAAACGGGATGCCGAAACCGCGAACTTATCAAATTTGTAAAACTTGACAAACGTGCGCACAGAAGACCAAGTGGCCGCACGGCACAACTGTGACGTGGAGGCTCCCCTACCGGCCGCCCAGGACGCACCCACAGAACGTGTGGAATGAGCCAAAATGGACGAAGGAGGCCGGCGTTCGGCACCAACATAAGCCTGATGACTAGTCAGTCGGATCCAATGTGCCAAAGTCTGCTTAGACGCTGGCCAACCCCTCCGAACCGCATCATAGAGAACAAAAAGTGACTCAGACTTACGGAGGGAAGCAGTCCTGTCAACATAGATGCGGAGAGCTCTAACCACATCCAAGGAAGAATAACCACCAGAGTCCTCCACCAAAGACGGTACCACAATAGGCTGATTAATATGAAAAGCCGACACTACCTTGGGAAGGAAGGTGGCTACCGTACGGAGTTCCGCCCTATCAGCATGAAACACAAGGTAAGGTGGCTTATAGGACAGAGCACCCAATTCCGAAACTCTACGAGCCGAAGCTAGAGCCAAGAGAAGGACCATCTTCCAATACAAGTACTTAATATCAACCTCTTCCAAAAGGTTTAAACATGGACGACTGAAGAAACAAAAGCACTAAGTTCAAGTCCCAGGGAGCAATCGGAGGTACAAAAGGAGGCTACACCCGCAAGACCCCCTGAAGAAACGTCTGCACCTCAGGAATGAGGACCAATTTCCGTTGAAAGAAAATGAAAAGGGTAGAAACCTGCACCTTTAAAGTTCCAAGACGAAGGCCAGAATCCAGACCCGTCTGAAGAAAAAGCAGAAACCGGGACAACCGAAAAGTCCTAGATGGAAGATCCCGACTGCAACACCACGAGATATAAGAACGGCAGATGCGGTGATAATGCGCAGCAGAAACTGGCTTCCTGCCGCGTAGCATGGTGGGAAAGACAGACTCTGGTATTCCCCTGCTTCATAGGATATCGGTTTCAAGAGCCACCCCGTTAAACGCAGTTGCGCTAGGTTGGGGTGTACTAAAGGACCTTGCTGTAGCAGATCCGAGGAAGGGGCCACGGATCATCTGACAATAGGGAACAAAGGTCCGCGAACCAACTCCTCCGAGGCCAGTTCGGAGCCATGAGAATGACAGAGGCTGACTCGTGTTTTATCCTTTTTAGCAATCGAGGAAGAAGTGGAATCGGAGGAATGAGGTAAACCAAGTCGTAGTTCTATGGAACTGTGAGAGCGTCTACTGCCACTGCCTGCGGATCTCGAGTTCTTGACACGTATACCGGGAGCTGACAATTCAATCTTGATGCCATGAGGTCCACCTGAGGACATCCCCATCGACGTATCAGCGCGTTGAACACGTCTGGATGAAGCTTCCATTCCCCGGGGTGGATATCCTGTCGGCTTAGGTAATCTGCTTCCCAGTTGTCCACACCCGGGATGAATACCGCCGACAGGATTACTGACTGGCTCTCGGGCCACCTGAGAATCTGAGTTACTTCTCACATGGCCATGTGACTCCGAGTCCCTCCTTGGCGGTTGATGTACGCGACGGCCGTCGCGTTGTCGGACTTAACTCTTACCGGACGAGTTCTTAGAAACTGTTGCTTCTATCAGAGCATTGTAGATCACTCTGAGTGCCAACACATTTATGGGCCACTTTTGTTCTAGAGGGGACCATTGACCCTGTAAATGATAATCGAGTACTACAGCTCCCCATCCTCGAAGGCTGGCATCCGTTGTTACGATGATCCAGTCCACACTCCGAATCTCCGGCCCGCAAGAAGATTGTTGGATTGTGTCCACTAGAGAAGGGCCACTCTGGTAGCTGGACTCAGACGGATCTGGCGATGTAGGAGCAGATGAGACCCTGACCCCTGTGTTAGTAGGTCCAGCTGAAACACCCTGGAGTGGAACCGCCCGAACTGTATTGCCTCTTAGGCCGCTACCATCTTCCCCAGGAGACGCACACAAAGAAGGAGGGACACCCTCTTTGGTCTGAGGACCAGCTGAACTAACAACCGGATATCCTGGGCTTTGTCTACTGGAAGGAAGATCCTCTGTGATGCCGTATCTAAGATCATGCCCAGAAACAGGAGCTTCTGGGACGGATTGAGATTGGATTTCTTGAAGTTTATTATCCAACCGTGTTGGATTAGAGTCTGTCAGTAAGGCATGACTTGTAAGAAGAGATACTGACTGCGCCTTGAGTAACAGGTCATCCAAATAAAGGATTATGTTCACTCCCGATGACCAAAGGAGAGCATTCATGACTGACATGAGTTTGGTGAAGATGCGGGGAGCCGAAGATAACCCGAACGGCAATGTCCGAAACTGATAATGATCCTTCAATATGGCGAAACGCAGAAAGGCTTGGTGTGGTTCCCAAATGGGAACGTGGAGATAAGCATCCTTGATATCCATGGATAATAGGAACTCTCCTGGTTCCAAGCTCGCAATAACGGACTGCAGAGACTCCATTTTGAACCGATACATCTTCAGATACAGGTTCAATGACTTGAGGCTCAAGATGGGCCTGACCGATCCATCCGGTTTGGGTACTACAAACAGGTTTGAGTAAAACCCCATACCTCGTTGATGTTCTGGAACCGGGACTAGCACAGATGATACTACTAGAGACTGGATAGCCTCCTGTAGAACCCTGGCCTTGTCTGCAGGTATTGGCAGACTTGTAGTGAAGAACCGAGGTGGAGGGGGGACCTCAAACTCTATTCGGTACCCCAGGGAAATTAGTCTGCGGATCCACGGCTCTGGAGATGTCTGGTTCCAAACTTGTTGAAATCTTTGCAGGCGGCCTCCCACTGTAGGTGGTCCCAGGTGGGACGGAAGACCGTCATGCCACCTGTTTTAGGCTCCTTTCTACGTGCAACTGAGTGTGGGCGACCTCTACCTCTGCCGCCTCTTGCTTGGGAGGGAGCACCTCTGGCTCTACCACGAAAGGAATGTGGCGCATGAAAGGAATGAAAGGAAGGTCCAGTGTAAGATCGTCTGGGAGCCGGTGCAGTTGATGGGAGGAAGACTTACCCCCCGTGGCCTGGGATATCCATTTGTCTAATTCCGGGCCAAACAGCATGTCGCCATTGTATGGTAAATACCTCCACCGCACGCTTGGATTCAGCGTCCGCATGCCAGGCGCGCAACCAGAGGGCTCTACGGCCCGAAATAGCAGAAGCAGATATGCGAACACTAATCTGACTGATATCTTTTGACGCTTCTCCCAAGAAAACTGTAGACTCGAGGATATGTTCAGCTAGTAAGCGTAACTCTGCTCTAGAAGTACCCGAGTCCAAACCTGTAATCAACTGGTCAGCCCAGCAAACCACCGTTTTGTTAACCCAAGCAGTAACAAGGGTGGGCCTAAGTTGAGCACCCGCTGCGGTATAAATAGATCTTAGCGTTGTCTCCAATTACGATCCGAAGGATCTTTTAGTACTGTAGCTCCCGGTACTGGGAGTGCTGTTTTTTTAGAAAGACGGGAGACGGACGCATCTACTGGAGGGGGTGTTTCCCACTTCTCCATCATGGATGATGGAAAAGGGTAGCTAGAAGGAAACCGGCGCGGAATTTGGCACCGTTTATCCGGTTGCTTCGAGGCCACTGAGAACTGTTGTTGAAGATGCAGTGAGAACGGAAAAACCGCCGAACTCTTTGGTTGTTCATGAAATAATTCATACTCCTGGGATGCAGGAATAACATCCTCAGGTAAGTTAAGGATTTTTCTGACCACCAAAATTAGAGATTCCACCCCGGGAGAGGTGGACTCTAATTCTAGAGGGGTATCTTCCTGTAATGCTTCCTCAGTATCCTCCGTAGCGAGGAATTTCACCTAACGTGCATCCAGCAGCATGCGGCTTGGATAGTTTGTTGTTACACCTAGAACAAACAAACATCTTTTGTTTGACTTGGATACACACAGTCACCACACACAGAGGGACAGAGTATATACAGAAGTAAAGAAAAGCAGAAGGCTGACTTGGGACACAAAGGAGGCGATACACCCCACTCCCTTCCCACAGATTAGATTCCCTGCACCCCCAGTGTATTAAGCACCAGAGCCTTCTGTGCTTAATTTGTATCTGCACACTGTACCAGGTTGGGGAGCAAGAGAATTCAGCCTCTGCAGATCTGCTGCACACTTCCTGTATAAGGGAGAGATGCAGGCATGTATTAGTTAAAAAACGGCAGCCATGCTGTTTAACACAGCCGCTTATAGAAGAGAGAGAGCCCGCGCTGATTAGGCTCCGCCCCCTTCTTCATGCCCTAAGGGCTCCATTATGGCTGCTATGTGGCCATTGCCTCCCCCTCCGCGCTACATCGCGTGTATCAGCGGGTAGAGGGGAGAAGCAGGGAGCCACGTGTAGCGCTGTGTACACGCAGCTTCCCTAACACAGCAATTCCCCTTCTGCAAGGCAGCGCCGACAGCGGGACATTGCCAGCGCTGTCTAACAGTGCTATGCACACCTGACAACAGCGCAGTATGCTGTGTCAGCGCCGGGAAGTGGGGGCAGGAGCCGGGGGATGCGCAGCTTGTTACTCACTGCGTGTCCCCGGGGGCTTCTCTCAGCAGGTCAGCAGTCTTCTCTTCTTGTTGTGAAGACTTGCTGTGGCGGTAAGTAGCTGTCAGGAGCTCTCGTAATGAGCCCTGTGCACTCCTTCCTGGTGTTTGCTAAAACACCAGGGTGCCAGGTACCCGGACCCCACCTTTTAGATAGGTGGCGAACGGTACCTATAGGTGTAAAAGATGCTTATAAATAAAATAAATAAATAAATAAAAAATTAAATGTATTTGCTGGAGCACAGCATGTAGTGACCAGCTCCTAGGGGCACACTTTCTAAACTGAGGGCTGATGGGGCATAGAGGGGGAGGAGCTTCACACTTCTAAATTATTTAAAGTGCAGGCTCCAGTTATCCACGCCTCTATACCCCAGCGTAAGCACCTCCAGTGTCCCCTAGTGGATGAAAGATAAACTACATAAATTCAATCTGCTCCATCTTGTTATCCCCAGATCCAAAAGCCTGCATTTGGTCAGATTTTTGAAATAGCAATTTAGGCACGCAAAAGAAACAATTGATACCATTTGTTACAGTTACAATAGCAAAAAAAAAAAATTATTTGTCACTGGACAAAAACCTCCTCTCCCTCAGTATTCCAAGTTAAAATAAAACTTCTCCAATTATTGTATTTTGATAGAAGGGATACTTTCCCTGATATAAATAGAGGAGCAGAAACATTTTACTGTAAATGGTGTTTTTCATAGACTCCTTTTTCCCCAATCTCATATGCTTCAGATTTTTAGATCCACAGATTGGTTCTTATATACGCGTATAGATGTGTAATACTTACATGGTATTTATTCCTATTACACTTAGATCTTGATGTCCCAAATACGTACTTATTGGACTAATTATTTACAATTGTTATTATTTCAAATTAAGATAGCTGACTGCTTAAGGCTTCTCCAAATCTCTGCGATATTATACTATCTATTCACAAGCACATGACCATGTCGTCCCCTCCCTCTCCCATTTCCTTCCTATTGTCTCTTTCCTTTGTCATTTCCCTAAACCATTTTAATTTGTAGTCTTTTATTGTTTTATTGGTGTTAAGATAGATGGATTTAAGCCAGCCCAAGATTTGTCATTGTTCTCTTATCCCAAGACCGGTGTGTTAAAATTTTTATTTTCTTTCTCAAATGTTCTCTCTCTACTGTTGTAAGCCATCTGTACTAAAATCTGTATATACACTGGCTTATTCCTTGTTTGTTTATATCTACCTGTATAATTCAAATCTTTCAATAAAACAGATTTACCACAAAAAAAAATAAGTTTTTGCACAGCAGCTTTACCCAAAAACGAAACTGCTGTGCAAGCTGCATCATCTCTGAATCAGGCTCTATGTTGTCGAAGCCGGATAATTGGCTGAGACAGGATCGGTTTAAAAAGAAATCTGCACAACGCCATTTTGTGAATGGCAATGAGACACCATTTTGCGACTGGCCGCCCAGCGCCAATTTAGTGAATCTCGCCCATTATAAGTACATACAGCGATGCTATTATTTAGCGTTGTGCGATTCCCACGCAATAGAAAGAAGTTAAGTCCTCATCATATAAATACAGACACTAAAACATATAAAATGATCAACCCTGCAAAACACGTAGCATGGTGTACTCCACAAACACGTAGTCGCACAACGCTAACTAGCGTCTTTTCCCAAAACCCCAATACTTACACACTGCACACTTACATAAAAGGTTCCCTAGCATTAAAGTGTAATATTCAAGGTTTATTCAGTATTATTAATGTTGTGAAATAAATGTAATTTGATATCTAAGGTTTAGTACATGGCAAGCAGACAGTGTTTGGTCTTGTACTGATCCACTGTGTTTTTGCAGATTTCCGGTACCATCGGTGAGAAGATCGCAACATGTGTCTGCAAAGTATGGACTATAGATAGTTAAACATTAAAATGTTCTCTGTAATGTAACCAGCTTAGATTTATTATGTATTGGGAAAAAGGACACAAAGGGCTGTTGGAGGCTGGATTGTGTCCATTCGAATTGACCTATGAACTGTACTGTAACAGAAGAACCAATGGAATCATGCCAAACTGTTCTATTGTATTGCCCATCTCTGTAAGAGTATATATGTGGGCTCTCTAAACCTGGATGCCAGTCTGCTTGCTGTGCTGTTGGCGGAGGTTTCTATTTGATGCCGGTATCTAAAGTCCAGAGCACGTGCGTATGTAACAACTGTACCTTGGGTCTGTATGATTTATTTGCGCTAATTGTATTTAGATCACAACGTGTAACCATCTGTTTTTATATTGAATAATAACTTTTTGTGCTTTGGAACCACACTCATTTATTTCTTGTGCGACTCACAACGCTAAATAGCAACAAGTTTAGAAGGTATAGACAGGCAGGAATCGATAATGTGGACAGTGACTACTCTGACACAAGAATGCTGACGTAGGTATTCCAAAATGGTTGTATTGTTTAAAGCATTATAACTTTAAACATGTCACTTTACCAGCCTGCATGGTTAAAAAAGAAGTATTTTAATTTTATTAAATAATGAAACATGCTATTTTGCCACGGTCTGGAAATTGCTATGCATTTAAGTCTTGCAGTGGGAAGGTCAGCAATTTGTTGGTCTACCCATATTACTCAAGTAATTTTTATGAATTTCATTCAAGTCATAACAAAATAGCAAAAAAATAAATACATTTTCAAGTGCTGGCTTTATTCTGAAAAACTATGGGGGGTATTCAATTAGGCTGCGAAAAGTCAGAATCGGCAATAATTTATCGCAGGTTCGAAAAGTCTTTGAAAAAAAATGGGGATAACTTTTCACCATGTTTTACATGGCGAAAAAAAGTGAAGAATTGGGGTTAAGGGGTGCAGGCTTTAAATAGACCCTAAAAATGAACTGTGTAAAAAAAAGTAAAAAAAAATAAAAAATAGGGACACCCAAAAAAAATTTATTTTAGTTTTGGGGTAAAAATAAAATTGGGGAACAGTGTTTAAAAATAGCTAAATAGGTTCAGGAGTATTCTGCAAGTATGCGGAAGGTGTTTTCTAGAATAGGCCATTAGTGGCAGGTGTATTTTTACAGAATATTTTAAAAATTAGTTTAGGGACTTAAAAATATGCTAGTACCCATTTTCATGTACCCCAAATTTAATGGGAACACACTTAAAAATGAAAAAAAAAAACTAAGTGCTCTTCTGCATCACTTCTTCAATGTCGGGAAAAAACACCTGCCGCGGCTATTTAAAAATGCAGAACACATTCTGCAGGGCTAAACAGGGGTACTCACAGTGATTCCCCCATGTCTGGACATCATTAGGGGGGGTCCCAGGATAAATTCCCCAAAATTCCCCTATTTTTCCCGATACTTACCTTTCCGCAGGCTCCTGTTTTCGCTGGCTC
The DNA here is from genome assembly GCA_031769625.1 of Taudactylus pleione. NCBI lineage: Eukaryota > Metazoa > Chordata > Amphibia > Anura > Myobatrachidae > Taudactylus > Taudactylus pleione. The sequence goes on from JAUIMM010000384.1 coordinate 16,714,392, forward strand.
CAAATTGAATACAGGGCACGATACTTTATCCCTAGAAAAGCTCCAATGTGGAGCGAAAAGTCCAGCACTGACTTTTCGCTCCCTAATTGAATACGGGCCTATATGTAGAAACCTGATTTTAGCTATTTTGGAAAGGAGAATGGACATTAAACCTAGAACCACAAAGTGATTTAGCAAAAATAAAAAAATAAAAATATTTGCTTGCAGTTCACATTTGTAAAATTTCACAAAATAAATAAACTACTACAGGTTGAGTCCCCCATATCCAAAACGCTTGGGACCAGGGGTATTTTGGATATTGGAAACATCCGTATTTTGGAATACTTACATACCATAATGAAATATCTTGAGAATTGGACCCAAATTTAAGCAAAAAATGCATTTGTGTTTCATTTACACCTTATACACACAGCCTGCAGGTAATTTTCTACAAATATTTTCAATAAATTATGTGGCTCAAACAAAGTTTGTGTACATACATGAAATTCATTTAGGTTTCATATACACCTTATACGAACAGCCTGAAGGTAATGCTATACAATATTTTTAATAATTTTGTGCCTTAAACAAAGTTTGTGTACATTGAACCATCAAAAAGCAAAAGGTTTCACTATCTTGGTCATGCTAAAAATATTCTGTATTACGGAATATTTGGATATGGAAGACTCAACCTGTATATGTATTGGGCATATTTCCTTTCCTGTGTTTGGGGCTGTAAACAGAACGATGGTATTTTCTGACAAAAAGAAGGTATAATTTGTGTGGATATTGCACAAGCTAATCATTCATTATGATGTTGTAATGCAGGTTTACCCCAAAAGTTCTAAATAGGATAAGCAGAGAAAATGATGATGTTGTAATGTAGGTTTACCCCAAAAGTTAAAATTGGATAAGCAGAGAAAAGACAAACGTCACGTGGCAAAGGGGTTAAAGCTTAAATGTTATTTGCACATCCATTTAGTGGTATTAACCACTTAGTAGCATACCAATTCACAGGGCAGTCATATGTCTGGCCTTATACACTGAAGTGCCAAAAGTCATGGAATAGATGCCATGTAGGACCCCTCTAGTCTGGCTAAGTGCAGCAACTTGACAATGCATCAATTCTACAAGTGGACGGAAGACCTCTGGATAGCTTCCCACAACTTCCTGATATTTGTGGACCTCTCCACCACGTCCCATAAATGCTCGACTGGGTCTGTGTCAAGTGAATGTGGTGGCTAAACCATTCGTCGGAGCTCTCCAGTATGCTCCTCGAACCAGGTTTGGCAACCTGTGACCAAAGGCATGGTGCATTATCCTGCTTGAATATTCCACCATTGTGTGGGTACATGAAGTCCATTTAGGGCAGAAAATGATCAAGCAATACAATGTAGCGGTTACTGGTCAATGACGTGTTCAGGCAGACCAGCGTACCCAACCCATGCCACATGAAAACACTCCACACTAGCCTGCACAGTGCCCTGTTGACAACTGGGGTCCCATAGGGTCTGTGCAACACCTGAACCCTACCATCAGCTCCAAACTGTAACTCATCGGACCCCATCACATTGCAAGCCCTCCAGAGTTCATTAAGTGACATCACAAGCCCAAGTGGTGTGCTGTGTCTGGTGTTGTACTATTAGCAGGGGCACTCTGGTGGGTCTTCTGCTCCCATATTCCATGGAAGCTAAAGAATGCTGCACTGACCTGCTGGATATTCATCTGGTGCCTCCTGCATTGAATGTGGATGTGATTTGAACCAGAGTCTCTTGTCTGTTACCACGGCCAATTCTGGCCAGACGGCGCTGGTCACTATGTTTATGTACCCGTGGTCAGCCACTACAGTGGCACGCCTTCCATGAGGTATTTCCGGTACATGTGACATCGTAGAATGTCCGTACAACTTCGGAAATGAAATATCTCATCCGTAGGGCACCCACTATCATGCCCCATTCGAACTCCAATAATCAATTATGCCTTGCCATGGAAAGCCTAGGCGATGTCAAACTGACTAAAGAGATGTCAAATTACAAAGGATGCACACCTGTGCCCACCAGCGGGTACTCCATCATCTCGCAGCATACCTCCTGCACTGCGTAAGCTCTTTGACCTCAGAGAGACGCGATCGGTGATCCCCGGCAGTCAGGAAAAGGAGCCACACAACCTCCATGGAGTACGAGTTCAGGCTGTACTGAGGCAAAAAGCATTCCCTCAGCCTGGCAGCTCCTCCCCTGCAGAGTCCCGCATCTGCCACTGCAAGTGCAGGCAGCAAACTTTTTGACTAAGCAGCTAAATTGCAGGCTGCCCAAGATCCCCATGCTGCAGCTGCAGACCTGTCAGATCGCAGCTGCTGAGAGAGAGAGAAAGCAACCAGACAAAAGGAAAGGGACAGCAGGAAAAAAAAAGTTAGACTAAAGAAAGAGAATGAACGAGAGTGAGGTAAAGGATTAGAATGGGGATTAAGAGGCCTATGTACTGATAATCAAGGAACTGTCACGATAATTAAGGATCCGTTTTGTGGTCAATATTTTCATTTTGAATGAAAATGTCCCCGCTATGTACTAAGGGAAACTTGAAGGGACAGCATTTGGGATAACTGCTGTCCCTGTGAATTATATCCCCAACATTTTACAGAAGTCTTTGTAAAAGACCTCTCCGGGGGAAGCTGATGCTGCGCATGCACACAGTGTCAGTTTCTGACGCCAGCCAGAGGCTTTGGGAGGGAGATCTGCAGTGCTAAGTAGTACACTCTGCTGGAGATTTCCCTGAGATATCCTGCATTGTACTATTAGTACATAGCAACGACTCATAAAATTATGCAGAAACTGCAGTTTATACACACATGAGATATATATATATATATAAATATATATACAGTACAAGTCAAAAGTTTGGACACCTTCTCATTCAATGGTTTTTGTTTAAATTATTTTCAACATAGTAGATTAATACTGAAGACATCAAAACTATGAAAGAACACATATGGAATTATGTTGTAAACAAAAAAATGTTAGGGTGGAGGTTAGGGTTAGGCAGCCCCCTGGGAGGGTTAGGTTTAGGGTGCAGGTGGGGGGGGAGTTAGGCACCCCCAGGAGGAGGTTATGGTTAGGCACTAGGGGGGAGGTTAGAGTTAGGTACCACTAAGGGAAGGTTAGGGATAGGGTACATACCTTCTCTGTTGGGATCTTCTCCCTTTGGGCCGCCAGGATGAAATACCCCATTCCTTCTAGCTTATCAGTACATAGTGCAAATACAATGAAAAACTTAGATCACTTGTTTATCAGAATAATGACTTTAGTAAATTGTATACGAAGCAAAACAGGTGTGAAAAAACAGGGCACACCACTGCATTATAGCACTTTGTATACAGATTCAGTCAAACAGAGATATACCAGTGTCGCATATCAAATTATTCAGCACAGTTGCATCTTATTCACAACGCATTGCGACTAAGACACATTGGCACAAGCAGAGCCGCACGGAACCTGATGCACCAAGAGGGACTGTTTGGTGTTACTGCAGCAATAGTGTATGAGGGCAGGCTCAGACTGGGCCACCAGGGATTCAGGGTTTTCCAAGGTGGGCTCCGCCTTACTCCTCCTGGAAGATCCAGGCTCTCTGTAGCATTGTCACTGTATGATGCAGGAAAAAGTGGCATCATCCAGCTGTGAGGACCGCGCGTGTGTTTTTGGTCCTCCACCTGTGTGCGCTAAGTTTGGGGAAGGAATAGGGAAGTGACCCCCTCTACTGTTCCATTGCTAGGAGGAAGCACTAAGATATCAGCACACACAGTTCCTGCACTCTTTTGCTTGTGCTCTGGATATTGGAGTGTTGGCTATCCGGGCACTCCGTATATTAACTACTATCACTGTGCACCCACATTGAACTTCTTTTATGTTTGTATGTGCGATTCTCCCTGGTAGTTTGTATATTTATGCTATAAGTTGTTTTTTTTCTCTCTACCTCCGCCTCTGTCTTTTAGGCCCTCCCACCCCACCTTTTTTTTCTCCTCTCTTTCCCCTTGTTAATTCATCGCTCTCTCCTTCCCCCTCTGTCTGACATGGTTTCCCATTTTTCTCTCCCCCTTTTTAGTAGCTTCCTTCTTTCTGTCCCACTACTCTGTCTCGATCAGGCCCCTTTATTAATGTTCACATTTGCAATGCAATCTGGACCTGACATTACAGCCCATGATCGCACTGCACCTAAAAAGGAGCCCGTCCCTACGATGGGCTCAGAGTACAGCCGGAGCTACTGCACATGCGCAGTCCCATTGACTGCACATGTGGGCCATCATTGCCAGGAGAGGGTTCAAGAGGAACCCTCTGCCAGCTAATTATGCGAAGTGTAGCCCATAGGCTACAGTGGCTAACGCCATCTTCAGATGATGTTAGCAGCGTAGGCCAATCTGCATTCCTGAAGTTGGTAAATCTGGCAGCATCACATCCCCCATATAAACCTATGGGAGATGCGGCTGCTAACGGGAATTGAGGGATCCCAGTAGGAATCGGAGATGCTGCGGTTCCTCTCATACATCTGGGGGAAACTTAATATTTGCGGTTAACCACCAAAAACGTGCGTTTTCGGGATAAAACCACAAATGTATGATGACAAATGGACCCCTATATACCCATCTCTATCTTCTCATCCTGTCTTGCTCTTTGTCCTGTCCCTCTCTGTCTTACCTGCTACTCTCTCCCTCTGTGTGTTGTGGCTCCCTTTAACAACGATATCAACTACTGGTGGCATATTTCGTTTAGTATCACTGTGATACTTACAAACATGCCACCTGTTTTAACATAACTTACCTGTACAGCGAGGTCCAGCAGTGCTTTCCACCGACACGGCATCTTCTGCTGAGTAGCTGGCAGTCTAGTGCTGCCGGCATCTGTAGAGAGTCATAAATAAATGTACCGCTGCTTGCTAAAATCTGAACAAGATGTAATAACCTCTTTGACAAGTACTAGAGGGATATTGACTTGTTCTATAAATGGAGCTCTGGATGAATATTTGTGGGTGAAAATTAGATATTAAAGCGGACTTTAGTGGGTGTGGTATGCTGCCAAGTAGTGATGAATGAAAAGGATTTCGAGGGTAGTAATATTTGAAAGCTGTTTCACTTTAGTAAATTTACCCCACAATCCCTTACTCACTGAGAGTTTTTAGAAGTGGAGATGTTTCCCATAGCAACCAATAAGATTCTACTTAACATTTAATTAGCACCTTCTAGAAGCTGATAGCTAGAATCCGATTGGTTGCTCTGAACAACATCTCCACTTCTAAAAACGCTCACCTTAGTAAATTTACTTGAAGTGTCATACATAGTTTGTTTGTATGAAGGTAATTGGTACAGATTAAGCATAACGATGCATTGCGCAGATCACTTGTATCACACCTGTTTTTTGCCCCTTTACACAAACTGCATACTTTTTCCTAAATTTTACATCTTACTTTGCTTATAGTGTACTAGGGGCCTAATGTGCACTGCTGAACGCAGATTCCCAATGATCTGAAATCTGCGCATGCGGCATACGCCGTTTGGGGGCGGCCACTGGCCTGCTTTTCCTGAAACAGAGGCGTGTCATCGCCGTTGGGGGGAGGGGGGGGGGCAACGAGTGGGAAGAGGCCAGGATCTCCGTCGATTTCCTGTCCTCTTCCTTGCAGCTGCGATGGCCAGGCTGCGTTACCCCATGGGGCACCTCAGCCGGCCGATGGTCCGCAGAGTATCCGATGCAGTGTTGGACAACGCAGCTAGGATACGTAATGCAGCAGGTTGTGTAATGCCTCCTGCTGCATTACCATATCAGCAGAGACAGAATAGCTAAGCTGTTTGCAAGCAGTTTAGCTATTCCATATTAAGCTGAATCAGGCCATGGGTACTTACAGATCTGTCCACCTATATTTATTATCCATGCGCTACAAGTCGCGCCACACAATATGCGGGTGTATCTGCATGTGAAATTTTATATTACAGTGTCAGCGGCTGTAACACTAACGTAGCGTTTTGCATGCAGATACACCCGCAGACGCACAGAGAACTTAGGCATGCTGCATATCATTTTCATCAGCAGAAGCTGCTTGTGCGTCCTATTCACATAACTGTGCAAATGAGACGCATTTGACGGTAAAAAGTTGCAAGGAAGACGCTTGGTGCTACCGAGTCGCGCCAAAGCAATTCGCAATTAGAAGGGCTGTTTAACACACAAGGAGGCTAGATGCATTGGCGCAACTAAGATGCATAGTCCGTGGCACGCTAAATGGGGCTACAGTATTAGGCACGATTTGAGAATAGGTGGATGTGGACACATTTCTATCTTTGTTGTTATGTTTTGTATGGTGCAGTGGGTCTTGAGAACAAAGAAACCAGTACACCATACACAGTAGACGGTCACGTCCTTTCAGTAGTCCCCCTACCACTGCATTTCCCTAGTGGGCCTTTTATGTTCCCATCCGACACTGTATGAGGGCACATCTGTACTGTATATGCATTTTACAATTAACTGTAAAATGTATGCATCTATAATGTGTAACAAATTAAAAGTGTGCTCTAGCTCATACATGCCTACCCTCCAGGAATTCGCGGGAGGCACCCGATTTTTCGGGTATACCCCCGCACCCCCAGAAGGGTAAGCACTTCTCCCGCATTCTGCTCACTTCCTAGTGAAGAGGGCAGAATGGGGAGAATTTTCCTGTCGCAACCCACCTGCCTCCCCTCCCCGGACATCTCCCAGGGAAGAGACAACAAAGGTAGGCAAGTATGCTCTAGCTTATTAGTGCATAGTGCAAATACACTGAAGAACTTAAATCTTGTTTACCAGTATAATGACTTTAGTCATTCTTCTTACAGTTACATTTATACCAATAGATTCTCCTAGTAAGTTTACAACAGGACAAAAGTCCAATGCCAAATATGGTGTGTCGCTTGCAGATTAAAGGACAAGGTAAAGATATGCAGTAGAGTAGTAATTACAATCATACTCTTATACTTCCTTTACTAGCTTACATTATAAACTAAACAGTCTCCCTGCATTAGGTTTACAGGAGCATCACCAAAACTTATGTGCAGTTTGGGGGGGAGTTCACTTAACTCTATGACTTCACTCCCTTCTCCAAATGAGGATACTGCCTTTGTCACGTACATTGGTCCTGATTCAGCAAAGATCGCAATTGTAAAGCTGCACGCAGGCAGGTTTACAAAAGTGATCCTTGCTATTATTCAAATGCAGCAGAAGGTGGTCGATGGACGCGATGGTGGATGGCGCCAGGCCTCCGGCCAGCTGAGTAAGCCTCAGCTTACTCGGGCTGGCTGGCTTGCGAGCCCAGGACCCTGCGTTGATCAACATAGATCCTGGGCTGGCCATTCCTGGTAAGCAGGGCTTGTTTCTGGGAACACCAGCCTACCCTGCCCCCGCACCACCCCTTAAATGCCTCTACCTGTCAATCAGGCAGAGGCATTCAAGGGTATGCGTGCGACTACGCAGGACCCATTCTGCACATCCTGTCCTACACAGGTTCCCGATAATCGGGAATCTGCGATCAGCCAGTGCTAGGTGCAAGATACTATAGCATATGTTTTTGCTTTTTTTTTTAAATATTGGAAGGTTTGACACTTAGATGGGGTCCAATATTAACAATAAATTTTCTTTAATATTTTAGTTATTTCTTTCGCTGAGTTAAATTTATATGAAAAGACCACTGAAGGAATCAAAATTTCTATTTAAAAAAAAAAGCAAAAAAAATTGCAAATTTATCCTACTCCTAGCACTTTGGTTTCTAGAGAAAAAGAACAATCAGGATGGTTACCGCCTAGAGACAGTGGGGACATTTTTGCTGCAATCATAATAAATGCAATACTTGTACATTTATACAAAACAAGGCAAACATCTGTGTGTCCACAGTAACACCAATAGAACACAATATAACATTAATTGTATAACTACATGTGTGGTATATGCCCTACAACGTGACTGCGTATTGCAGTATGTGGGGCGCACAATTCACCCCCTCAAATAACGTTTTCTGGAACACTGCCGTAATATGATTCATAAAATTCGATCACTTAGGGCCAGTATCGCAGATTGCAACTTTTCGCCAGTCGGAAACTTATCTCCGTATTCAATTCCAAATACTTTTCACGTACGCAGAAAGCCAATGCAATGTAATAGGCGAAAAATTCACCTCAGAATAGCAAAAGAAAAGTGCATTTTTTTTCATTTTGGGGTGGAAAGGTGGGGAAACCACTCAGAACCCTTATGGCATCCCCCCAAAGGATGACTGCGTCAACAAAAAAAAAAAAAAAGTAGTGAGGAACACCCCAAAAGAGTACTTTAAATTTGGGGGCAAAAAAGTACAAAGTGGTGGTACAAACTTAAAAACTAGTGAAAGACTTTTTTGGGGGCTGCAAGTATGGGTGAGGTGTTTTTTTGATTGCAGGTGCTTGCTGCAGGTGCGTTTTTTTAAAACTTCACTTTAGCAATAAAATATGCTTGCAACCATTAAATTAAATTTGACAGACTACTTTTTTCACCCCAAAATGCTGCTTAATGCTATTCTTCACCACTTGTGAAGAGACGCTAATTAGAGGCAATTGTACCAACTTAGGTACCCCAAACAGTTAAATTAGGACAAGTTGGGCACTAGTACATTGATCCCCAATGTTTCTACATCTTTTTGGGGGTTTCAGGCTGATTTCCCAGATTCTGACACCACTTTCCGCCTGTTCTCACTTTGCGTGTCGCCATTTTCGCGTCTTTTGGAATGGAATACGGTGAAGAGCAGGGACACGTACGATAAGTTTCCGCGGCCAAAAGACGCGATGTAGGTGAAAAGTCCGGCAGGCGGAACTTTATCGCAGGTGCAAAACGAATTGAATACGGCCCTTAATGTACCAGGTAAATTTTTTTACATAAACAGAATGGAAATTCTGACAGTCTTAGAATGTGGGGTTTAGAACATATCCCAAACTACTATTATTATTATCATCGTTTATTTATATGGCGCCACAAGTGTTCCGCAGCGCCTTACAAGGTACATAACCAAAAACTGACTTACAGTAAAATACAATACAATGGACAAGGATAATATACATTGATACATAGGTGGCCATAACACCCAATTAAGCAACAAAGCATAGGCACCAAGTGTTAGGTGTCCTAGTGGTGAGTAAGAAGTAGATGAACATACAGTAAGGAGAAGCACAAGAGGGTAGAGGACCCTGCTCGCAAGAGCTTACATTCTCAAGGGGAGGGGCAGACAGACGGGCATGATACAGATGGGGAAGACGGAGGAGGGAGCATGTAGTAGCAAATTAGGATGAGAGCTGGAAAGCATTGATAAAGCAGTGGGTCTTGAGAGTCCGTTTGAAGGATTGTAGAGAGGTGGAGAGTCTGATGGGGAGAGGGAGAGTTCCAAAGGGGGTGGAGCAGCAAGGGCAAAGTCTTGGAGGCGGGAGTGGGAGGAAGTAATCAGTTGGCATGAGAGGCGGTGTGCATTTGTTGAATGAAGAGGGCGGATAAGAGAGTGAAGGGAGATGAGGTCAGAGATGTAAATGGGAGACGAGTGTGTGAGGACTTTGTAAGTGAGTGGAGGGTTTGTAAGAGTCGGGAGGCAGATGAAGAGCGTTTGGAGAGAAAGTTGAGTCGAGCAGCAGCATTGAGGACAGACTGGAGCGGAGAGAGATTTGAGTTGGGGAGGCCAGATAGGAGGTGGTTACAGTAATCCAATATGGAGATGACCAGTGAGTGTATTAAGGTCTTAGTAGCATCCTGGGTGAGAAAGGGTCTGATCCTGGAAATATTTTTAAGATGGAAATGACAGGACTGTGAGAGGTCCTGGATATGTGGTTTGAAGGAGAGGGAGGAGTCCAGGATAACTCCAAGACAGCGCACTTTGGGGCTAGAGGAGACAGTTGTGCCATCAATTGATAAAGAAATAGTGGGAGGTGAGGTTATGTGGTTAGATGATCATCTCAGTCTTAGACATATTAAGTTTAAGAAATCGCTGGGACATCCAGGAAGATATAGCAGAAAGACAGTTGGAGATACGAGTGAGGAGAGAGGGATAGATGTCAGGGGAGGAAAGGTAGATCCGAGTGTCATCAGCATAGAGATGATAATGGAGGTCAAAAGAGCTGATCAGTTCACCTAGAGAGGATGTATAGAGGGAAAAAAGGAGTGGTCCAAGAACAGAACCTTGGGGAACACCTACTGTGAGAGGATGTGGGGGGGAAGATAAGCCATGAGAGGAGACAGAGAAGGATCGATCAGAAAGGTAGGAGGATAGCCAGGAGAGGGCGGTGTCACGTATACCAAGGGAGTGAAGGATTTGCAGCAGACAAGGGTGGTCCACAGTGTCAAAAGCAGCAGAAAGGTCAAGGAGAATGAGTAGAGAGTAGTGGCCTTTGGATTTGGAAGCAACAACTACTACTACCTAGATTTAAAAGATTGTGTATGCGGGAAGCCCACTGGATCCATATGATGGGAACTTTGTATCCAGATGGGCTTAACGAAACAATAGACTGAGAACTTTCGTAATAGAATAGAGCTCAAATAGTGAAAAGTTGTTTTCTTTCTATTGTCTTTGATCAGAATGTATTCTTGTAACATCAGTGGGAATATGCCTTAAAATGTATAGAAACCATGGGGAAACACGTTATGGGGTTTATCTGTAAACTTTTTGGCATATTTGTAATAAACATACATCATGAAGCTGATCAGTTATTGGTTCCTATTAGATTTTTTCATTAAGAATGTATAGGTTGGATTGTACCTTTAAGTATATGGAAATCCCCCTTTACATATTATGTGCAAGATTATAGCTTGAAATAATATAAGTGGTTTATCAAGCAATTATTTTTTCCAACTCATATATATATTAATTTTTGTTCATTATTGTATGTTTGTATTGTATTGTATTGTAGAAGGAGTGAACTGGCGATTTAAAACTGGCCCTGAATTAAGTTTGGAGTCAGACGTTCACAGTGAATTGAGCCAATCGGGAGACTGATACACACGGACTGCTCATCTGCCTTGTGATACTGCACACGGGATACGTTTAGGAAGCCGGCGGCCGCAATACCGGCCGCCGGCTTCCCGAATCCTCAAATACGGCTAGGGTTGAATGACAGGCGTCTAAAATCTAGATGCCTGTCATTTTACTGATGCCGGGAGACAGGCGCCCGGCATCCCTTCGATCAGACAGCTGCGGGGGGGGGAGGGTTTGGTTTAGGGCACCCGAGGGGACCTAGGGTTAGGCACCCCCCCCCCGGGAGGGTTAGGGTAGGCTGGGGGGAGAGGGAGGGTTAGGCACCCCCCGGGGGACTTAGGTTTAGACAGCGGGGAAGGGGGGGTTAGGGTTAGTCACTAAGAGGGGGGAGGATAGGGTTAGGCACCCCTAAGGAGGGTGAGGGTTAGGGGGGTTGGTTAGGTTAGTTTTTACATACCTTAGGGACGATCAGGATTTCCAGCGCTGTCGAGCTTCCGCTGCCAGGCTGTGCTCTTTCGTCAGGCTGCTGCTGCCGTGAATCGAACTGCCGGCCATGCGGCAGCCAGGATTTCATACCGAATGCCTGCACACATATCCAAAAGGCAGTACGGTGCAGTGAGACGAGCGGCAGTCAGCTGTGGAGACTGCGACCAGAGGGGAAAAGCTGGCAGGTCTCACATACAACTTATAGCACTGCAGCTGCATACTGGAGCCACATTATTGATCAGGAGCTTCTCCTGCAGCACATCAGACAGGCACAGGGCCCAATTCAGCAAGGATCGCTATTCTGCTAGAACGCACTGCAGTTGCTAAAATTAGCGGTGAAATGCAAATGTTTGCAATCGCATTGCGATCACAGCTTACCATAAGGACGCCCACTTCCCCTTAGACACATCCGTATACTTGGGTAACATAGCGAAATAATCAGTAACATCGGACCCATACGCAAAGTTAAGGCAGGTCAGACCTCACTCAGGAATTGCTAACTTCAGCACACGTAGTGTTCCTTCTAGCTCCGGCGGGAGGCAGGGCGCCGGAGCTAGAGAGGGCATGCACACGCCCGCGACCGAGAAGGGGGCGTGGTCATCGGAAAAGGGGCGTGTCTATAAGATGCGTCCCCTTTTCGTCACTCTTGGGGACGTGCCCGGCACTTACGGACACACCTGGCAGCCCCCAAGCCCTGCAGACAGGGAGAATAGATGCCGGGCGCATGCGCCCGGCGTCTATTATCCGGCGGTGACCGGGTCACCGCATGTTTCTCCACCCGCGGCTCCCGCAGGCTGTGAGGGCAGGGTGCTTTTTGCCCTCCAGAAGGAGGGCAGGGCGCCGCGCCCCGCTAAAACAGCCTAGCGGGAACGCTACACACGCTGTGAGGCCTCATGATGTGTATGGTATTGCAGTAGATAATTTATGCACGCCCTTGCAACGCACAACTACCTCTCCGTCACCACCCACTAATGGTACTTTGTGTCAATGTGTTCTGGATCTGCGTAGCCTCTGCAAACGCATTTCCCATCGCATTTGCTAGTTCGCATACTGCGATGCATACGCAATGCAAATTAATCAACAGATTACATGCATCTTTGCTACTGCAATCCTTGCTGAATCAGGCCCACAGTGTCATTTGGGACTATGCTGTATCACTTGCCTTAAGTGTATTTGTTAGCATTACTCCATGGAAAGTTCTGGATGAATAACTACATTCACCATACATGGAACTTTGTTACATATCATCCCATGAACTGGTTTTATAGATACAACATATTTACAGATATAAAGAAAATTTATTGCGCTGATATAAGATAATAAGTATAACAAATTTAATATTTAATATCAGTATATTACAAAGCAGAGAATGAATATGACAATAAAGGAAAAATAAAAACACTTGGTAAAAGGAGTATAAATAAATGATGAATAAATAGCTGATAGCCGACTATTCATGGAGCTGTATCCAAAATACGGTACGGTTCTCCTTTTTGTTTCTTACTGCTGCAGGTTTAAAATACATAATCAGTGTGCTTTCAACCGTTTGGGTATTTTTATCACATATTTACAGGCCCTTACAGCGGGACATAACCTCATTTTTTGGAATCGTATATCTCACCCTGTGGAACACCCTTGCCACCAGCGGATTCACTGGGACAAACTGGAACACAAGGGACTGTTTTTCCTACTACTGGATGAGTATGGTATGCCAACAGTGTCCCTCCTATTATTTGGACCTTATTTCAAATACACCAGCTTATGTTTGAGGCTTAGTGTGATTTGGCATTCAATTTTGCATTTGGAGATTTACTAAAGGCAATATTGAATGTCAAATCTAACATAAAACTGAATTTAACTCAAAATCAAACATCGGAAAAACATTGGTACAGATCTGCCCAGCTATTTTGTTGCTCATGGCGTGGTGCGAGTCGCGCCACGGACTTGTGGAATACCGTGGTATTCTTCAACGAAGGATATGGTACGGCATGTAATACAGTGCTTAACCGCTGGGTGGCGAGTGCTCCACTTTTGTAACTGCATGTAATATAGTGCTTAACCGCTGGGTGGCGAGTGCTCCACTGTACTGAATGTCTATCATATTCACAGCATTTGCATGAACGCACAACCCATACTGTATTTTTAATGTCGCATAATATACTGTACAAATCACTGCACATACTGTATTGTACATACGGTACGGTGCAGTAACTGAATAGTAGAGAAGTTGCCGGAGTTGTTGTCACGGTATAACCGATACTGTAGAATAATTAGATGCACGCACAGCTTTCACTGATATGGGATGCATTACAGTATGACGTTTTTTTATTTTTTTTTTATTAAAAACAGCAGCGGGAGGAGTGCACAAGGATGAGGCCACTCTCTGTGGTTCACTGTACTGTAGCTGTCGTGTGGGCTAGTGGTTAGGTGATCACTTTGGTAGAATTATGGTCCGGGGTTCGATCCCTGGAAAAGAATATACTGTACCGTACTGTATATATTTTTTTTTGTCACTGTCTGCTCTGGACACTGTAGTGCCCAGAGAGGGCTCTGTACTGTACTGTATTTCACTGAATAGTGATTTCATACTGTGGCTATGGTGCGCCCAGAAACCGCAAACATGCGACAACGCATATGCGGGTACAAAAAAGCGTTGCATCCCAAACTGATGACATTGGTGATGCTGCTCCAACCTTGCACACTAAGGGCCTGATTCAGAGCCGTTCGCTATTTGTGGTCGTTCGTTCAAAAACAAGGGGTGGCTATTCAAATGATCCGTTCGCAAATTGCAGTCTGTTCCCACCTCTAAGTCTGAACGAGCGAGCAAAACATACGCTCGTTTTTTTGATAAAAACGCCCCCTGGCCGCACGCACCATACGTCATGTCCGCTATTTATTAGATTAATCGAGTACATCGTACAGCGTATGAACTGCTCGCTATTCTTGTGGTTGGTGTTTTCAACCGCTATTTTGCGAGCAGTTCTGAGTTAAAAAAAACCAAGTGACGTGGTCAATGACGCTGCTGTATTAAATATGCACTCCCTTAAAACGCCCGTTTTGACCTTTAAGCACGCCTGCGTTCGGATCTCCACTCCCCGTTTTCAAGCACCTTCCCCTGTTACCACCCACATACGCCTCATTCTGTCACTCAAAATAGCAGGCCCTCGCTATATTGCGTACCAACGATTTTCGGCCGCACTGACTGGTTCGCGCATGCGTACTAAAAACCGTACGCATGCGCAGATGTGCGAACATCGCTCGGAACGAGCGTACTGCCGCTAGCGAGTGGCTCTGAATGAGGGCCTAAGTACGGTAGTAGTGGGATCTGTAGGAGAGAGAGCTCTCTGTATTACACGGTTGGTGCTACGGTGGCTGCGATGGATTAGAAATGGAGGGGGTTACAATGGGATCTGTGGCCAGTAGGAGGGTTGCGATGGGATTTCTGGCGCATGCCCAGTGGGCCGAGAGTCATACACAGTGCATCAGGTCCCTTCCCCCAAAGCAAGCCAAGAGCCTCACATTACCATAATAAAGGAAGCTTTGTTAATCTATTTACTGTAAGCAGTCAGCTCTGCCCTAGTGTCCTGAAAAATGCTACGAATTGTCACCATTGGGAAAGACACCATCCCCCGTCTGCTAGGACAACTAGTGTGCCGCTATGAATGTGCCTGTACTGAATATTCAAAAGTGACGGTGCCCTACAATTTAGCACCACAGAATAGTGATTTCATAACTGCAGGAACTGTTAGTGAAACTACTGTCTAGAATGTGAGACAGGCCTCTGCATCACAAACTGTGCGCCCAGAAACCGCAAAACGCAAACATGCGACAACGCATATGCGGTCTCAGCCTCGCGCACTATGGCTACGTCCCTTGGACTGTGTCTGAGAGTGCTTTCCGTCTGTGAGAGAGCGCTGACAAATAGCGTTGCATCCCAAACTGATGACATTGGTGATGCTGCTCCAACCTTGCACACTAAGTACGGTAGTAGTGGGATCTGTAGGAGAGAGAACTCTCTGTATTACACGGTTGGCGCTACGGTGGCTGCGATGGATTAGAAATGGAGGGGGTTACAATGGGATCTGTGGCGCCAAGCCATACGCCATGTAGCGCTATGCTATCACTGAGCATGCGCAGTTGGCTGTATTACTGCAGTCCCATAGTAGGAGGACGTCGTGCGAAGAACGACGTGCGTCACTGGCTAGTCAAAATGGCTTCTATGAGGGCAAGACGCTACTCGTCCGGCGAGCTCTTTGTCTTGGTTAAGTGGCGGGACCAAGCGTTCGCCACTAACCAAGACAAAGATCTCGCCTACAGAAGTGCGAGCAGAGAAATACAAACGCTATACGGCCTGCGCCGCACTGTTCACTCACTGCAGCGCAGGTGGAGTGACCTGCTGCGGAGGGATAGTCCTCGCCTACACCGTATCCGGAGGCGTATAAGGCGAAGTAAGTACAGTATTGCTGTATAATCACATGAATTACAGTATACTGTACAATAACGAATACAGTACAATGCACGACTCTGACATACTCTACATTACTGTACACTGCACTGTAGGGTTTTGGATAGTACAGTATCTGACGATGACTGACAGTTGTTAACACATACTGACATGACTGGCAGACATTTGATTGACAGGCTGATTAAATCTACAGTACTGTACATGGACTAAAGGGTTACACACTATTGGTCGACATGGCTTGTTTGATTAAGAAATTAGTAACAAAAGGCAAGTTGATTGATCCACCATTCTAATGTCTGTCGACCAAATCTGTTAACCTACAGTACTGTACACACTATTTTTCTGTGCTGGGCCTGCCCCCTTTAAGTCTGATATTATTACTGTATGTCATGGACAGATTCAGGGGTCTCCAATCAGCTCCCAACTGTCATCTCACAGGCTGTGCTTGAAAAATATTTGGGAGCGGATTGGCTGGTATCTTATCACTACTCACTCTGTTCCCCATTTACAGTACAGTACAAAAGAAGGGAAATACCAGGGCGAATTTTCATTTGGTATCACTGTGATACAAACGAAAATTCAACCGGTACTGTATTTATTAATACAGTACTTACCCCTCCGGCGAGGTCTCGCAAAGTCCTCAGCGGGGTCCTCCGCTGGGTTCGGGCTCCAGTGTCATGCGCATGTGCCATCTTGTAAAGCTCGTGAGGTGGCGACAGTGCCACCCACATAGTCTATGTGTAACGTTGCACCACTTGGTCATACAGTACTTTACTGGACTGTATGGTTTTTTTTTTATATACAGTACAGTACAGTACCATACTGTTTTATTTTGGCCCCAATGCCAGCTTCACAGATTACAGTAGTTTATGTACTACAGTATACTGTACTGGTTTGTATTTTAATCAATAGCTAATTCCCTAAGGCCATCTACCTTAATGACGACATGTATTTTTCCCCACAGGGCGAGCAGCCCCCCCTGCCCTGGCAGCGCCACCACCGCCGCCACCACCACCCCCATCATTGCCACCACCCCCATCACTATGTACTATGTACAGTACCAAGCAGTAATTATTCTAGTACACTTTATACTAAAGTACAGTACTGTGACTGAATATTTTTTTTATTTTTACTTACCTGTAGGTCACCGGACATGAATCCCATTGAAATGGTCTGGGCCCAGTTGAAGAGGTTCATCAGGTCTGATGTGAAACTAACAACTAAACAGGAACTTTTGGATGGGATAATGAAGTTTTGGAGAACAGTATTGACACGTGCCCAGTGTAACAATTATATTGATCATCTCCATAGAGTCTTACCAGTTTTCATCGAAAGAAACGGTCAAGCAACTGCTATGTAGCTTATACTGTACTGTATATAATTTGTAATGTGGAGGAGGGGTTTAACTTCCTTGATGTTGCCATTTGTAATGCAGATGTTTCAAGTTTTCAGGTTCCTTTAGTTCAAATACACTACAATAGTAGTGGCTGCTTCAACATCCACATCCATAGTTGCAGACATACAGTAGTGGGTGCACCGTGAATTGAGAGACAGGCTTCTACTGTATGGTTAGAGCGGCGGTCCCTTCGACAACAGGATAAGGTGAGATTTTTGGTAATGTTAGTGCTCTGTTATCGTATTCACACAGCTGGTGTTCACCTCCATCTGGGGCACCCAAATACTGTTTTGTTTCATGTATTTTTTTTTTATGTTATATTATGGTGCACTCTGATGCACGCTAGAGTCTGGACCTGGTATAGGTGAAACTCTGAATCTGAGGCCAAAAGTGCCAGTGATGATTTTAAATTAAAAGCCAACTCTTTTTGTGTAGTCCTCGGTCCCCCAGTAGGGCTAAAGAAGTCCCCCCCCTCTGTAAAGCATGTTACTGTAGGTTAAATAAAAATTGTCATTAATTTATACAATTGGTGTTTGTAGTGTATGTTTACGTCATTTTGCCAGGCGTGAAATTATCGCTGTATTCAATTTGAAAGCTTTTCTGCCTACTGTAGGCGGGAAGTCAATGCAATGTACAGTAAGACAGTATGTAAAAAAGTTTCGCCTACTGTATGAATAGCAGGTGGAAAAATTTCGTGAATTGGGGTGCAATGTTGCGGGAAGCCTTCAACGTCCCCTAAAGTTACTGTAAACTGCGTAAGTTTTTTTTTTTAAAAAGTCAGAACACACTAAAAATTCACTTTCATTTTGGGGGGTGGAAGAAAAAAAATTGGGGGGAAAAAGTGAAACTTGTAGGGGTAAATTTACTAAGATGGGAGTTCTATTTAAGAAGTTACTGTACTGTATGTTGCCCATAGCATCCAATCAGATTCTACTGTACTTAGCATTTATCTACAGTAGCACCTTCTAGAAGATACTGTACAGTAATACCTGGAATCAGATTGGTTGCTATGGGCAAAATCACTTAATAGCACTACCATCTTAGTACATTTACCCCCTAATATATAAAATGTACTGAGTTTAGTAAAAAAAAAAAAAAAAAAAGCGCTAAATGGGTATACAGTAGATCTGGGCATGTGCCTGAGATACGATGACATACAGTATTGTAGGAAACACTCAAGCCAGGTGCAAACTTGATATTGCAGGCAGCTATAGTGTAATGGTAAAAAATCAAACCAATACATTACGCTGCCTGTACAACCCTTTTGCGGGTTCGAAGCTTGAAAGGTTACACTTTTTATTTTTTATTAACAAGGTTAGACTTTTTGGTCAAAGTACTGTGGCATAGAAATAGCAGAATTTCTGGATAATGTACTGTATTAGTGAAGATTTAAAACAAAATAAAATTACCGTATAAAGTATGTACTTTAAAGGGCTCGAACCAGTGGTACAAGAAAATGGTAGATGCAGTAGGGCTAGGCATTAGCCCCCTAGACTACTGCATCTACTGTACTGTAGTTCCTAGAGTCAGGGAATCACTACAATGTCTACCGTATTGTACTTACAACTACAGTTATAAGTACCGTATAATACAGACAACTGGGCATGCGCAGTGCTATGAGACTCAATACGCCACAGTGTAGCGCGCAACAATGCGGTATACTGTATGGCGTACCGTATGGAGCAACAAACTACAGTACTGTAGCTGGGCACATATACAGTACAATAGATTGATTTTTGTAAGGGTTGGATAACAAGACTGAACTACAGTACTATAGTGAACATTAAAAAAATCCATTAAATTATAAAGGTCTCGAACATAAGGAGAGAAGTGTAAGCAAGACGGATCACCTAAGCCCTTGCTCACAAGTCTCTCCTACTGTAGTCCTCTACAGTACTTTATGTGGCATCTACAGTACCATACAATGACGTACAGTACTCAGGCGTCTGTAGCGTAGAGGTAAGAAATCGTACTTCTACATTGCAGACGTCTGTACAACCCGGGTTCGAAACCAGGAAGCTTAATAATGAAGCTTTTCATTATTATTAGACAGTCAAGGTTACACTTTTTATTTTTAATATTATTATTACACAGTCAGTGTAACAATCACACTTTCACTGTGTGTGAATGACCTGGTACTGTACAGTATGATATTCCATACTGTACGCCATGGCGTACAGTACATACTGTAGCCATAGCGCTACAAGGGTATGGCTATGGCGCAGCACCACTGGCAATGCATTGCAACCCCGCCACTGGGCACAAGCCAGAGATCCTATTTGTACCGTAACCCATCAGAACTGGCTATAAGTTACCACAACGCAAACTGTGCTGACAGTTGACGCAATTTTGCGGTTTAAACGCCGAGTCAGTTTGTACTAGAGAGACCCCTCTCTTATACACAGTCAACTATCAGTTACTAAACATATTAAATTAATAATGTTACCAAGTCTAAGACAGCATTTTCATTGACGCAAGTTTGCGCTCTGCATCTGCCCTACAAACTGCTGTTAGTCCACTACTGTAGCACCTTACTGTATGTACTGTAGTAATGAATTTACTATTGTGTATACTGTGCGGTACTGTAAGTCTCGGACAGTGCAGAATGGCACTAGTGTGAAAATTCAACAGTACTGTTGGCAATACAGACAACTGGGTATGCGCCATAAAATAGCGCAACTTAATGTATGGCTTGGCTCCACTGGACATGGGGCACACATTCCATTGTGATTAAAATCCGACCACTGGGCACGCGCAGACATTGACGCAATTTTGTGGTTTAAACGCGCAGTCAGTTTGATATACAGAAACCAGTTTCTTTAACAGGGCCCATTGCCACTTGATGGTCATAATAAATAACTATAATGTCCGCGTTCATGTCAGCGACGGCATTGACGCAAGTTTGCGTTCTAAGGTACAGTACTGTATGTACAATAATAAAAAATCCTAAATTTCGCTGTTTGACTCCCAAAGCACTGGGCAGACATGCGCTCCACATGTACTGTATTGAATACTGAATATTTTAAGTGAAGATTATAAAAATAAATTAAAAAAACATACTGTATTTTCAAGGTCTCGAACCCACGGAACAAGAAGAGAGGAGAAGCAGTGAGACTAGGCATTAGACAGCTAGGCCACACGCTTCACCCATTCTGTAGTTTGTAAAGTCTAATGTCTAAGCTTCTGTCAAACAATCATCGGCTGGTGATACAGAACATACCGTACGGTACATTGGAAAGTGACACCTGGTGGGCAAAATGTTGTATTACACATCATGAAATCTGACGCATGCGCTATGTAGTTTAGGAAAAGTGACATCTGGTGGGCAAAATGTTGTATTACACGTAATGACTTTTTTCACTAATAAACTTTCTTTGTGGCGCGACTCATGGCGTGGTGTGTGGCGCTCCATACGTGGCGTGAGAGATAGCGCTGTGATGCCACATTATAGCTGGGCACATCAGTACTTTTACATAGACCAACACACAAATCCCTTATTTACTAATATTCGATTTGAAATCGAACACAAAATCAAACTTAAAATCCCCAAATGAATAGACCTGCTTCATGCTTTCGATTTTAGCATGAGCATTTTAACATGAGCAGGTCTGTATGACACAGATGCATGCACAAATCATTGAGATTCATGCATGAGTGTCTAAAAAGCTTCAAAAAAGTGTTAAAATTACAAAGAAAAAATAAAAATGATGTGGGGTTCCCCTAAAACACAACCAGCCCCTGACTTTTCAGAGCCAGTCCTGGTTGTGTAAATCCGGGAGACAACAGACATATGGGTCCTTTGTATTTATCACAACCAGCACTGGGCTAAGCGAGCCGGTCCTGGTTATGGAAATACATGGAACAAAATGAGTAGGGGTCCTTTGTATTTACCATAACCAGCACTGGACTCTTTCTAGCGGGGGTTTAATGCCACAGTCAGGGGTACTCTTTCACTAGGTCCCCAGCCATTGACTTCAATAGTGAAATCCGCAAGGTTACTATAGGTTAAGCTTGCAGCTCTCACCATTGAAGTCAATGGTGGGAGCCGTTCATTGGTTGAGACGGAGGCTCACCTCTATCAGCCAATGAATGCTCAGCCCTGGCATTTCTAAGAGAAATGCCGCATCTGAACAGATCATTCAGGAAGTAACATCCTTAGAGTACGGTACAGTTCGTGATTTGGGCTCCTCGTTTTTTGTTTTAAGATGGTGGTGGATGTCTATATGGAGAAGAGGACCGGTCCAGGTATTGTAGGAGAGTATGTGCGAGTGTGGTTCTCCAAGTACCAGCATGCAGGGGAGGTTTGCTGTGACCTGTAGTTCTACTGTTAAAGACAATGTTATCACTTCTATTTTTACACACACTATCAACAAGGCACCCACCACCCGGTGGTGCTGGGGATAGCTACGGGCTATGAGCCCAGACCTGGGGTGCCCTGTAGAGGGGGATCCCTTTACTGGGGGGTCCCCATCTCCCCAGGGAGCCCCAGCTTGGGCTGACTAGCAGTCAGGGTAAAGTTTTGGCCGGGGGACCCGGTGAAAGGTTTCCCCTGGCTGTGGCATTACACCTCCGCTAGAAAGAATACAGAGGGCCCTTACTAATTTTTTCCCTGTATTTCCAAAACCAGGACCAGCTTGCTTAGCCCAGTGCTGGTTGTGGTAAATACAGGGGTCCCCTACATATTTTGTCCCCCATTATTTACACAACCAGGACTGGCTCTGAAAAGTCTGGATCTAGTTGTGCTTTTAGGGGGGGGACCACATCATTTTTATTTAACACTTTACAAGCATTTTAACACAGAGATGCATGCATGGATCTCACTGATCTATGCGTGCATCTGTGTCAATTAGACCTGCTCATGCTAAAATTGAAAGCATGAAGCAGGTCTATTCATTTGAGGATTTGAAGCTTGATTTTGAGTGGGATTTGGTGTTAGATTTGTACATGCAAAATCCAAATTCAAATCACTGTTCAAAATCAAACCAAATCGAATTTGATTTAAAAAAAGGCTTCTAAAATCGAATTTTAGTAAATGTGGGATTTGATGAGGGAATTGTACATTCGATTTGATGTGAGCTGAATCGAACATCAAATCAAATGTAAAATTGAACTTTCATAAATATACCCCTTAGTCTGATTTTACATTTGACAAAATTTTATATGTGATACAGTTTAATATGTTACCTTATAATAAACATTTATGCTGTGTTACAGGAGTTGGAACATTTCTTTTTAGTTGACATTTATTCTAGATATTCCACATTAATAGAGTAGCCAGATTGGATGATTCCACTGAAAATTTGCAAAACAGGGTTTTAGGTGCCAATTACCATTTGTCTCTGGTATAATTTTCTGATTGCTCTCAACAGGTCCCAATAATGCTAAAAGAGATCCAGTTGCTTGGCCTAAGCACTGATCAGTCAGATCTCATCCAATTTGGCATGGCCAGATGAATATGAGGGTGGTAGACAGGTACATGCAGGGCCGGTGCTACCATTAGGCAGCAGCCTAAAGGCACCGGCTACTGGAGGGTGCCACTGAGTCTACAAAAAAAAATAATTAATGGCATAATTCACGGTTGAGTGGCATATAATTAATTTGTGGCACAGCTGTGTGGCATTTTATGAATTTGCGGCAGTGCTATGAGGTACATTATTTTGGCACTCTGCTGTGTGGCATATTCTATATAGTATATTATGAATTTGGGAAACTGCTCTGTGACATATTATAAACTGGGGAGACTGATGCGTGGTATATTATGAATTGGAGAGAGCTGGGGCGGTTGGTGATATGTTGCTCAGGGCGCCCAGGAACCTAGCACCGGACAAGGATAAATGCTCCAACAAGAACAGTAATCTAACTTCTTAAAATACTCTGTCAATATGAAACAGATAGTATTATCCCCACCAGAAACCGACTGGTGCGGACACAAAACTCTGGTTTACCACTCTTTGTATTCTAGCAGTATGAAAATATAACTTTGGATGACAGGAATCAGGACAATAAAATCTTAGAGTGCACGCTGTTACCAATACAACACTGCTTACTGTATAATATTGGTGTTTAATTGTGTTTCCTGGTTTTCATGCATGTAAATTCCATTTATATTGATATAAACCATGTTTCCAGTGTTAGCATACACACTAATAGTGAAAACCTTGTGTTGCCTAGTACTGATATTGTTGTACTTGTTAAACACACTTAAACACTTCTCTGTTTCTTTTGTTGAAACACTTATTTCAACTTATGTTTACACAAATCATTGAGAATAACAATTGCTTATCAATATAAACTATTCTTTTATGCTAAAACTATCACAATGCCTGAAAATTATATAATCTTAATTTAGATCCGGCATGAAGAGGGCTACTGTCTTCCTAGTTGTAGTTAACGTCTAAATAGATCTACAGACCCCAATGTGCCCCGGACTTTCAGGCCAGTATCATATTACCAGTTCTACTCAAATTTGGGAACTTTAGGTGTTATTGTTATTTTTCTCTACCAGTCTTAACAGATAGTGAAAAGTGACAATGATGCAAAATAGATAATAGTATTAGCAGAAAATGTTATATTTAACCTAGGTATCTTAACTCTGACTACAGAGAGTGAGTCGAGGAAAAGAGGTCATTAATATGCCATTATCTTCCTAGTCACCAGATCTGAACCCAGTCAGGTATTTATGGCATATGCCCGGAGATATTTTTCACTACTATAGGGATGCATGAAATTAACACAATTCCAAACATTGGCAGAATATATGTGGTGTTGGTTGAGAACCTGTGCTTAAAGTATAGATGACCCTAATGGGAGCTGCTCCAAAAAGAGATGTCCAGTCTCTCAAGTCATATAGGGTGATCAATAATTAGTATTGTAGCGCTACACCCTGTGTAGTCTTAGTGGTGTGATAAATAGATCGGTAGTATAGTGATACAAATTACCATGCAGGCTAGTGGTTTTAAATCAAAAATACTCTTACTGAAAATATATAAAAGTTACTATGAGCATAACAACATGTCACAAAACAGTCTCAAAAATGGCCCCAAGACACACACAAACAATAAAATTGGGATGGTTCAATTCTTATAAATAAATTATATGTATGACAAAAAAAAATCATAAACAAGAACCTTAATAATGGATCTCACCAATGTTCATTAATGTTCCCAGGTAATTATGGTTCCTATATAGTCGATTTTAAACAATAAACCAAAACAAGGCAAAACTGTGTCCTCTCAGATGGAATAAAAGGCTTGATGTGGCAAGCAGCGCTGATCCTATATTCTGTGACTACAGTCACATCTAATGGTGTGCATATATGCAGTAAAGGTAATATCGTCACTGGAGGGTAGTGGGGTGGGAGCAAATGATAGTCCTCAGACATGTGGCGGCCTGCCGGTCTGGATGAGCTAGATGCAGGTGCCTTCCCCAGGGGCTGTTAATCCTCTCAGGGTAGGAGTATGGTTCGTACACTAAGCCGCTAAACAGGGAGAGCTCTTGTGACAATGTTCACCCCCTAAGCGCAGTGTGCTAGTGTCACTACTGGAAACCAGACGTGGACCAGCAAGAGCGCTCAAAAGGGGGACAGCTGCTGTCTTGGGAGGGGATAAAGCAGTGTGGGCTCCAAGGAACCCAACAACGGTGACCCCCTCCTAATAGAGATTTACCTCCTTTGGCGCAGTCAGGTGGCCGCTCCTGGCCCTTGCCGGCTAATTTAATCTTCGGCTCATCCTGCCCTTTGTCTTCTGGCTGGGGTGTTACGGAGTCGCGATGTGTCA
Source organism: Taudactylus pleione (assembly GCA_031769625.1). Classification (NCBI taxonomy): domain Eukaryota; kingdom Metazoa; phylum Chordata; class Amphibia; order Anura; family Myobatrachidae; genus Taudactylus; species Taudactylus pleione. The sequence continues at coordinate 16,739,476 of JAUIMM010000384.1, forward strand.
GATGATAAATTGAAGTGTGATTTGGGAGGATTGTTTCTGTGTGACTCCAGCTTTCTCCCTTCCTCATGTGCTGTGTATGTGACCAGTCTCCAACGCGTTTCGGCTTCTGCCTTTGTCAAGGAGCTATTTCCTGTTCTTGCTGTTGGTGTATCCCTAGTTTGTTTACATGCATAGTCAGGTAATTATTGGTCCTACTTTGCTAGTACTATCAGGGTGCACATTGTGTCTCAGTGATGAGAAATGAGTAGATAAAATGATACAATCTCCTTAATAATGGAAACTATATATGATGGAAGGTCAGTAGTTTAAAACCATGAGAGAGATTTATGTGCATATATATCTGCATTTACACAAAGGAGTGTCTATGGCCTTGGGGGGGGGGGGGGAGGTTGACGAGGATAAAAAAAAAAAAAACAACCCTGTAAAACGGTGTGCTGCTGGTCTTATGCGGTATAGAGGTATGGTGGACGTACCTACGAAAAAGAAAGTCAGATCCAGATGGTGAGAAAACCAAGTGAAAGAGTGTCCTGTGGTTGATGCAGCATAATGTATGTGTAGCTAAGAAAAACTAGATATAGGTCAGTCTCTATCATTTGTTTATCAGGTTGGCAATATTGATGTCAATATTTAAACCCCTGGGTTCCAGAGTTTTAAGGGTGTAAAGCCATTAGACTTCTTTTTTATTCAAGACATGTAAAAAATCACCTCCCCTCCAATTATGCATAGGTCTTTCTATTGCTAAGAACTCAAAATCTGATGGTTTGGAATGACGGTGTTCCTTGAAGTGTCTAGAGACACTGTGGTTGTCGTACCCTATCTTAATATTCAGTAGGTGTTCATACATTCTCTGTTTCAAAAGGTCTGATCATCCTACCTATATATTCCAAACCACAGGGGCACCTAAATAAATAGACAACCCCTTTGGTTACGTCATGTTGTCTTTGATGTTATATGTCTCTCTCCTGTAGTGGGTTAAGTAAAAGTACAAGTGACTTTTGTGCTCCGTTTGTTCAAAGTTTTGCAGGCTAGACATCTTCCACAATAATAAAAACCTCCCATTTTTTTTAGTGTTGTTGTATAGTGTGGTTTGCATACTTGTCTTTGGGGGTATATGGTTGCAGACAATTCTCTGCTTAATGTCAGGAGCTTTGGTGTAGACTATATCAGGATGTTCTTTTAGAAACGTCCCAAGATCATGGTCCTGTAAAAGTATGTTCCAATGTCTATTCAGCATTTTCCTAATGTCCTTTGAGGATTCATTATACTGTGTGATGAAATAAGTAGTCTTGTCTTTCCACAGGGTTAAACTCTTTCGGTTGTAGAAGTGCATCTCTATCTAGGGTCTTGACTGTCTTGTATGCTTCCTCTACGAGTTCTTTATCAAAGTTTTTTTCAAGAAATAGCTTTGTTAAATCTGCCCCTTGGGATTCATAGTACTCTATTTTGCTAAAATTTCTCCTTAACCTTTTCTACTGCCCTTTAGGTATGTTGGCCAACCAATTATGGTGGTGTCTGCTCATGGCTAGGATGTAACTGTTTAAATCTTTGGGTGCAATTTCCCATCCTCAATGAATACTTCAAGATCTATAAATTCAGCTCTTTTTTTGCTTGTACTGGTGGTAAAGGTCAGGTTATTACAATTATTACCCATATATTTGATAAACTGTAGTTACAAATAGAGCACCAATCCCGCACCAGCCATCTATTATGTAATTTATAGTTTACAGTTTTGATTGTCCTCTCTCCAATTAGCTGTTACTCAGTTCATAAGTATCTACAGATTAAATATAAAGCTTGCTGAGGTGCTACCCACTACGTAAACATTATAGAAATCACATAAACAAAGAAGAAAAGTAAGTAGTTTTAATGGGTGCACTGGGTCCCATGTTGATAATTAAAAATTTTATATTTTTAATAGGTATGCATTAAAATATCTAACTGTATTAATTTGTTAAGATGTGAAATATAAAAAGATAATTTGTGCAAAAGAGATGAAAATTAATGTGTACAATAAATGTGCAAAACAAAACCGTTGTCAGTTCGTCAATCTTTCAATATGATCAGTGTTTAGTAACAGTGGTTCGTTATTTAGTGGTTGGTTTATTCTGTTATTTATATTGTAAATAATTATTTCTTAAGGCTAAATGTCTTCATCAGCTTCTAGGAGGAAGTAGCAAATTTTATCATAAAATGCAGTGACTAATAATGTGTAGTCAGTATTCCAAACTGATAGTGTCTTATACTTATGTATTGCCATGCAATGCTTATAGTAATATTTCTTCGCTATGCAGTATGTACAAATATATGTTGTAGTTTTGAGTCTCTTAGCTATAAGGTTTAATCCCACACAGCAGGTATATTATGTTAGCATATAGTTGGTTAACACACCTAATATTAATGGGTCTCCACTACATGTGATATATATTAGTAGTTCCCATTATAAAAATATGTGTGTGAATCACATATAATGAAAAAGGTTTTATAGGTAAAAATGTTAACCTTTGCAACTCTGGGTATTCATTTATACAATAATGCCCTTCTAGATGAAAATGACATCGATAGATTCCGCCAGAGAACGAGGTTCGCTCCAAAGCCATGCCCTGCCAAATGTGGTCCTCCTCCCACTTGCTCATGAATAGATTGGCATAGCTTGGAGCGAACCTTGTTCCCATGGTGGTCCCTGTGGTCTGTATATCTGTCGTGTCCTTTATAAACGAGGGTTGTGAGTCTATGTATTGAGATAGGTTGGACGTGAGTGATTTGATCCCCGAAATTATGGGGCATCCTGGCAGATGTTCACAGTCCTTATGCCACTTGGGAAGGTGATAAAAGACAGGGATCACTGGATTTGAAGTGTTAAAATAATCATATTCCTTCTTCTACCCCTGTTTTCAGTAAAGTGCTTAAGTCATTCTGATATAGAATTTTGAAGGCGGACCCCACAAAATCATGTGTGTCAGTACCCCCCCAAGATCCTGAGTGATTAGTCTATAGAATCTTTTCTGTCTAGAACTATAATGCCGCCTCCTTTATCTGCTGGCTTTACCATTATTGCACTATTATTTTTTTCACATTTTTTCAGTGCTATTTTCGCTTTGTTGGTCATGTTGTTCTTACTGTACTTCCTCTGTTTACTATTCAGTTACTATCATAATTTATTTATATGGCGCCACGAGTGTTCCACAGCACCTTACAAAGTACATAAACAAATTCAGTTTCTCTATGTCATGTTGTACCATGGTTTCAAAAGTGGTAATGTATTTACCCTTCAGGTAAGTGGGATTAAATTGGGATGGGGGTTTGAATTTGGTATGTTTATAGGATGACTCTTCTGTCAGTTTCTTGTGTCTCTTTGTTTTGTATGAAATATTTTTTTTAAATGAGTTTTCTGGTGAATGCTTTGATGTCCAGATAGGTCTCAAATTTGTTCGTTTTCTTATCGGGTGCAAACTTCAACCCTTTTTGTAAAACAGGTATCTGTGTTTGTTCCAAAGGAAAGGAACTAAACATTGGCAGAAACCGTGCCACAGCTTGGTGGCCTAATTCCCTATAAAGTGCATTTTAATCCAATTTGGGGCTTAGAACCCAGGGTTCCCAACACCTAATTAAAATTGGGCAGTGCGTTCAATTAGCTGCAGGGTAAACCTTGTGCCTAATTGCGTCTTTCCCCTAAGGTTTTGCAGTAACACAGTAACACTAAATTTAAATATCTAGGAAACTTGCAGACTGTAAACTTTTGCATATGTCTTGCATCAATTTTACAGTTCAGAACCTATTTTGTACAGCAATTTGCACATGACAGTGCAAACGAAACAAGTACAACAATATCAGAACTAGGCAACACAAGCTTTTCACTATTACAGTGTGTATGCTAACACTAGAAACAATGGTTTCATATAAATATAAATGGAATTTACATGCATGAAAACCATAAAACACAGTTGAAAACCAATATTATACAGTAAGCAGTGTTGTATTAGTAATAGTGTGCACTCTAAGATTTTTTTTTTTAGGAGCAGCTAGCTAATGAATGCACATTTTAGTTAATAATGGAAAAAATTTGGATGTGACACAAACATAGTTATCATAATGTATTTTAATGTATACATTGATCCACAACATATTAAAACCCTTTTGCATTTTATCCTTAATTATCAAAAGCACACCTTATTCTTTAAAGAGAAATGTAATATTTTCAGCAAAATACATTTTAAATACCTGACCAGAGCAATTTATATCCCAAGCAAATATAGGGCCAGTAAAGTATATTTGCAATACTACTACTTAAGTTTTTTAGCTTAGTGTAAATCTGTTGTCTACTGAGGGGCTGCATGCTCTATGCAGTAAGTGCTACACAACAGCTCCTTAAATTCATCAAATATGACATATAGAAGCACCCTCAATTAAATATGCTGTAATACACATCATAAATACATATTAACCTTAGACCAGAATGTTGCAGACGGGATGGGTACAGGATGCCGGCACTCGAGATTCCGACAGGGTTAGAATACAGACACTTGTCGGTCAGTATTCTAACCCTCCTCCTCTCCCTACCCTAACCCTCCCTGCCTAATGATTGAAACTAACCTCCCCCCTAACCTAACCCTCCCTGAACCCTAAACCTAACCCTCCCCCTTAGTGCTCAACCCTAACCCTCCCCTAGTGCCTACCACTAATCCCCGTTACTTACCTAACGAGATTACAGCAGCCGGGTTGCCGGTGCCGGGATTCTGAGCACCAGAATCCCTGCAGTGGGGATATTGACCGCATCCCATTGCAGACAAGACTAAAACCGCACAGCCAAAATTTAACAAAGGCGACGGATAGAGGTAACGGAGACTTTTGCGGGAAAAGTGTCCAGGGATCCAAGTACAACCCCCCCAGTATATCTCCAGAGTGCAAGAAGTGATGCAGCACAAACCTCCAACCCTGGATCGGGGGTGGTTCCTTTCTCGTCCAGATGGCTGGACACTATGCCCAGATTAAAACAGCCTAGAGTAAAAGTATGAATTTGATATTTAAAAAACATATTTCTTGCCACTACTATGAATTTTAAACCTAGTGAGCGAATAAATAATAAAACAAAAATCTCCACAACAAAATACCTCTTTGAAAGAAAATGGCAATTATCACTCTCTGGGGTAATTATATTTAAAAAAGGATTAATAAAAGTGGAAATATTTCCCATAACAACCAAGTTCTATAATTTATTCTATAAAACAACAGAATCTGATTGGTTGCTATAGGCTTCATAACTACTTTTGTAAACCCACACTTTAGTAAATTTACCCCTATATGTACAGCGGGTAAAATAAGTATTTAACACATCAACATTTTTCTCAGTAAATATATTTGTAATGGGGCTATTGTAATGAATTTTTCACCAAATGTCAGCAACAACCCATGCAATCCACACATGCAAAGAAATCAACCATAGATGTCCATAAATTAAGTTATGTGTAATAATGTAAAATGATACAGGGAATATGTATTGAACACCTGTGTAAAAAGTCATAGATAGCCAAGACACCAGCTGAAATCTATCAGTAATTAGAAAGCAATCCTGCCCCTCGTCAGTGCAAATTAATATAAACTGGTTCAGTCCCAACTGATTGCCTATAAAAAGGTGTCTCATTACCAAGGTTTTTTTTTTTTTTACACAAGAAACATCTCATGGTGGGTAAAAGCAAAGAGCTCTCTCAAGACCTTTGCAACCTTATTGTTGCAAAACATATTGATGGCCTTGGTTAAAGAAGGAATTCTAAACTTCTGAATGTTACAGTGAGCACTATTGGGGCCTCATTTCACCATAAACTGGGCACGACCAGGTGCTCCTCGCAAGATATCTGACAAAGGAGTGAAAAGAATTATCAGAAGAGTTGTCCAAGAACCAAGGACCGCTTGTGGAGAGCTTCAGATAGACCTGGAATTAGCAGGTACAATGGTTTCAAATAAAACAAAAAATAATGCACTCGACCTCCATGGCCTGTATGCAAGCTCACCATGCAAGACTACTTTGCTGAAGAAAAAGCATGTTGAAGCTCATTTAAAGTTTGCTGCACAACATGTTGACAAGCCTGTGAAATACTGGGAGAATATAGTCTGGTCAGATGAGACCAAAATTGAACTCTTTGAATGCCATAATACACACCATGTTTGGAGGAGAATGGCACTGCACATCACCCCAAAAACCCCAGGAGGTGGGAACATCATGATTTGGGGCTGTTTTTAGCATACGGTACTGGCATACTTCATATGATTGAAAGATGGATGAAAGGAAAAATGTACCGCGACATTCTTGATAAAAATCTGCTGCCATCCATAAGGATGCTGAAGATGAAACAAGGGTGGACATTTCAGCAAGACAATGATCCCAAACAACACAGCCAAGGACACACTCAATTGATTTCAGAGAAGAGAATAAAGCTGCAAGAATGGCCCAGCCAATCACCACACTAATTGAATTGAAAATCTATGGAAAGAACTAAAGGTCACAGTTCATAGAAGAGGTCCACGGAACATTCAAGATTTGAGGACTGTGTGGAAGAATGAGCCAAAATCACACCTGAGCAATGCATGCGACTAGTTTCTCCATACAGGAGGAGTCTTGAAGCTGTCATTATCAACAAAGGCTTTTGTACAAAGTATTACATAAATTTCAGTAAGCGTGTTCAAAACTTTTTCCCCGTGTGATTTTACATTATTACATAACTTAATTTATGGACATCTATGGTTTGATTTCTTTGCATGTGTGGATTGCATGGGTCATTGCTGACATTCAATGAAAATATCATTACAATAGCCCCATTACAAATATATTTAATGACAAAAATGTTGATGCGTTCAATACTTATCTTACCCGCTGTATATACGGGTTGGGTATGAAATGCTGACGGCTGGGAAACAGTCTGACTAAATCCTGAAGCCGCAAGCCCGAACGCTGAAGATCTGGACTGGGGCTGGTAAGTACCCTAACCCCCCCCCCCCAACCTCCCCCCCCCCCCGAGGTCCCTAAATCTGACCATCCCATGGTGGTGCCTAACACTAAGTACCCCCGGGGGTCCCCAAGCCTAACCCTCTCCCCTGCGGCTAAGCGCTAACACTGCCCGGCTTACCTTCATTCGGAATTTCGACGCCTGTCTTTAGTCCCATGTCGGCATTTAGACGCCGGGTTTTGGTCAGACGGCTTCCCGGTCGTCTGAATTTTGACTATATCCAGTATATACATATCTAGTGTCTGTATTAGCTTTCCTGCTAGGCTGTATTAGCAAGGCACTGCGCCCTGCCCCGATTTCAAAAGGGCAGAATGCGCACTGCCCCTTTAGGCATTGCCCGGCTAGAACAGCCTGCCGAGTGCCATCCCCACCCATAGGCTGCAGTGTCCCATGTGTGGGGAAAACTGCGTTGTAGCAATCACCGCTGGTGAATAAATGCTGGGCGCATGTGCCCGGCATCTATTCACAGAGAAGGGAGAGCTTGGGTGCAACCAGTCATGTCCGTAAGTCCCGGGCACTCCCCAAAAAGTGATGAAAAGGGGGTGCGTCTTAAAGATACACCCCCTTTTCTTGTGGCTACATCCCCTTTTCCTGCACGCATGTTGGAGTGGCCTTTCGCTATATATTACATATACCAAGTTTAGCACTTAGTTTGCAAATCTGTTCAAAGAATATTTAAGCATATTTTCCCTGCCCTATGAAGTTCACAATATAACTTTAGAAAATTAGGAAATTGAGAAAGTTTCTTTGTTTCTAACTTTGAAAGGAGCAGGCACTGATACATCATCTTTTGGTGAAAAGCTTATACTAAAACATTAACTAGTTTACTAAAAATAGCATACGGTTGTCTTGGATATTCTACTTTTAAGCTATAGAAACTATTAAACCAAGGTATGACGGCTTTAAACCACTATTGCAAAATATTTTGCAATGAATCATGTCATGAATCATCAGCCACAAAGAGACTAAAAATCAAATCATACTACCAAAGCCAAAAATTTGGACATTTATATGTTTGTTAAACATCTCAATCCAAAACCATGGGCATTAATAGAGGGGATATAGTCAAAATTTAGAATGTCTGTGGGACACCACCACCCTCGTTCACTATTTTAATGTTCACATAATTCTTGGGTTGGGTCCTTTTCGTTCCATGTAGCATCCACAATCTTGGGAAAACAAAGTCAAGTCAAACTTTTTTTTTAAATGAATGGGAAAGCGCTGATTGTCGGAGAGCACCGCCACACGCTTTCAGTCAATCATCGCTTCCTTATTCATTTCTATGGAGTGACCCGGTTACATTTGCAACAGGTCTCTGCAAAGGGACTGTTTATCCATTTCTTTTTTTTTTTTGCCAAGATCATAAATGCTACATGGAATGAAGAGAACCTGACCCAAGGTTTTTGTAAATATTTTACTGATGAATGAGGGTTGTGTGAAACACGTATCAAGCAAGTTTATGCTTTCACCATCTAGTAATCTAGTTACCGTACATCAATCAAGACAATTTAGGATTTGATACCATGGGTCAATGTACACATTAACTTTGTAAGTAACCGCCACTAGTTAGAATACAGGCAATTAGACTCACCAGACCTGACCTGTTTTTCCATCTTTCATCAAATATTTCTCTGCATTTCTTAAGAGCCGATTAATGGTTTAAAAAATTTTTTTAATACAGTCGTGAAAAGAACATTTTTATATATGAACCACAAAGGTTATTGCGTACATTGTTCAACATGACTTTGGAATTATACTGCAATTCAGTCAAAACTATAACCTCCCTCCTCCATTAAAGACAGCTAAAGCCAATTCAAACAGTGCCTTCCTAGGATCGAGGGCTGTCAAAAAGCTCAGACAAATAATTTGGACTTTAAGGATATAACAGACCTTATGCTTCTGTATGAAAGTCCTGTTTGCTCAATTGGAGGTCAACAGAGGGCACTAGTTTGTATTTAGTTGAACACAACACAAACAAAAAATAGAATGGGCAGGGTCCGAAATGCGGCAACAAAGTTTGACAATTTTGGAAGCAATGGGTTCCAACATAACACTTGCTTGAATACATTGTATGAGATCTAAAAATACTACCAAATGCATGTGTTTTGCAGCCGGTGGGAAGGTGGGCCTATATACTAGAAAGTGATTATAATGAATATCCAAAATTATTTTAGAAACCGTATTATAACAGTATTATAAAATGTTATATATTTTTAAGCTATGCCCACCGAGAGTAGGGTTTCCACATATTTAAAGATCCAGCCTTGAGATCTCCAATCATTGATTCTAGGGTAAAAGGCTTTTTTTTTTTGGGGGGGGGGAACAAAATACATAAAAAAAAAAAATTTACTTATTTAATTTTATTGAAAATCAATTAACTCTACACTTAGATACCTTATATAGTTCTAAATTATTCTTGAATATAGCTTTTATTTTAATTAGAAAACGTTTCCTTGTTTAATAATAATGGCAAAATATTTGTACAAGACTTTAGTTTAAATGTTTTGTAATTATGCTTGGCACTGGTTATCCGGCTATTATTAAATTAGCAAGAAAGCATTGGCATTTCTTTATTAAGTCAATAGCAACATTAGTAACAACTGTATTATCTGAGTATAGAAACTACATAGCTTCCTTCCAAATACTGTATATCCGATCAAGAACTAGAATTAAAAATAGCCAGATAACCAGTACAAGCATTATTACAAACATTTAAACACATTTCACCATTATTATTAAAACAAGAAAAATCTATTTAATTAAAATAAAAGCTATATACAAGAATTTAGAACTATATTTATAACTATATATGGTATCTAAGTGTAGAATTCATTGATTTTAAGGAAATAAGTTACATTTTAAAATAATTAATTTTATTTAATAAGAGTGCCCCTGCCCCCCAAAAAAAAGTATCTTTCTTCTTCCCTAGAAACATTGATTTGATATACTGACCACCAGTTAATATTACAAGTGTATATATAATTGAATATCTTGACACACTGGTTTGTACATACTTCTAAAAATATTTAAAAGGTCCTGTGCAGATATCCCTTCTATTCTCAATTCTCCAATCATCGCTGTCTAGATGATCTTATATATAAAATTAATTGGTCTGTTTGTTGATTTGTTTGTCCGTCTGGTTATGCATTCGGACACCCTTGCACCAATTGGTATGAAACCAAAGCGAGGTGGTCCAGTTGGATCCTGGCCAGGTTTTAGGGGGATAAGGGTCGAGGTCGGACCTCCCGTTGGTGTATGCTGGGCAGAACTTTGACCCGGGGAGCTCGTTCTGAGCCTTCAACTGGATCGATTTGGATGACAACTTCACAGAGGGGGGTGACAATTGGTCTAGGATGGCGAGTAGTTGGGGTCCCGGTTGGACCTCACAGCGGAGTGCATGACACATGAAGCCTGTTCTGGGCCTTCCACTGGATGGATTTGGACGACATCACATAATAAAACTTAACTGGAGGGGTGCAATCCAATTAATCTATCATATTTTAGAATCTATATTGGTGTACTAGGGAAATAACTCCCACAGCAGAATTCCTGAGGCATAGCAGACAAAAGAATGTAAAATACAGTAGTTTAGATATTGGGGGAAAAATGAAAAAATTATAAAATATCAATTTTTTTTTAATTACTCCAATTGAAATGCCAATAGTGTTGTTTGTAAATAAACAAGATAAAATTATTAAGCAGATACCCACAAACGAAAATAAAGTGCAGATGAAAAGGCAAAATAATAAATAAATATTAAATAAGTCTGTCGACTAGACAAATTTAGCGATGATGTCTTATTGTTGTGTATATTCTGATTCAAAGCAACAATTATTGGAATTACTACACCAAGTCTTGGAAAAAATAAATGGAAAAGAAGTATAAATATTATTGAAAATATACAGAAAGGTTGCAGCCAAAAAAGTGCAAAACAGGATACTAGAAAATAAACATAAAACATAGCAACCAAGACTAGGAATTTTTATAGAAAGGTTAGATAATGAGTTTAACAACAAAAACAAGTCTCCAGTGAAGCACTCACAATTATAAGGAAAATGTTGCTAGTTACCCACAGACAAGAAATTTATAATAAAATCAAAAGATAATTTCCTCATTATATAAATTACATTGCTTAAACGATTTACCTGACATGGACGGGATGCAACCGTAGCCAGATGGGCATTATTCTCTGACACTGCCGCTTCACCCACCTGCATTTTTAAAAAAAGAACCACAGAACGGATCTCCTATGGCAGTGATGTAACAGTCTGAGGGTTTGGCATGGGATCCCAATGGTCAGGATGCAGACGGTCAGAATCCCAACAGATTTCTGTAAGTATTATAACCCTTACCCTAAACCTTCCCCCTTTAAGCAGCCTAACCTTAACCCTCCCCCTAATGCCCAACCATAACCCTACCCCTTACCTCAAGTCTCCGCCTGAGCCTCTACTTGGCTCCTCAATCTGTCGGGATGCAGCTGTCAGTATTGTGACCATCGCCACGAATGGCATTCTGTAGCGCATGCCCAAGCCGTAAAGTTAAAATTCTGTGTGCAATTTTGAAATTACCCCCTGAGCTCTATTGCTGATCTCTGCATGGAGGTCAATCCTGTTAGGTCGCGTGTGCGAGTCATCGTGGCAGCACTTTACGGCAGCCCGGATTTGCCCAATATTGCTAGTGGCCCCACAGGGTTCTGAGCAAATTTATGAGAATCTAGGCTTGGTTTGGATAGCTAAGGGTGAGAGATGCGGTGCTATATGTGATGTGCAACGGCACATCACACCTAATTGGATTGACCCCTCAGAGTGCAAAGATCAGTAATGAACCACTCCACTTGCTGCCACTGCAGGTGGTGATCAACATTCACAGTGAGGGTGGGGGTTTAATGGACAGAGTTCTGGAAGGAGTGTGGGGTGGTTCAATTCACTTAGGAAGTTTCTGCATCGGAGGGGGCTTATGGAACGGGGGGATTAATGCTTCCGAGTGATGTTACCAATGGGAGGGGTGTAATATTATAATGTGAACCTATGGATACCAGGGGCTGAGTAGTTTTTTCAACAAAAATATATATGTTTGAATAAAAAAAAATATATATATTTTTGAATCACTTAAAAAATAAACTGAATGTTTACTCCATAACGGCACCAGTTTTAAGATGGGACTTAATGCACAGCTCTCGTAGTATACTACTGTATCATTCTTCATGTTTTGCTGATAATTATGTATGGAAATTTGGCATAGATAGCGAGGACAGCCATAACCACCTAGTGCTGCATGTAGTCACTTTCTCCTTCAACAGAAGTGACATAATGCCCTAAGGATGCTTCCTGTTTGTGAAAGATACTAGTATTCTTTACACAGAAATGTCATTCAGGGAGAGGGAGGGAGAGGGAGAGAGAGAAAACATACGTATTTCCAAGTTAATATTTGTTTTTACCTCATCAGTACTTTTAATTAATATTGCAAAATACCAATGAAAGAATGCAAATAAACAAAAACTATTATTTAGGATCATCAGATATAGCACAATATAGGAAAATGGAAAGTAACCACTAAATCAAGGAAATAGATCTGACTGCATTACACCTCCCCGAAAAAATTTACTTTAAATGTTATTTTATTAGTTGCAAGCAAATAAAAAGACATCATGCATCTTGTTAAATTAAGAAACTGACATACTTGGAATCCAATGATACTATTCTTGTGAAGGTAATCTATGAATTTAGTCTACAATTGTGGTATCATGTACAATGGTTTTCAATTATACTTTATTTAATTTTCTACTGGGATTATTTAATTCGGTCTTTGAATGATGATGACCAAAGTTTAAGATAAAATAAACCAGTAGCATTGCATTCTGAAAAAGGACTGGTTTCTGAATATTTATTTTTTTATTCCAGTGATCGCACTGAGTGACAAAATATGTGGGTCCCAGGGACCCTTTATTTTAAAATAATGGGGTCCTCTCTGACCATTTCCGGGTCCCATCATAATCTATGCTTTAGCAGTCCCCATATGTCCCTCAGACCTCCCCACATGCCACCACACATCCCCTTAGAATGCCCATCTGATACCGCCAACAGAATCAGACCTCCCCACATGCCCCTCAAATGCCCCCTATGCAGTGTCCCCAGTAGCTGACCCCCTATGCATTACCCCCAGTAGTAGTCTCCCTATGCATTGCCCCTAGTAGCTATGCATTGTCCCCAGTAGTAATCCCCCCTATGCACTGTCCCTAGTAGTCCCCATAAGCATTGCCCCAATAGTAATCCCCCCCAAAGCAGCGCCCCCAGTAGTAATCCCCCCCAATGCAGTGCCCCCAATAGTAATCCCCTCTATGCATTGCCCCAGTAGTAATCCCCCCTATGCATTGCCCCCAGTAGTAATCCCCCCCCTATGCATTGTCCCCAGTAGTAATCCCCCCTATGCATTGCCCCCAGTAGTAATCCCCCCCTATGCATTGCCCCCAGTAGTAATCCCCCCCTATGCATTGCCCCCAGTAGTAATCCCCCCCTATGCATTGCCCCCAGTAGTAATCCCCCCCTATGCATTGCCCCCAGTAGTAATCCCCCCCTATGCATTGCCCCCAGTAGTAATCCCCCCCTATGCATTGCCCCCAGTAGTAATCCCCCCCTATGCATTGCCCCCAGTAGTAATCCCCCACCATGCATTGCCCCCAGTAGTAATCCCCCCTAAAGCAGTGCCCCCAGTAGTAATCCCCCCCCTAAAAGCAGTGCCCCCAGTAGTAATCACCACCCTATGCAGTGCCCCCAGAAGTTGACCCCCTATGCATTGCCCCCAGTAGTGGCCCACCTATTTGCCCTTTAGTGACTTGGGCCTAATGCCCAGGTCACTCACACCTATTTGGGAGGCAGATACCTTCAATTGTGACTAATGCCCCCTATGTAGCCCGGGCCTTGTGCCCGCCTAATGCCTGAATTTATCCAACGGGCCTAGTGCCCGACAACCCTGGTGGTCTAGGGAGGGGTTAAAAGCCGGAGGGCCAAGGCCGCCTACTGGTACGGTGGAAGAGGCTGTGGGGGGGAGCTTCGTTAGCTCTTTTTCTTTGCACCCCCGCAGTACTCTCCGGTCCTCGGCTTCATTCTTCTTCCGTCTTGATCATGCTGTCTTTGGCCTCTTGCAAGGCCGCAGGAACTGTTGCCGAGACACTCTTCTCTTCGGGAGGTGTTCACCCCTCCCCCTCCACCGCCGGACTGAAGTTTCCAGCACAGCAACGTCTAATAAAAGACGCCGTGAGTGGGCGCAGCTATGATGTGGTGAGCCACGATTTTCTCATCGCGTCTGCCTCCTACTGGCTGCTGGACCGCGAGCCGTGTTTGGCTCGCGGCCAGTGCCAAACAGCCGCCGTTTCTTGGCTTCCAGGCGGCGAGCTCCGCTTAGCTTGCGCTCGGAGTCAAGCTTCTCCCGCCACCACTTTACCGCCGACACTGGTAGAAGGGGCCAGGCGGTCCCTTCACCAGGTACCTGCCGCGGCTGCTTACCCGACGCTGGGAACAAAAACTCTGTCCCAGCGCCGGGCACGGGACACATCTCCACTGCCTGCCCCTGCAGCTGTGCCAATGCTGGGATCAGACACTTGATCCCAGCACGGCTTTCCACAGCAGCAGCCAATGAGAGTCTGACGCTCATTGGTTGCTATAACAAACAACGTTGTGTTTGTTACACGCTGTGCTGCTGTCCCTGGGGACCCGGCTACTTTTCAAGAGTCCCCAGTGCTCAATCCCAGCTAAAAAACACGCTATAGCATGTATTTGCGAACACAGTTTTCCTTAAAACTGTTTTACTATAATTTGTCACAAGCATGCATAGTTACAACGGTAACATGTTTTTAGATTAATAGTATTGAAAGCCAACGATTTCCAAAATCCCAGGCAGCAATTTTGTGATACGGATATCTTCAGGGAGCAAAAAAAATAAACAAATAAAATTTAAAAAAGCAATCTACACCCACAAAAAGTCACTGCAAAATAAGAGTTAGAGTTAACTAAGGTATGTCATACCATTTTTCTTCAAGGTCCATAGGGTCCACCGGATCTGCCTTGGGGTATATAGTTGGAGAGATCCATTGCAACAAACAGCTAATGCTTTAAAGCTCCCAGCATGCACTGGTCTCCCTATATACCCTGCCTACAGCCATTCAGTTTGTAAACAAGCCTAACAGCAAGAGATGAAAAGTGGAGAAGGAAGTACAATGTACCCAAGAAAAAGTGATACAAAAATGCCAAGAACAGATCCCAACTGAGGCCAGGTGCGTCAGGGTGGGTGCCCTATGGACCTCGAAGAAAAAGAAAGAGTTAACTAAGGAATGTTTTACCATATCTCTTCCTTTTCAGGGTCCATCGGATCTACCTTGGGGACATCCTAAACCTAAAGCAGTTCCCTTAAGGGTGGGGACGCTCCTAAGCAGAGAGGAGAATCCGCTGCCCAAAGGAAGCATCCTGGGAGGCAAAAGTATCAAATGCATAGAATTTTATTTAAAAAAAAAAAGTATTGACGGAAGACCAAGTGGCTGCCTTGCACCGCTGTTCGACCCACGACGACCCGCCGCCGACGGTCCGACAGACCGAGCAGAATGTGCTGTCACCTCGTTAGGAACAGGGAGATCAGCCTGTGTATTGACCTGAGCAATAGTCGTGCGCAGCCAGCGAGCCAGTCTGTCTGTTTGCTGGCCAGCCTCGTTTGTGAAACCCATATAACACAAAGAGTGAATCTGATTTCCTGATGTAGCTGGTACGATCCACGTAGATAAGAAGGGCTCGAACCACATCCAGGGAAGCTTCACCTGTAGACAGGTTTGAAGACAGAAAAGCCGGGACTACAATTTCCTCATTCATATGGAAACTGGATACTACCTTCGGAAGGTAACCCGCCTTAGTACAAAGGACAGCTCTATTTTGATGAAAAATCAAATATGGAGAGCGAAACAACAGTGCTGCCAAGTCAGAAACTCTACTAGCTGAGGAGATAGCGATAAGAAAAAGTGTCTTCGCTGTCAACCATCTGCAGTCCACCTCATCCAAGGGTTCAAAGGGGTGAGCTTGACCATGGTGCTACCGGAGTGACAAACGGAGGTTGCAGTCGGAGAACCCCCTGCAAAAATGTTGTTACATCTGCCAGGGGCACAATTCTGCGCAAAACTCAAAATGCAGAAACCTGAACCCTCAAGGTAGCCAGGCGCAGACCTAAGCCTAACACAGCCTGCAAAAAAGCAAGTACTTTTGAAACCTTGAAAACTTTAGGGTCATATTTTGTTTGGGAACATCAACGAAAATATTAACGTTAAACCCTGTGATAGATGCGGGCTGAAGCACGCTTCCTTGCCCTCATCATTGCCTGGATCACAGAAGCAGAGAAACCCTTGGCCTTTAAGACAGAAGCCTCAATAGCCACACCGTCAAAGCCAGCCAAGGTAAAATCCAGATAAAGGCAGGTACCCTGGCACTAGCAAATCTGGCCCTGATTCAGAGCCGGACACTCTGACAGAGCGCTCGCTCTGAATCAGGGCCGTCCCTTCTCCTTTTTGGAGCGGCCTCCTGGCCGCTCGCATAGCTGTGGGTGACCACCCACAGCTATAGCGAGTGGCCAAAATGATGGTCGCGATGGTCAAGACCATCACGACCATCGGGCTTGCGACGAGACCCTGCGGTAGGGTCTCGCTGCCGCACGCCCTGTAGTGCTTTTGGCTCTATCAGAGCCAAAAGCACTCCCACTGACATCACTAGTGATGTCAGTGGGGCCGGCCCCAGACGGTAGGCGTTCCCGTGGGAACGCCTCCGTCTGAGCAGGCACGCCCACCAAAGGGGGCTTGCTGTCAATCACCATCGACAGCACGTCCCCTTTGGTGCGAGACCCATAATGACGGCTTGGCCGTCGTTATTCGGGTCTCGCGCATGCGCACTTGGGCAACATCGACCCGCTTGCGAGCGGGTCTGAATCAGGCCCTCTGTTTGCAGAAGAAATGGCCTGTCTATGGATAGACATGTGACATCGGTGAACGAATGTCTCCTGGGCAGGAGCCATTAGTATTAACCTGCCTCCTTCCTGCTTGAACTTTCTGACGACTCTTGGGAGGAGGGATATCGATCGGAGGAAACAGGTATGCCAACCTGAAGTCCCACCTCACCGCCAGAGCGTCCATGAAGGCGGCTGAGGAGTCCCTTGTTCTGGAGCCGTACCTTGTGGTTGTGGCGTGACGCCATTATGTCTACATCTGGTAGTCCCCACCTGTCCACCAGGAGTTGAAAGACGTCCGGATGAAGAGCCCATTCTCCGGTGCGTATGTCCTGACGACTTAGGAAGTCCGCATCTCAGTTGATGGGATGAATATTGCAGAGATTGCTGGAAGTTTGCAGTCTGCCCACAGCAGAATGTTCACCACTTCCTTCATGGCTGCCGGACCTCGTGTGTCTCCCTGATGGTTGATGTAGGCCACTGTGGTCACGTTGTTGGACAGAATCTGGACAGGCCTGCTGGGAAGTAGGTGATTTTCCTGAGTCATCCACCTTACCTGAAAGGTGTGACACCCTGTCACCGCTCCCCATCCTCACAGACTTGCATCCATGGTGAGGAGTACCCAATCTGGGACCCATAACGGATCACCCTTGTCTAAATGAGTCATCTCCAGCTACCAAGCGAGGGAGAGCCGAACCTCTGACGAGATGCAGATCATCTGAGACTTTATCTGATGATACTGACCATCCCAAAGAGACAGAATCCATTGCTGCCGGGACCTAGAGTGGAACTGAGTTGGAGAAAGAGGACTTTTTCCAATTTATTAACCAGCCGTGCTCTTGTAAGCAGACAATGGTCATCTGAAGATGACACTGTAACAACTCCTGCAATTGTGCTACTATCAGGAGGTCGTCCAAATATGGCAGTATCCGGACCTAGTCATCCGAGATGAGCGCAGTTATTACTGCCATTATCTTGGTAAATACCCGAGGGGCTGTGGCCAGCTCAACGGGTAGAGCCTGAAATTGGTAATGTTGCTGATCTACCGCCAATCTTAGAAATCTTTGGTGGGATCGTGCAATCGGAACATATAGATATGCATCCTGTATGTCCAGAGAGACCATAAAATCTCCAGGCTCCATTGCCAGCATAATTGACCGTAGGGTTTCCATACGGAATTTGGGCACATGGATGAATCTGTTGAGAGTTCAGATTCAGGATAGGGCGATGTGACCCATTTGGTTTCTGAATAAAAAACAAATATGAATAATAACCCCTTCCCTGTTGCATCACAGGAACGGGGATTATGACTCCTGACCTCAGGAGGGCCCCAATAGACTCCCTGAAGGCAGAAGACCTGACCAGGTCTAAATGCAGGGTTGTACCAACAAACCTTTGAGGGGGATGCCTCAGAAACGTGATGGCGCAACCTTGAGACCTCTCGAACCCGGGTATCTGTAGGATTCGACCTTCAACCCTGAGATCCCCCAGGGTGATGCCCACCCCATCAGTCAGTGGGCTTACCATCCAGCTTGGATGCAGGATGGATGATGGTTGTCCAGGATCTCTTGGTCTGCAGTCTCCTGTGGGAATTATCCTGTCTACAGGAAGACTGTCCCTTTGCCCTACCCTGTGGGCGAAAGGACAGAGCTGACGACTGTCTATACTTAAGGGTACTTGTAGATGGCAACCTCGCAGATTTAGATGTTGCAAGAGAAGACCCCATGTTATCCAGCTCCGGTTCAAACCGTACCTTCCCCACAAAGGCAAGGATTCCAGGGCTTTCTTGGAACCTGCATCCGCCTTCAAGGTTTTTAGTCAAAAGGATCCTCGAGCTGCAACTGAAGCTGCCGATACCCTAGAGAACTGCATCAATGACCGCAGGTATCTTAGCCTCACCCTCACCATATTGGGGGCCCCCCAATATGACCAAGTTCAGTAAACAGGTCATAATGAGGGAGTTCAACAGAAAACGTCTACGTGATAGTGAGACCTTGCTCCGCCATGCGATCAGACATTTGGATCCACTGATCCAGATAGAGGGTGGTTACTTGTCCTTCTGTAACCCAAATGGCCTTACTTCACCACTCTTGGTGATTCTCTCTCTCTATCAGTAACCGCCTGCTACTGACTCCACTCACCACAGTGGTCTAGTAACTCGCTGCCACCACCAGATTCCTACTTTCAGGACCTGGAACTGCTCGTTCCTTCCAGTCTCCAACACTGACACCTGGAACCACTTCTCCCAGGTTCCTACACCAGCACCTGGAACCGCTTAGTCCTGGGTATCTGTGGACATATGCTGCTTCAACACTCTGAGTGGTGTTGACCAATTCCCACTGGTCACTCACCATGGACTAGTCTACACAGTGTAGCTGAGCTCAATCCAGAACAGCTGGAGAACGGAACAGCATTCTGTTCTATTCTGGAGGTCACAGGAAGCAGCAGATAAAGTGCATTGGAGCAAGTAGCTGTTTATTGTTCAAACAATAATCACAGCATATAATATATTACAGAAGTCAGTCCTCGTTCAGAGTCAGAGGATATATATCCTAGAGAGCCACATCAGTCCTTTATATAATCATGAGACACAATACAGTAGGTTATAATTCTCCCCCATATACCAAACAACAACTATTTCACAAAAAATAAATAAATCAATCTTGCATTTCAAAAGGAGAAACAATTTCCTCTCAACTTTCATATATTATACTAGGGATGTGTAGGCTCGGATTAGTTAGAATTTTCCCGCCAAGTTCGGATTTTTCCTGCCAAAAATCGGGTCTCAGAAAGAGGCAAAACGTCATCTTTCATGGACAAACATCTTTCATGGACTTTTGACCAGGAATGATGATGTTTTTCCATGAAAGATAACGTTTTGCCTCTTTCAGAGACCCGATTTTTGGCAGGAAAAATCCGAATTTGGTGGGAAAATTCTAACTAATCCGAGCCTGCACTTCCCTAATATATACCACCCAAAACAGTTTGTCCAAATACAATCTGATTTAGCATATAACTGTCCATCTTAAACGCCTTCTTAGAAATACATGAATACCCCCTGGAGTGCATGGACTGTAAACAAAGTTGGTTATTTCACACTAGTCATATTGCTAGGTCAGGATAATTACAATTTAATTTCCTAGAAGATGGCAATTCCTTATACATTCCTGTAAGTGCATACATTTCCCAAACAAGGCGATTTTACAACTTCGTACAGCGAATTAAAAAACATTATAAAATACATTAAAACATTTTTTATCTGCAATGTGCTGATCTTTTGCGAATAAAGCCCTGACTGCAGAGCTGCACATTACCTTAAATGCATCCATTTATATTTTAAAACATCTAAAAACACACAAATTCCTTCACTTTAAACATGCTAGCCACAGCTTCCAGCACTGGAACTTGCTATACACCTAAGCCTGCAGCCTAGGACTAAGCACTCTCGGTTGCAGTGATGCGCCTTGCCACTGGCTAACATTTAGAGGTATATATACTATAGTGTGGGTTTTTAGCAGTGGAGATGTTGACCATAGCAACCAGATTCTACTTAACATTTATCTAGCACCTTCTAGTAGAGAATAGCTAGAATCTGATTGGTTGCTATGGGCAACATCTCCACTTTAGTAAATATACCCCTTTGATTTCCCAGAATCAGGGCAACAGGGTTTAAATACACCTACCGTCACAGCTGCCATACTTCGCTCGGTGCTGCAGCGCAAACTTAACCAAATCATTATTAAATACAGTTACATGGTGCCTAGCTCCTATAGTTCATGTGAAAATGGAGCTATAGCACAAGGGATTAATCCCCTCAGTGCCATCTCGACCACGTGGGCTGGGTCTCTGGCCACGGTCTCTTTAGGCAATCTTGCATACTCTGCAACTTTTCGCACCTAATTGAATAAGTGTTAACCTCAAATAATTGTTTTCACCAATCATTCATTGCATAGTCTCACTGGATGTTTAGACAATCCATGGGAAGATTCCAAGGACTACATGGTGTTATATGACGCATGTTACAATATATTGTCTTGTCGTACGACGGATCATGTAGTGTGTATGGCAATGTGATATATCATTGCATTGACGCGTCGCACTACAGTTCAGTTGTGTACCCAATGTTAGACTCATTTTTTACAGATACAAGAAATCAGACAAACAAACCTAAACTACCAGAAAGTTCTTGTTAGACAAAGTTTTGCACCTGTCTCATGGGAGCCTGGGATTCTATTCTACATATATCTACAATAATATAATATATTTTTTTTGGTGAGTTCCTTTTCCCAAAAAAACATTATGATTTTCCTACACTTCATCACAAGCATAGATTATGCCATAAATTCAATTTGTCAATGTTTCCATTTTGACGATCAAAGAGCAGCACGACTACATAACATCAAGGCAGCGGGTACACATACAGCAAGCTGAAGACATGGTGTCCGTCTCCCAGGGATCCTATATATATCACCAAAACAGGAAGTAAACCAGTGATTCCCAACCTCGATCCTCAAGGCACACTAACAGTCCTGGTTTTAGTGATATCCATGATTGTGCACAGATGGTGAAATCAAAATAACTAAGGTACTAATTAAGTCACTTGTGCTCAAGTATGGCTATTCCTAAAACCTTGACTGTTAGTGTGCCCTGAGGACCGTGGTTGGGAACCCCTTAAGTAAACCAATGAAATGTCAAAAAATTATCAGTGTTTAACAAAGCCCTAATATACATGTATGTGGGACATCCATCTAAAAACATTGATCAGTGTCACATTAAATATCACATGAAAATAATTACTCACAGATACAGCAGCGGGTAACAAGAAAAACAATGTGCCACCAAACCCAGAAACAGACAGAAACCAGAACCAGACGTTCAGATTGTCCCAAGCGTTCCACTTCGTGGAAGGCATCATTGGGACATCCAGCAATACCTGCCACCACGACTCCACAATCCGGAAGATACCGGGACCGGAAGTTACACGTTTACTCCCAGTGGAACGTAGTGCGGAACAGTCCTGCGTTCCACCGAAGTGGACGCACCCACCACAAAATATAAAGGAAATATGCAGAAAACAAACGGAGCAACATGTGAACACCAATGTAGGAGCAATATTGTGCGGGACATGGGGAACAAAAACAGTGCCTATAAACACAAATATATAAGGTGTGAAAATGTGTTAGTATGAAATAGAGAAAGAAAAAAAAAAAAAAAAAAGAAGATTCAAAAATTGAAAAAAAAGCATTAGAAGATATCCAATTGATCACTCATCGGGCTCTGGGCCCGATTCAGAGCCGGACGCTCTGACAGAGCACTCGCTCTGAATCAGGGCCGGCCCTCTGGTTTTTTAGAGCTATATCGAGCGGCCAGGAAGATGGTCGCGATGGTCAACACCATCGCGACCATCGGGCTTGCGACGAGACCCTTGTGGTGGGGTCTCGTTGCCGCAAGCCCCAGAGTGCTTTCGGCTCTAACAGAGCCGAAAGCACTTCCACTGACGTCACTTGTGAGGTCAGTGGGGCCGGCCCCAGACGGTAGGCGTTCCCATGGGAACGCCTCCTTCTGGGCAGCCACGCCCCCGGCCTGCCCACCAAAGGGGGCGTGCAGTCACTCACAATCGACAGCACGCCCCCTTTGGTACGAGACCCGGAGCGGCGGCTTGCCCGTCGCTATCCGGGTCTCGCGCATGCGCACAACATAGCCGGCTCAGTCGTGTGCATGCGCACTGGGCCACCATCGACCCGCTTGCAAGCGGGTTGGAATCAGGGCCTCTGTTCACTCAAATCACGGGGGGGACACAGAGTCCAATTTATAGATCCAATACCTTTCCCGTCTTTTTAGTTGTAAAGTGCAGTCACTTCCCAATAGTGACAGGGAGACCCAGTCAAATAATTAAATTTATAGCTGGGCACTTGATGTCCCTGTTTAAAAAAAAAAAAAGGTTTGGCAATAGGTTTATCAGGTTTTCCAGTCCTGGAGTGCTGAGCGTATCGATGTATGATGACTTGCCTTACGATCCCTGTACCTTCGAGTCATGAGTCAAACATAATAAATATATATACTAGTTGATGTACCCGGTTTCACCCAGTATATACGGTTTCCATTTCACCACTCCAACAACCCATTAATCCTTCATCTCTATAGTAATGCATCACTATAGTAAGACATTTCCCTCCCTGACCTGTGTACTAACGCATTACACTCCCTCACCTGCTGACCCCTGTAGTAAAATTTCTAATAAGTGTGTAAGTGTGTGTGTGTGTGTGTGTGTGTGTGTGTGTGTGTGTGTGTGTGTGTGTGTGTGTAAGTATATAATTAAAATATTTAAAAAAAAATATTATTTATTTATTTGTGTTCACTCTAGGTCCAGCTGAAGCATGAACATTGGCGACTTTTACGCATGATGCGCCTTAGCAGTCGTTGACCAAGCTTTGTGATTTTACGTGATCTTCCACTTCATGACTGAGTTGCTGTTGTTCCTAAATGCTTCCACTTTCTTATCATATATTAGACTGTGGAATATCCAGCAGGGATGAAATTTCACGAACCGTCTTATTGCAAAGGTGGCATCCTGTCACAGTATCACGCGTGAAGTCACTTCAGAATGACCCATTTTGTATCACAAATGTTTGCAAATGGAAACTGCATAGATAGGTGCTTTATTTCATACACCTGCGGCAACCGGTCTTATTGAAACCTCACAGGTGTGGCCAAATACTTTTATCCATATACTGTGTAACACCACACGTCACTCCAGGGTTAACCAAATTAATCTTTACTTAATTTGGCTAATAGCACAGAAAATTAAGCAGCGCTTGAGATTTTCAATCAATAGGAAAAAATATACATTTATTTACAAATATTAAAATATCGTATGAACTAGGGATGTGCAGGCTCGGATAGGTTCGAGTTTGCACGCAGAGTTCGGATTTTTCCCTCCAAAAAACGGGACTCAGAAAGAGGCTAAACATCATCTTGCATGGACAAACAATCATTCCTGGACAAATGTCCAGGAATGATGATGTTTGTCCATGCCAGATGACGCAATGCCTCTTTCTGAGTCCTGTTTTTTGGAGGGAAAAATCCGAACTCGGCGTGCAAACTCGAACCTAACCGAGCCTGCACATCCCTAGTATAAATACAGATAAATCCTAAAACACATATATGCAGAGAAAATTCCCCAAAAATAACAATAAAAATTGACAGTAAAGATTAAGGGAAAAATCACAGCTTCTGTAGATACTTGTGACACTGAGGGATATATGCTGTTTGGAAAGATGCTTGCATTTGTATGTTCTAAGTAAGTATCAATTTGTATCCAAGACAGTTCCAAAGTGATTGTATCAATCTCTAATAGTCAAGGGTGATATTGGTTTGATTGTGTAGAATGGCTTTACACAGATATCACAATAGCAAAGGGATTATAAAAAATAAATGCAACTGATATGATCACCGTGGTCCGTCAACACCAAATCACCAATACGCAAAAGTGGATATGATCTCACATCTCGTTGGGGAGTGAAATCTGGTTAAATACCTGAATGGTCCCTGATAGGGTCACCGAGTGGAGCGGGTAGCTGAGAGGCCCCGGTGTCCAGTACATTCAATGGAGACAGTCCTTACTGTAGGGGGACAGTCTCTGGCAATAGGAGACTCCGTCTTCCCCTGCTCTCCGGGAGTAAGCCGCGGCTTTTTACCTCCGGTAGTGTCCAATTCGTGTCTTTCACGGTACAACAGAGCAGGGTGTAGATGGTGAACGGCAGCTGCAGTCTGCTGGGCACCTGCCCGGATTCAACTCAGTGAGATGTAGTTGGCCCGTTGTACGGGCAGCGGCTTCCCCACTCCAGCTGCTCTGTGTGTCCTGTACACAGTGGTGTGTGCAATGTCCGCTGGTTGCCAACTGTCAAGGTGAACCGGCAGATAGTCCCAAATGAGAATGATATCTGGAACTGGTGGACAGTTAGCAAGTCTCTCATAAACAACAGCCCATAAAGTGACTTGCCTAACGCGTTTCCCTGTGTAACACAGTTTCGTCAGAGGCAACAAGAGTGAATAGACTCCGTATGATCCTGGTTTAAATCCTGATTTCATAATTGCTTAATTGAAAGGTTCTGGAGTTTAATAAGTAATTATTCAGCTGTGAATGATTTTCACACATGGTCATACAATTCATGCTAGTCAAATGCAGTATTACTCTCAACTTCATTATTGTGTATGAAGAAACAGTCGGAAGAAACAAGAAAATAAAATTATTTTACACATAAATAGGTCTAAAAAATCTGAAAAACAATAAAATCCTTTTATTCATTGTTTACCCTTTACTACTAGATGATACAGTAGTCCTTACTCCTTTTCCAAATACGATTTTATTTAAATATAGATTGATATCCACAACAAATATAATATATATATATATATATATATATATATATATATATATATATATATATATATATCTCCACATACATATATACACACACACACACACCAAAACAATCAAAACAAAAAAACCAGAGTATTATTTTTGTATTTGTGTAACACATATCCCTTCTAACAAATATACAAACACTCCTTAGATTCTAAATTGATGCCCATCTACCTCAAAGGTAGGACAATTAATTAAAATAATATACAGTCAGGTGCATAAATATTGGGACATTGACAGAATTTTCATATTTTGGCCTCTATTCACCACCACAATGGCTTTGAAATGAAACCAACAAGATGTGATTTAACTGCAGACTTTCAGATTTAATTTGAGGGTAATTACATCCGAATCAGGTGAACGCTGTAGGAATTACAACAGTTTTTATATGTGCCCCCCACTTTTTAAGGGGCCAAAAGTAATGGGACAAACTAAACAATCCTAAATCTAACTTTCACTTTTTAATACTTTGTTGCAAATCCTTTGCAGGCAATTAGAGCCTGAAGTCTGGAACGCATAGACATCACCAGACGCTGGGTTTCATCCCTGGCGATGCTCTGCCAGGCCTCTATTGCAAATGTCTTCAGTTCCTGCTTGTTCTTAGGGCATTTTCCCTTCAGTTTTGTCTTCATCAAGTGAAATGCATGCTCAATCGGATTCAGGTCAGGGGATTGACTTGGCCATTGCATAACATTACACTTTTTAGCCTTAAAAAAAACTCTTTTGTTGCTTTTGCAGTATGCTTCGGGTCATTGTCCATCTACACTGTGTGGCGCTGTCCAATGAGTTCTGAAACATTTGACTGAATATGAGCATGTAATATTGCCCGAAACACTTCAGAATTCATTCTGCTGCTTTTGTCAGCAGTCACATTATCAATAAATACAAAGGAACAAGTTCCATTGGCAGCCATACATGCCCACGCCATGACACTACCACCACCATGCTTCACTGATGAGGTGGTATGTTTTGGATCATGAGCAGTTCCTTTCCTTCTCCATACTCTTCTCTTCCCATCACTCTGGTACAAGCTGATCTTTGTCTCATTTGTCCATAGGATGTTGCTCCAGAACTGTAATGGCTTTTTTTAGATGTTGTTTGGCAAACTCTAATCTGGTCTTCCTGTTTTTGTGGCTCACCAATGGTTTACATCTTGTGGTGAACCCTCTATATTCACTCTTGTAAAGTCTTCTCTTGATTGTTGACTTTGACACATATAGACCTACCTCCTGGAGAGTGTTCTTGATTTGGCCAACTGTTGTGAAGGGGTTTTTCTTCACCAGGGAAATAATTCTTCTGTCATCCACCACAGTTGTTTTCCGTGGTCTTCCGGGTCTTTTGGTGTTGCTGAGCTCTCCGATGCATTCTTTCTTTTTAAGAATGTTCCAAACAGTTGTTTTTGCCAGCTCTCTGATGGGTTTGTTTTGATTTTTCAGCCCAATGATGGCTTGCTTCACTGATAGTGACAGCTCTTTGTATCTCATATTGAGAGTCAACAGCAACTGATTCCAAATGCAAATGTCACACCTAGAATCAACTCCAGACCTTTTGCATGCTTAAATGATAATGAAATAACGAGGGAATAGCCCACACCTGTCCATGAAAGAGCTTTTGAGTTGATAGTCCCATTACTTATGGCCCCTTTAAAAAGTGGGAGGCACATATAGAAACCATTGTAATTCCTACACCGTTCACCTGATTTGGATGTAATTACCCTCAAATTAAATCTGAAAGTCTACAGTTAAAGCACATATTGTTGGTTTCAATGTAAAGCCATTGTGGTGGTGAATATAGGCCAAAATATGAAACTTCTGTCAATGTCCCAATATTTATGCACCTGACTGTATATTACCAAACACATAGAGTGACCAGGTAGGTAATAACTGTAGCTAATTAAATTCTCCAAACATTTCTTTTTGCTGTAAGGATTTGATGATAACAAAGAAGGATATTAATATGGATACAAATACCTTATAAATATAAAAACGGATAAATGATATGAGAACGATAGAGATTGATACAATCACTTTGGAACTGTCTTGGATACAAATTGATATTTACTTAGAACTTACAAATGCAAACATCTTTCCAAACAGCATATATGCCTCAGTGTCACATGTATCTACAGAAGCTGTGATTTTTCCTTTAATCTTTACTGTCAATTTTTATTGTTATTTTTGGGGAATTTTCTCTGCATATATGTATTTTAGGATTTATCTGTATTTATACTAGGGATGTGCAGGCTCGGTTAGGTTCGAATTTGCACGCAGAGTTTGGATTTTTCCCTCTAAAAAACAGGACTCAGAAAGAGGCTAAGCATCATCTGGCATGGACAAACATCATCATTCCTGGACATTTGTGTTTTAGGATTTATCTGTATTTATACAATATTTTAATATTTGTGAATAAATGTATATTTTTTCCTATTGATTGAATATCTCAAGCACTGCTTAATTTTCTGTGCTATACATTCCATATTCACCAGGACACTACCTGGTTTTCCTGCAGCAGCTGAGGCATTCAAAAGATAGGGAATCTGAAAACACTCATATAGCGCTACCTTTGTCTTTGTATTCTCTTAATTTGGCTAACCCTGGAGTGACGTGTGGTGCTTATGCTGTGGACCAGCAGCTACAGCTCCTTTGCTACATGTGGATTTTTTACACGAGCACCCAAAAAGGCTGCATGTCACGTTACCTGTCAATCAACGTGGTACATTAAGGATAGTAAGAAGTAGTCATTCTTGCATAGGAATTTTTTTATATGATATTTTGCTTAAGTATTTTATTATTGGGAAGATATCGTATGGAAAATGCTCGAACGAAAGATTACCGACTTAACCTAACTATCCTTAATGATCCACATTGTTTGACAGGTGACATGACATACAGCCTTTTCTTTTATACACAATCATTCTTACTTCTTCTATCTTTATCTCTGGATAAAAAAAAAAAAAAAAAAAAACACAAAAAGGAGGCACTCTATTGTGCATGAATAGTTTTAATACATAAAAACATGGGTTTTAAAACATCACAATTATTTTCTTCTCACTTATAACTATCCATTTTAATGCTACTGCTACTGAAAGTGGGGTCCCGTGATGTGGGCTGCGGGCTTAAATGCATTGATCAATCCATGAACCAAATCCCCATTATTTATTTATTTATACATCATTGTGAGTGTTTAAACATGGTGAGTGCTGGGTTTTCTGATTTTATTGAATATTATATATATATATATATATATATATATATATATATATATATTTATATATATTTTAGAGACACATTATACCTACTTTTCTTCCCTTTGTGTGTATCATGACTATTTAAGTTGTAGCACCATCAGTTAATTATTTAATATTTGTTCAATAAAATTATCTGGGTTTATCATTTATTCGTTCCTTTTTTTCTTGTTGACTCACCCTTTCTTCAGTACCTTTTTATCATAGCCACCACTAACTTTTTCAGAAAGTTGTGGTACAGTAGCACTTCTGTGGGATCAGACCAGATGGGGATGACTTTCGCTCCAGACGCACATCAATGAGCCTTGAGCGCCTATGATCCAGTCACCGGTTGTCCATCCTTGGTGCAATTTTGGTAGGTACTAATCACTGCATGCCAGGAACACCCCACAAGACCTGCCGTTTTGGTGTTGCTCTCACTCAGTCATCTAGCCATCACAATTTTGCCCGTGTCAAAGCTGCTGAGATCTTTACGCTTGCCCATTTTCCCTGCTTCCAACACATCAAATTCAAGAACTACCTGTACACTTGCTGCCTAATATATCCCATCCCTTGACAGGTGCCATTGTAATGAAATAAGCAATGTTATTCATTTCACCTGTCAGTGGTTTTAATGTTATGGTTGATTGGTGTATACATAGCAACTAAAGTTAATGTTAAGACAAATAGGTCATGCAGATTGGAAAGCCTGACTTCAATAGTTCAGCCTGAGTAAAGAATAGCAAACACCAGTTACTAAAAGATAAAAAAAAATAAAAAAAATGGCATCACTCCCTCGCGGTCTCATATTTTAGCATTATTTAAATTAGCCTTTTGTGCAGTCCGAGTATTCTATGACACTGAGCTTGTGATTATTCAGAAACAATCAGGAAGATCTATAGCTTAAATATTTAGTTCATGGACATTTTTATCTTCCCTAAAAACAACTATATCATGCAGCAATTTTAAAACTGCACAGCTAACATAAGTGTTTTTTTGTGAAAGCAACACTGCACATCATTGTTATTTCATTTTCAAGTTTATGTCCTGAATTAGCAGCACCTATGAAGTAAAATATATGCTTTGTAAAGGTTTGCACTTAGGAAATAGAAAATATACTTTTACAAGTTTTGACTTTTTCTAAAACTTGCAGTAGAAACTAATTTTATAAAACAAACTGTGAAAATGCACAACAAAATAGTAATCTCTGTTCTGCAGTAAAATCACAGCAATTTATACTGTACTCTTTAGCAATATGTTTTCCAATCTATATACCAATAGGGAACCAAACTGTGATGCAAACTGTAAGAGCTAAGATACGTTTTCCTAATGCACTAGAGAATTCACTAAAGGTTTAAAAACAGTTAATTCATATTTTAGCACATGCATGAAAAATACCTTTCACACATTTATATATTTGTTGTTCTCTGTAAAAACGTATGTACATGCCACAGCTTTAAAAGGGAAGAACAGAGTCTCAAAGTATTTAGACATGATAGAAAACATACACCACACATAATGGCGTTCATCTAATATGAGGAGTGGAAGAGGTTTCTATTACATACACAGTAGATTAAGACTACACAGTAAGATGGAAGTAGTTTGTTAAAAGCATAGTCATAATATCTATATAATAATTTCCTAAGGTCTGTCCCGCCTTCTCAATGCGCAGTGGAAGCTGGATGCGGACCACACATCCAACAGCAAGGGAGACAGGACCTACCTAGTGCCACAGAAGTGGAACAGAGAAGAGATATGCATGGGAGAGCATGGTGGGGGTGGAAGAAAGGAAGAGCAGCAATCAGAATCAGGGGCATGGCCGGACAGCAGGAGAGGCTTACTGTGGAGCAGGCAAGGGCACACTAATGCTGGGCATACACTGCCAGACCGACAGACATTTTATCTGGCCGGCTGCCAGCCGCAGATGTCAGCGGCATACACTGAGAGAAATCTCAGTGTATAGCCCGACATCCGCGCTCCGCCCCTGGGGGAGGAGACATTTCCCTATTCCTTCCGTAGGAAGGAACAGAGGAAATGTCTGTCTGTCGGCTGCGCTGGGCATACACTGCCCGATGCGGCCGACAGTTTACCGGGTAATATCGCATCGGACGGGCATGCTGGACAATCCAGCATGCCCGACCGAGCAATATTTAACCCTCGGTCGCCCCCCCACTCTACAATTATCGCAGCGATCCGCCGATATCGGCGGATCGTCCCAATAATTGCAGCGTGTATGGCCAGCATAAGGGTGATTGTTCCGTCTTTCATTAAATCTGTCAAGCGTGTACCAGCAATTATGCGATGTCCAGGGTGAAAAGAAATCGCCCTTAACATCGGCACGATTTCCGGACGTTTAGGTGTGTACCCAGCCTAAAGGTGATCCAGCATATGACTGGTCCCTCTACTAGTTCTATAATTAAAAGAAAATGATTAATGAACCATCTACTAATGGAACACAGTGAAAGCTAGAAGAGGTTAGAGGTTTATTTTTTGCATTTAGCTCAGAGGTTCCTTTTTCTTTCTAAACTTAGTATCGACAAATGGCACATCCAGAAGAAAATGGCTCAAGAGATCAGCTCCCCCAAACCCCAGCAGCTTTGCAGTGATTATATGCACAGGTGGTTGCCACTACCCTTTGAGGATGTTCCCTTTAGGACTGTATTTAATGTCCTGACCAATGCTGGAAGGACATTAAGTATATCAGACTTCCTGAATAGCTTCATGCTAGAGAGGTACACAGAAATTATCCTAACAAGATACAGGGTATTTAATCATTCATCTATATCGTTAGTTGGTTGCGGGCAGAGAGATGAAAATTATGATGTCCTGACTGATATGAAAAACTACATTAGGTAGAAAAACAAAAAGGTCTCTCGAACACAAATACTAGATTAAGAAGAACTATACTAATGGAACACTCCTATTAAGCTAAAAGGGATTAGGAGTGTATCCTGTAAAATGTTAAAAAAAAAAAAAAAAGCTCCTTAGAGCATGTTGCTCCCCCACTTGACTGGTAGACGTGATTGCTACCAGAAACAACAACTGAAGTGTGAGCCACTTAAAGGGGAAGACACAAAGGAGCAGATGTTAGATAATCCACAACCACATCCCACTTAAGAATTCCACTGTGAAGTAAAAGGCTTCATTCAAGGTCTAACTCTCTTTAATGTTTGAAAGATAAAAAAAGAAGCATAAAAAGGAGGTCAGAAAACCAGTAAACACCAAATATTGAGCTTTCAGGGTAGTAAGCCCTTAGCAGGATCATCCAGTTTAGGTTTGGACCATGTAATGAATGTCTTCCAGCGGAAGAATTTTGTTTTCTGAATTGAAGCAAGTCATTCATTGGTGACAATTCAATTGTTTTTTATGTTGCAGTAATTACTGGGCGCCCAATATAGCAATTCAAATATTTTGGGTACTCATGAATTATCACGCTATTCACGGGTAATTAGACCAGGTTTAGCTATGTAACCATCTGCTGCCAGTGTAAACAATTGAATAGCTCCCGTTGTGTCAGAGACTCACTTGCATTTTATCAGTGACTGTTTAATCTCCATGCCCTCAAATAAAAAATATAAGCATTAAAATGACCTGTGAGAGACCATCCACGATTTCTACTGAATCCCCTGCTAGACGACCATTTAAAAAAATAGTCAATAAAAGTGCCCAAAGACCCACAGGCAGAAAGACTAGGAGTACATTCTACAGGCTCACACTCTTCAGTCAATGTATAGAATATCAATAAAAACTTATATGACAGAAGTGTCCTGCATCGATCTAACCACCCATGAATTTGTCCAGTAAAGCCTCCGGGTTTGGGGGAGGGTCGGCTGCCAAACGGTCTGATCAGCAGTGACCGACTGCACAGCAGACACTGGAGGAGGGTGCAAGGATGCAGATGGATCGGGAAGTCCCTTTGTAATAGGCGACTAATGGAAAATTATCTTCTGACAGCCATCCAGTGGGCACTTCTGACATTGTTTGCGACCATGTAATGGAACACACAGCCTGGTGTAGTCGCAAACGATGAGACCACACCACCCAAGTGGTTAATATTGCAAACTCAGCTATATCAGATTTTTGTAATCAGCTTCCTGTCGTTCTACAGAGTGTGTGGGCCAACAGTGACGATGTGCATGCTGAAGCCTTGCCTTGAATGCGTGCATGCAAACGCATGGTGTTAGCACACACCATGTTTTATACTAGTGGAGAACCAAGTAACTAGAGCCCATGTACAAACTACATTCCCCAAAGACCTATCCCTGCTTGAACTTCCAGTGGGTGTTGTAAGTTCTCTCTAGACCTATATAACAAGTTATTTAGGAATAAATAGAAAAGGCAAAATATAAAAACGCCCAGATGACAGGAAAAAGACCCCAAGGGAGGAGGAGTCACTATATAGCTTCCATGGGCGTGTCATTTTACTATGGCTGCCATGCAGCCATAGTAATAGCTTAACTTGGGGTTCTATGAAATGTAAACAGTTTTGAAGAAACTAACTTTAGTTTGTTTGCTGCAGGTTTAGTATCCGGTAATTAGGGATGTGCAGGCTCGGATTTTCCCGCCAAGTTCAGATTTTTCCAACCAAAAATCAGTTCTCAGAAAGAGGCAAAATGTCATCTTTCATGGACAAACATCATTCCTGGACAAAAGTCCATGAAGATTAGGTTTGTCCTTGAAAGATGACGTCTTGCCTCTTTCTGAAACCCATTTTTTGCCGGGAAAATGCTAACTAATTCGAGCCTGCACATCCCTACCGATAATAGCTCCGAATAATTGACACTGTAAAGAAAAATGTATATGTACATCAGCAATGTACAAGATTCAAGCTTGCAATATGCTGCGACCAATGTACTTTGATGTACATACACCTTCTTATGCACTGGATGTGACACCTAGTTTTTAACTCTTTAGATGGCTATGCAAACTAGAGGTTCACCTAGTTACACTATACAAAAGTATCAATGTTATATTTAAAGTCCAACTACTTACCATTTTAGATCCACCGCTTTTCCTAAAATATTGCTCTGTTTGACTTCATTTATGTATGACTTAAATTGTGAGAGTGGGGGAACTTCAGGTGTTTTTTATATATATATATATATATATATATATATATATATATATATATATATATATATAAGCCATTTTCTGTGTTTTATATATGAAAATGTATGTTACTATGGGAATAAATGTGCTTCTCAAAAGTGCAACTGAAAACAAAGCATCCACTTTAAAGTATTTTATGAAATCGGTTTTCCAAAAGGTTTGCAGTTGAAGCAAAAAATATTTTTTGCACTATGTGCTGCCCTGTATAGCAATGAACATCCCAAAAACTGGGAACTCTCCAACCCTTTATTTCAATAATCTTGATCTTCACGTGAAATACAATGTTTTCTCTGCATCCCAAATCTAGTGGCAGAAGTGCACCTTCTCCAGACTTAATAAGAAACGACATTGCTCTACCATCATCTAGTGAAATATCTTCTCCCCTGCATCCATCTACTTAATCTGCAAGGGCAGGGTGGGCATCTGAATCCTGGACTGGTACAATTTTAGTGATCCAGCATCACCCGCTGCCGTGCTCTGCATGCACATGGCTGGCTGCAGAAAGCAGGCAGAGGATGCTCCATGGCCGCCCTATTCTATAGCACAATCAGAGTAGTCGGGCTGCATTCTCTGCTTTTCTCCCTTGCAGCCGCCAGTCACGTCCATGTCTAAAGCACGTGGCCGGTCGTGGCAGATTAAGATGGGAACATTTTGGCTGAGCTGCTGTGACTCCCTGAGGGGCCAGGAGGTGGGAGTGATGTCTTGTGAACATTGAATGGGGGGGGGGGGTGTTGTGAGGTAGAGAGTCAGGGGGAGTGCTGTGCAATGAACAGTGACAGGAGGGTGCTGTGAGGCAGAGGGGGAGGGGGAGGTGGAAGAGTGCCGTGAGGTGAAGAGTGAGAGAAGACGGAAAGAGTGCTGTGAGGTTGACCGTGAAGGGGGGGGGGTAAGTGCCGTGAAGCAGACAGTGAAAGGCGGGGAAGAAGAGTGCCATGAGCTGGAGTGAAGGGGGGGGGGGGGGGGTTGAGTTGTTAAATTACGATTTGATTTTTAATGATGAAAGGCAGGTGAGATCCTGGGTTTGGTTTTAAGTTGGAATTTTAAATTAATCTGCAGTTTGAGGTTTAAAGAGGAAAAGGAGGATGGTCTGAGTTTTATAACTACTACTAGGGTTTCACCTGAAGGAGCCAAGTGCTGTGAATCCGCAGAGCAATGTGGAACTATATACAGTGGCATGTGACAGGCAGCGTATGCAAAATCATGTCAACGGAGGTTATTGGGTCGGAGACCGTGCCTCCAGCTGGCTCCGGGTCCTAGTACCTAGAGTGTAAAGCAGAGGAGACCGCCCCGGATCACACTACTCTTCAACACCTTTGAGTAGCTCTAGGTATAGCACATTGTAGAATATCAGAGATATTAGCTTAAGCCAATCTTAACATCTGTATATTGTATTAAACATATATAGAAAGAAATAAACAATAATATATCAATTACTAGGATAGTATCTGTCCGACAGGGCTGGTAGATGTATTTGATTATATTTCTTAAATAATGAGTTTTCATATTCAAATGGGGTGACCCTCCTTGACCGATTACGAGCCTTTGAATTATGGTTTTGAAATCTGATTGAATGTTTTCAAACTATCCTGTAATGCAACTTTCTTACAAATAGTATTTAATCACTCCCAGGGTTTCAACATTTATTTTCTTTATTTTTTATTTTATTTTCCTGCTTGCTCTTTTATTGCTCAGATCTAATGTTTGGTTAGGTTATCTCATTTATTATTTTTAGTTATCTCCCAATTAATCCTGGGCTGGATACACAATATCCTTACGGCACATGGGGATAAATGCCCCCAAGTTTTCTGTGTTGAGCGGTGGAGAGTTAATTGTAATAGAGTAGACTGGGGCTCACACTCTTCAGTCAATGTATAGAATATCAATAAAAACTTATATGACAGAAGTGTCCTGCATCGATCTAACCACCCATGAATTTGTCCAGTAAAGCCTCCGGGTTTGGGGGAGGGTCGGCTGCCAAACGGTCTGATCAGCAGTGACCGACTGCACAGCAGACACTGGAGGAGGGTGCAAGGATGCAGATGGATCGGGAAGTCCCTTTGTAATAGGCGACTAATGGAAAATTATCTTCTGACAGCCACCCAGTGGGCACTTCTGACATTGTTTGCGGAGCGGTTTGATGTTAGATCCTGGGGTACAATTGCATTTCCCTTATGTTAGTGATGAGTTTATATCAGACAATATTTCCCGCTATTCTCCTGTTTTGAGGTGTGAGGGCCTGGATGGCACCTTCAGGTACATACCTACCTTTGTATTGCCTGGGGTTATAACTATTGAAATCTGGCTGGTTAGCTCTGTTTTGACTTACTGTTATCACAGAGTCGAATCCTTTGTTCAACCTGCTACATTTAGTATACTTTTTGTATTTATGTGTCTTTGTTTCTATGTGCTCTCTGTTAAGGACTCGGTTACTGTATATTGGCCATGTCTCCGCGATATTTTGGTTACTGTGGGTGTAAATAACAAAAAACTATAAATACATTATGGGGGGGTAGAGTCGGAGCCGACCGCTCTAAGAATATTCTGACCAACACTGGCATCTCTTGCACCAAATGTATGGAAGTGGAAACATTTTGTAAAAAAGTGTGCACCGATGATCAGGTAGTTGTTTTGCACAGCTACTCAACCTAGGCACCATGCCGTACAGCCCAAGTAGCCAAGTGGGCCCGAATTGAGGTCGGAACAGTCACATTTGAGGACAAATTATGCCTGCCGAGTGGCAGAAGTGACCCATGTAGCGATGGATCCTTTCGAGGCTGGCCAGCCTCTTTTTGGTGCATCAAACACCAACAGGGCCTCAAAGACGCAATACGGTCTAAGTAAATGCATAACACGTGTACGACATCCAACAGTTCTAAGGAAGAAGCTTCACTAGTCACTGAATCCTAGTGAAAAGCTGGAAGGACGATATCCTGTTTAATATGGAAAGCAGATACCACCTTCATAAGAAAAGAAAGGTTAGTGCGTAACACTACCCTATCCTCATGAAAAATGAGAAGAGGAGATTTACAAGAAAGAGCAGCTAACTCAGATACCCTTCTGGCCGAAGCAATGACCAAAAAGAAAAACAAACCTTCAAAGTAAGATATCACAATTTTACAGATTCCAAAAGCTCAAATGGTGCCTTTTGAAGTGCCTACAAAACTGAAATCAAGTCCCAAGGAGGAACCGGCAGGACATAAGGATGCTGTATGCGAAGAGCCCCCTACAAGAAGATCTGAACTTCAAGAATGGAGGCAAATTGCCTTTGAAACAGGAGCGATAGGGCCAACATTTGTCCTTTAAGAGAGGACAATCTAAGACCCTTAACCAACCCCTCTTGCAGAAAAGACAAGAGACGTGATTCTCGGAACCTTTCAGGTTTGAACTTGTGTTGTTCACACCAATAAATATACAGTGGGACAAAAAAGTATTTGGACAGCCACCAATTGTGCAAGTTGTTACACTTTAAAAGATGAGAGAGGTCTATAATTTCCATCATAGGTACACTTTAATTGTGAGAGACAGAATCAGAACAAAAAATTCCCGAAATCACATTGTATGAATTTTAAACAAATCATTTGTATATTCCTTCGTTAAAAAAATATTTGGACAATCAAAAAGTTTAACTCAATACTTTGTAAAAGTAACCTCGGTTGGCAATTACAGTTTCCTGTAGTTCTTGACCAGGTTTGCACACACTGCGGCAGGTATTTTGGTCCACTCTTCAATGCAGATCTTCTCTAGATGGGTCAGGTTTTGGGGCTGTTTCACCACAGATTCTGAAAACCCTTTATTGGATTCAAGACCCATACCATCAAGGCCAAGCACGGCAAATCGGAGTGATGGCATGGACCCTGAAGTAACAGATCTGGATGCAGGGGCAGGCAATACGGAGCATCTGCCAACATGGTCCGAAGAATTGTATACCAATGACGACATGGCCAGTCTGGAGCCACCAGAATGACCGGCAGTTCGACTGATCGAATCCGCTAATATACCTTTGGTAACATTACCAAAGGAGGAAAGATGTATCCCAGTATATATCCATATATTCAGAGATGCCCGAGAATTCCGGGACCGAGATCCGTACTTGGAAGCTTCTATTTGAAATGAGAAACTATTAGATCTATGTCTGGAGTTCCCCATCTGGCAACTATTTCTGCGAACACCTTCTGGTGTAATTCCCATTCCCCTGGATGCACACTGTGGCGACTTAAGAAATCCACCTCCCAGTTGTCCAGCCCTGGAATGTAAATTGCAGAAATAACCGGAACCCAATTTTCTACCCAATGAAGGATGTGAGAAACCTCCCTCATTGCCTGCCAGCTGTGTGTGCCACCCTGTTTATACAAACAACTACTATGGCATGGTCCAATTGGATTAGCACTGGTAGGTTCATTAGAAGGAATTGAGTCTGATCCAGTGCATATTAAATTGCCTTTAATTCCAATATATTGATGGAAAGAGAGGCTTCCTGGACAGACCAAAGACCCTGTAGGTGTCTGTCTAGAACCACCGGTCCCCAGCCTGTTAGGCTGGCTTCTGTGGTGACAATGATCCAATTACTGACAATTGGCAACCCCTATGCAGATTTGCATTCTCTAGACACCACCAGAGACTGCTGGGTCTGCAGAGATAATCTGAACATCTGCCTGTTAATCAAGGGTCTGGCTTCACCCATCAATGAAGCAATTGGTTTTGTAAAGGACGGGAATGAAATATAGCGAATGGAATGGCTTCGAATGAAGCCACCATTTTTCCCAGTATCTGCATAGCCCTGAGAACTGAGATAGGAAACATCTGTAAAATGGTTCTTATTCTGGATTGAAGACCCTGAATCTATCGTTTCAGAGGCGAATTCATTCCCTGCTCGTCTCCGCTTTTCGCCTATTTCATTTGCAAAACAGGCGAAAACGGAAGTTGGCGAATGCGGAACAGGCAAAAAGTACTGAAAGAATTGGGGAATCAGGCTGTACCCCAGAAAAACATACATTAACATGGGGAATCAATACAGATGTGTTCTAATAGCCCTAATAAGAATATATGGGGGACTTAAGTTGTGTAAATTGCTTGCTATTAACGTCTTTGTAAAAGTGGTGAAGAATGGCATTAAGCTGTATTTTTTGGTGAAAATAAGTATTCCTCTCATATTTGGGGTACTTGAAAATGGGTGCTAGCATGTTTTTATGTCTCTAAAGTGAACTTTTTAAAAACATGAAAAATCCACCTTCTGCATGCACCTGCAATCCCAAAAACACCTGACCCATACTTGGGGACCCCCAAGAAGTCTATTTCGCTACTTTTTATGTTTATCCCCCCACATTTTAAAATTTCACACCAAAAATTACATGTCTTTTTTGGGGTGTTCTTAGGTTTTTGTTCTTTTGCAGATTTGTCCTTTGGGGGGCTGTCCCAAGGGTTCTGAGTCATTTCCCTACGTTTGCACCCCAAAATAAAGATTTAGAATTTTTTTTCACCTGCTATTGATTGGAGAATCTTTTTTGGAGAATTGTTTCCGCTTAGGCGAAATTGTCCTGGAATTGATTTTGGCTCACTTTTTTTAGGCGACATTCGCAAAAAAAACAGGTGAAAACGGCTTTTCGTCTCTAATTGAATATGGCTCGTTGTTGCAATAGGGGTATTGAGGATGCCCTTAGCAACAATTCGCCCAGATAAACCAACACATTCATCCCCCCACTCCTGAGTAGGGAGATCATGTGTGCCATAACTTTTGTAAAGACTCTGGTAGCAGTGGCCAAACCGAATGGCAGAGCCTGAAATTGAAAATGCTGATGTCCCACTGCAAACCACAGATGATGTTGATGGTATTAATATGGAGGTAGGCATCCTTGACATCTATGAAGGGCAAAAAATACTCTACTTCCATGTAACAAATGACTGACCTTATTGACTCCATTTTGAATTTTTCTAAATGGAGATAAATATTTAACCCCCGAGGTTGGGAATGGGACGAAACGACCCATCTGGTTTGTCTACCAACTGGCCCAGGCCTTGCTGTAGTACCGGAACAATAACTCCGGAATTGCCTGTATGAGAGCAGCCCTTCTGCAACCATCCAGAGGTAGATAATCTTTTTGGAACTTAACCTTCCAAATCCAAAATGGAATCCCTGGTTACTAGTTGATTAAACCACATATCCGGATTGGACCCAAGTTTCCCAGAACCTTAGTAAGCAGCCTCCCACCAGAAGACGGGTCCAAGTCCTGTGACAGTCATGCGGATTGATCTGTTGGCTTAGCAGCAGGGCGACTGGTGACGGGGACAGTCCCTCTCAGAGGACCCCTAGACACACCCAGGAAGGCCTGAAAGTTTCCCCTGCCATGAGTCCGAAAGGAACGATACCTAGGGGATTTTGTTTTTGGTATAGTTACAGGAAGGTAAGGACTTTTTCCTCCTGTAACCTGAGACTTTTTTTTAAGTTAATTCTGTACCAAACAAAGAACCTCCTTCAAAAGGCAATGCTTCTAAAGCATGCTTGGATTCTAGGTCAGCCTTACATGTTTTGAGCCACAGCGAACGCCTGGCAGAAATGGCCAAAGCTGAAATATGAGACTGTACCTGAATAATATCAATTAACCACTTGCCTGGCACAGTCGTATCAGATACGACCAGTCAGAAATGGCCACTGGGCAGCTGCGGGAAGCTAATCTTCCCATAGCCGCCTATATCAGAGGGACCTCCTGGTCCCTTTGCATCACAGGATTCTCCTCCTGTGTGTCCCGATCACTGTGGCCAGCAGTGATCGGGCAGCGGACGTGACCCCCCCCCATCCCTGCGCGGCTGCCCTGCTGTGTCCCACGCCTGGGCAGCCGGCGGGATCCCCTCCCTTGTCCCCGCCAGCGTGGCATTGACTTCTAGAAGCAGCGGGCTGTTAGCCGCGGCTGCTGCTCTGTTTCCAGAGAGTGGGCGGCTAGCCCAACCCTTCCTTCACCGGCGCTGGCTGCCGGTGACATCCAACTACAAGAGCAGAAGCTGCGGCTCCTGTCAGCCACGGCTGCCGCTCTGTCCTCGGGCAGTGGGTGGCTAGCCCTCCCCTTCCTTAACCGGCGCTGGCTGCCGGTGACATCCAACTACAGGAGCAGCAGCTGCGGCCCTTGTCAGCCGCAGCTGCTGCTCTATGCCTAGGGAGCCAGTGGCTAGCCCACCCCTAACTTCAGCGGCGCTGGCTGCCCCTATCAAACCCACCAAAGCAGCAGCCGCAGCATCGTCGGCGGCTGCTGCTCTGTTCACGTCCCAGCCGGCAGCACCTCATGCTCTACTCTCCTCCCCCGGCCAGGCGATTACATAGTGCCCAGTCCCCAGCACCTCCCACTGCCTACAACTCCGCCCCTGTCCCGATCACTGCTGGACACAGTGATCGGGCATTGTACATGCCCCCCCCCACAAAAAAAAACACACACAATCTATATACATTATATATATGCGGAGATGTGTGAATATATATATATATATATCACACACACACACACATACATACAGTCAGGTGCATAAATATTGGGACATTGACAGAATTTTCATATTTTGGCCTCTATTCACCACCACAATGGCTTTGAAATGAAACAGACAAGATGTGCTTTAACTGCCTCCCACTTTTTAAGGGGCCAAAAGTAATGGGACTATCAACTCAAAAGCTATTTCATGGACAGGTGTGGGCTATTCCCTCGTTATTTCATTATCAATTAAGCAGGTAATAGGTCTGGAGTTGATTCTAGGTGTGACATTTGCATTTGGAATCAGTTGCTGTTGACTCTCAATATGAGATCCAAAGAGCTGTCACTATCAGTGAAGCAAGCCATCATTAGGCTTAAAAATTAAAACAGACCCATCAGAGAGATAGCAAAAACATTAGGTGTGGCCAAATCAACTGTTTGGAACATTCTAAAAAAGAAAGAACACACCGGAGAGCTCAGCAACACCAAAAGACCCGGAAGACCACGGAAATCAACTGTGGTGGATGACAGAAGAATTATTTCCCTGGTAAAGAAAAACCCCTTCACAACAGTTGGCCAAAACAAGAACACTCTCCAGGAGGTAGGTGTATGTGTGTCAAAGTCAACAATCAAGAGAAGACTTCACAAGAGTGAATATAGAGGGTTCACCACAAGATGTAAACCATTGGTGAGCCACAAAAAAGGAAGACCAGATTAGAGTTTGCCAAACAACATCTAAAAAAGCCATTACAGTTCTGGAACAACATCCTATGGACAGATGAGACAAAGATCAACTTGTACCAGAGTGATGGGAAGAGAAGAGTGTGGAAAAGGAAAGGAACTGCTCATGATCCATAACATACCACCTCATCAGTGAAGCATGGTGGTGGTGGTAGTGTCATGGCGTGGGCATGAATGGCTGCCAATGGAACTGGTTCCCTTGTATTTATTGATGATGTGACTGCTGACAAAAGCAGCAGAATGAATTCTGAAGTGTTTCGGGCAATATTATATGCTCATATTCAGTCAAATGCTTCAGAACTCATTGGACAGCGCTTCACAGTGCAGATGGACAATGACCCGAAGCACACTGCAAAAGCAACCAAAGAGTTTTTTAAGGCTAAAAAGTGGAATGTTATGCAATGGCCAAGTCAATCCCCTGACCTGAATCCGATTGAGCATGCATTTTACTTGATGAAGACAAAACTGAAGGGAAAATGCCCCAAGAACAAGCAGGAACTGAAGACA
Organism: Taudactylus pleione; assembly: GCA_031769625.1. Lineage (NCBI taxonomy): Eukaryota > Metazoa > Chordata > Amphibia > Anura > Myobatrachidae > Taudactylus > Taudactylus pleione. Next base: position 16,781,902 of record JAUIMM010000384.1, read on the forward strand.
TTTGCAGTAGAGGCCTGGCAGAGCATCACCAGGGATGAAACCCAGCGTCTGGTGATGTCTATGCGTTCCAGACTTCAGGCTGTAATTGCCTGCAAAGGATTTGCAACAAAGTATTAAAAAGTGAAAGTTAGATTTAGGATAGTTTAGTTTGTCCCATTACTTTTGACCCTTAAAAAGAGGGGGGCACATATAGAAACCATTGTAATTCCTACACCGTTCACCTGATTTGGATGTAGTTACCCTCAAATTAAATCTGAAAGTCTGCAGTTAAAGCACATCTTGTTTGTTTCATTTCAAAGCCATTGTGGTGGTGAATAGAGGCCAAAATATGAACATTCTGTCAATGTCCCAATATTTATGCACCTGACACATATATATATATATATACACATACATACATACATACACACACACCTATATATATATATATATATATATATATATATATATAATTAGGGATGTGCAGGCTCGGTTCCGTTCGGTTGTTATTACCGAATCTTATTGGGTATCAGCTGTCACGAGTTTTGGATAGCCAATAAGATTCGGTAAAAAAAAAACGAACGGAACAGAGCAGAATCGAGCCTGCACATCCCTAATATAGTGTGTGTGTGCAGCCCCCCAACCTTGGTTTCAAATAATCAATAGTTTTTATCGATGGTTGAACCCATCGGTCATCGATGGTACAGCTGTCAATGGCCATCACTACAGTATTCCATAAAAATGTTTATTTTTATGGTATATGGTGTTTGTTTTTTTAAAAAAAATGTGTTGGAATAGTCTTAAAAAGATGTTCTTGACCTAATTCAATCATTAAAAAAACTACAATTTCGGAGCGGTTTTTGGAAAAAGAATTTGTCAGTTAAGTGGTTAAAGCATCACCTATATAGGTTAGAGCTTCCAAAATCTGATCAGCTAATGAGCTAGCTTCAGATACATCCCCTGAGGAAAAAAAACAGTAATAATCTGGTTCATCCAGGGATTGATAACCTTTATCACCCATGCACTGGCCAGAATTGTGTGCAGCAAGACTCCTGACAAAGGGAATAAAGATTTAAATGCAGCCTCATTTTTCCTATACATAGGATCTTTAGGAGTTACAGACTGTTGTGGGAATAACAGTATTCCTAACCAATCTATCAATAAGAGCATCCACCGTGGGTGTAATTTCCCAAAGCTTTGTATCCTCTTCCAATAAAGTATAAGGACACAAATTTTTTCAGAATACGAAATTTAGAATCCGGTTTTAACCAGGCTTCTTTTAAGATTACCTCAAAATTTGAAAATTCTGGGAAAACAGATCAGTTTCTTTTTTTTGAACGTTATAAGAAACATGTACTGTAACTAGTCTCTGGAATAGCTGTTTCCTGCAGATGCAAAGTCTCCCTGACCGCATCCATAAACATAGAAACTCCTGAATCACAATGGGAGTCACCTTCCAAGTGTGAGGTGTCTTCCCAGTCATAATCCAATGCCCCTTCTTCCTGGGAAGAGGTTGCTGAAGCCTCTTCACCAGGAAAATCTACTGAGGAATGGCCTGAATGTCTTAGCGGCTGAGGCCCCTGCAGACGTTACTATTTTATTTAAGGACCTTGCCATCTGAGCGAGACATTGTTCCATATTCTGGGCCCATCTGGGCTCTACCAAAGGATCAAACAAAATAGGAGCTTGAGCACAGGGTATATTATTTGCCTGAGTGACGTAATTCTACCATAGACCTGGACCAATCCGGGAAATGAATCCCCCTGTAAACAACCAGCACAGAGCAACCCTGGGTCCACACTTTTTGGTAATTTCTTCTCACATTTTATACAAGTATAAACAGTGACTGATCCCTGTTTTTTAGAACCCTTGTCTGGCTTACCCATACTGAGAAAAAGACAAAGTCCAGTCTAACCAATACAGATAGCTACCTAAATTCATATGGAAAAAGTGTAGCACTGATTAAATAGCAAAAAAACATTGAGTAGTTAATTAAGACTCTTTTACGTGCCATGTTGTTTTGCCAGGTCCCTGCCTGTACCCCCTTCAGACAGAAGAGCAAATTACCGGGTTAAACATTTCAACCCAGTAATCTGCTGATTAACACGGGTATTTCTTCTGTCTGAAAGGGTCAACCCGGGTCTCAGACTCTGGAAAATTCCTGGGTCAAAGTCCCGGGATTTTCGACCCGGGTAGACCCTTTCAGACAGAAAAAGGACCCGGGTTGAAATGTTTGACCCAATAATTTGTTTTTCTGTCTGAAAGGAGAATAATTCACCCATGGATCTGTTTAAATGCAAAAAAAAAAAAAAAAACTCCTAGAAGTCCTTATTCTTTGCAAAAACCAAAGGCAAACAATTCTTAATATACCCCTGTATGTTACTGCCTAAATTCCTGAGAAAAAGTGCAGTAAAAAAGGTGCTTATGTATACATCACAAATACTATAAGCCTCAAAAATCAGCAGGTTAATACCCATTAGTACACAGCCATTCCTCTGAATCTGCTGTGAAACTCCTTCACACAGAACTCCAGCCACTCTCATCAGCTGCACTATTGCGAGGTTCTGAAGCCGCATGAGCTACTGCAACAGAAATACCTGGGGAAGGCGCGTCCGGGCACGTCTTCAGCATCCTGTTCATTTAGGACACCTGATGTAATCCTAGCCTCTGGCGTTCTCGGGAGACACGATACACAGTTCATTTACTAGCATCCGGAATGCCGGAATCCAGACACTGGAAGCCCGACTCTATACTAAAGTTAGGCGTCTAAATACAGATGCCTACCTTTAGCCAGACACAGAAATCCAGATGCCCCAGCCATCCATATGAAGGTAAGTGGGGACGGTTAGCCGCGGGGGGTGGGGGTTGGTTTTAGGCCGTTTAGACATCTAACATCGGGCAAACATGCTTGACAACCTGACGATAACGTCAGGTTCAGCATGATTGCAGATGATTAATGTGCCTACACTGAACGAGCAAATGTCTGCACGATTACAATGTCGTAATCGTGCAGTCTTCTGCCTGTCTTCTAGTGGATGGGCACCTTAAGTCCACTATAACTATAGGTGATTATTTTTGTAGTTAATCAAAAGTTTAATACAAATGCTTTCAGTTTTGAAACAATTTATTATTATCATCTTCTGAACCAAAGAAAACTACATAATTTTATAGTGGAAACTTCTAGAAATAACCTGCACTTTGTTTCATCTAGATCAGTCAAGTTAGAGCTAAGCAGTAACAAAAATAAAAAATAAAATCTTATTGACAACATCAATAAGATTTTGGGTCCGCGTTCACTTGAATAGGATAGCCTACATAGCAGTCTGAGCACAGGTCACACAGAGTCATGGTGTGAGTGGTGGGTGAAGGCGCTGATGTCACCAGTCTGTAGAGTGCTGCTAGTCATGTGGCCCACTCCCACGACAGGGCCTCTATGCAAAGCAATACAACTAGAACACCTCAAATAAAAAATGTTGGCAGAAGCCATTTCATCATGGGCGAAGCCGCGAACAACAGTTAGAGAATCCATAAAGCAATGCATAATACTTAGTGCTGTACATAGAGGGGGTCATAATACAAGCACATAACATACAATGACATGAAACAGAAAGAAATTATGATCCTTCCTACTAAGCTTACATGTGGAGGAAACACTTGATACGCACATAAAGGAAATTCATAATGTCGACACAACAATGATGTTGACATTATTTAAATGATGACAGGTAATGTGTCCAGCTTGTCAATGTCAACATTGTCAGAATGTTGACATAAGGGGCGGGAGTAAAATCCTCAAATGACACTCTCACAGTATTCAGTTTTGAGCCTAATGTAAGCCTGTGAATTAAAAGATTTAGCGCGACAGTCACTAGATTTAATGTGGCAATTAGTTTAAAGGCAAAACCAGGTGTGGTTTGCCTTTAAACTTCTTGCCACTTTAAAAGAAAACGAGTCAATTCCTGCAAATCTCTAACTACTTTAACATAGATTAAAAACACCATGTTTGGGTGACATAAAGCTATGTGGGATGCATAGTAAAGAAGGGATATTTCATAGATTGCAATTTCAATGCAAGTCCCAAAGAAACATTTAAAAGGGATATGTACAAAATAAAATGGGGAAAATTATTATTTTTTCTACATTACTTTGAAGTATTTTTAGATTAGCATTTAATTGGGGAAAAAAACATTGGTAAATTAATCTTTCTGGCATAATCCTTTAACTGTTAGTACAAACAGGCAGATTCAATTCTTTTGCGGGAGTTTCTCTTTCTGTGAGCAAGTTAATTACTTGCCACAACAGCCACCATTTCTTGCAATAATTCCCGAAAGAGCTAAGTGTCAGCTAAAATGCAGCTGTCAGGTAGCGGGTAGCCCTGAACACCTACTTAACGCGGATTGCAAGCAGAAATACACAATTAGTGAAGCCTCAGAGCTAGTCGAAAGAAGTGACTGAACATCACAGGGGCACTTTTTAAATTCCTAGTTAAGAATTGAATAGCCCCCTTACATTTAGGTGCACTGTATTAGACCAAATGATTTATTTTCCACAGATTAAATACTCATGGAAACACTTGAGAAAATCTGAACATCTGCTGCAACAACAAAATAAGACACGAATAGACAAAAAAACACATAATTGTATAGTTCTGGAACATAAACGTTACTCACCATCTCTAGCAGGCAAGCCCCTCTCCTTATCCTCACATTTGTTGCATTCACTGAAGTAGAGCAGTAGAAATATATCCAAAAAGACCCAAACCAATGAGGTGGCCAAGACCACCTTAAAATAGGCAAATTTTTTCATAGCAGAAGTACAAAATTGAAATAAAAATTAGAGCAAAAAAATCACACAAAAATAAAAAAAAACACGGATGTACCAGGAACACCGTTTCATTTGTCTTTTAAAACCTGCAAAGATAAAAGGAAAACAAAAATATTACATCAGGAAAGAGTTAAAATGCAAACAATGTCTGGCTGTTTTTACTCAGTCTTGTTTATTACCGGTTTATCCCCAATTCTAAAACCTAAAGAAATATGATGCCATTATATAAGCAAATGTTAATAAATTATTGGAAAAGAGTTTTGCTTTCCTGTTTGTTTTTACAAGACCAAGGAACTTCCTACTTCATTTCTGAGAGTCAACTTTCTTAAGATGCTTACATACCCAGCATAGTGGCACAGTGGTTTATCAATACAACCAGGGCCCTATCTGTGTAAAGGTATGTTCCCCATGCTCCAAAAACATACTAGTAGGATAAATAGAATCTGACAAATTTAACACTAGTGTGTAATATATGCCAGAGTTAAGGCCGCTGAAATGCGCCCTACCATTGTGGCATTTATAAAGACCCCCTGTTTAAACTATTAACCCAGCCGGATGGACGCAGAGGAGGGGGGGGGCTTCAGTTCCGGTGAAACAACAACTATCGAGTGTATAGATGTTGTGTACATGAAGAGATCATACACATACACACATATATACACACACACACACACACACACACACATATATATATATATATATAACATTTTTAGTGAGCCTTGTAATTACACTGTCTGAAACCATGGCACGCTGATTTAAGTAGGAGGAGTTTTCACCACCTGCAGGGACTGTGTGGACGAGATCCATCTGTCCCTGCGGTTTTTTACTCAAACAAGGATTTTCCTCATAACAAGCCAATTTCAGATGGCGTTATACAAGGTAAGGTTTTACTTAACATTTTTCTCCTTGCTGCATAGCAGAAAACATTGACCACTGTAAAGCGCAATGGCTTGTTCTCTACAAGGCGGTGTTGTAGGAGTCGCACATTAACGGATATAGGAAAGGGTTAACGGAGAAGATAATTTTGTTATCTTCTCAGTTAACCCTTTTCATACACAGCTGTGACACTTATATTATGCAGAAACTTTCGTTTACACCTAATTTTTAAGTGACTTTTTGCTTACGAAATATACAGTCAGGTACATAAATATTGGGACATTGACAGAATTTTCATATTTTGGCCTATATTCACCCCCACAATGGCTTTGAAATGAAACAAACAAGATGTGCTTTAACTGCAGACTTTCAGATTTAATTTGAGGGTAATTACATCCAAATCAGGTGAACGGTGTAGGAATTACAACGGTTTCTATATGTGCCCCCCACTTTTTAAGGGGCCAAAAGTAATGGGACAAACTAAACAATCCTAAATCTAACTTTCACTTTTTAATACTTTGTTGCAATTCCTTTGCAGGCAATTACAGCCTGAAGTCTGGAACGCATAGACATCAACAGACGCTGGGTTTCATCCCTGGTGATGCTCTGCCAGGCCTCTACTGCAAATGTCTTCAGTTCCTGCTTGTTCTTGGAGCATTTTCCCTTCAGCTTTGTCTTCATCAAGTGAAATGCATGCTCAATCGGATTCAGGTCAGGGGATTGACTTGGCCATTGCATAACATTCCACTTTTAAGCCTTAAAAACTCTTTGGTTGCTTTTGCAGTATGCTTCAGGTCATTGTCCATCTGCACTGTGAGGCGCCGTCCAATGGGTTCTGAAGCATTTGACTGAATATGAGCATATAATATTGCCTGAAACACTTCAGAATTCATTCTCCTGCTTTTGTCAGCAGTCACATCATCAATAAATACAAGGGAACCAGTTCCATTGGCAGCCATACATGCCCACGCCATGACACTACCACCACCATGCTTCACTGATGAGGTGGTATGTTTTGGATCATGAGCAGTTCCTTTCCTTTTCCACACTCTTCTCTTCCCATCACTCTAGTACAAGTTGATCTTTGTCTCATCTGTCCATAGGATGTTGTTCCAGAACTGTAATAGCTTTTTTAGATGTTGTTTGGCAAACTCTAATCTGGTCTTCCTGTTTTTGAGGCTCACCGATTGTTTACTAGTGTTCACTCTAGCTCCGGCGGCAGGCAGGGTGCCGGAGCTAGAGAGGGCAACTTTGTGCGCGGGTGCAAAGGGGGCGTGGCCATAAAAGGGGGCGTCTATAAGATGCGTCCCCTTTTTCATCATACTTGGGGGCATGCCCGGCACTTACGGACATGCCGGGCAGCCCCCAAACGCTGCAGACAGGGAGAACAGATGCCGGGCGCATGCGCCCGGCGTCTATTCTCTGGCGGTGACCGGGTCACCACACATTTCTCTACCCGCGGGACACTGCATCCCGCGGGTGAAGACTGCACCCGCAGCCTGTGAGGGCAGGGTGCTTTTTGCCCTCCTTCTGGAGGGCAGGGTGCTTTTTGCCCTCCAGAAGGAGGGCAGGGTGCCGCACCCTGCTAAAACAGGCTAGCGGGAACGCTATTTACATCTTGTGGTGAACCCTCTATATTCACTCTTGTGAAGTCTTCTCTTGATTGTTGACTTTGACACATATACACCTACCTACTGGAGAGTGTTCTTGATTTGACCAACTGTTGTGAAGGGGTTTTTCTTCACCAGGGAAATAATTCTTCTGTCATCCACCACAGTTGTTTTCCGTGGTCTTCCGGGTCTTTTGGTGTAGCTGAGCTCTCCGATGCGTTCTTTCTTTTTAAGAATGTTCCAAACAGTTGATTTGGCCACACCTAATGTTTTTGCTATCTCTCTGATGGGTTTGTTTTGATGTTTCAGCCTAATGATGGCTTGCTTCACTGACAGTGACAGCTCTTTGGATCTCATATTGAAAGTCGACAGCAACTGATTCCAAATGCAAATGTCTCACCTAGAATCAACTCCAGAACTATTACCTGCTTAATTGATAATGAAATAACGAGGGAATACCCCACACCTGTCCATGAAATAGCTTTTGATTTGATAGTCCCATTACTTTTGGCCCCTTAAAAAGTGGGAGGCACATATAGAAACCGTTGTAATTCCTACACCGTTCACCTGATTTGGATGTAATTACCCTCAAATTAAATCTTAAAGTCTGCAGTTAAAGCACATCTTGTTTGTTTCATTTCAAAGCCATTGTGGTGGTGAATAGAGGCCAAAATATGAACATTCTGTCAATGTCCCAATATTTATGCACCTGACTATACCTTTTTTTCAGAGAACAGAAGAGATTGTGGAAGAAAAGGAAAGAGAAAGTAATCTTTACTATGATAATCACAAAATAAACTGAGGAAGCAGATGAAGGTGTAGCTGTATTATAAATTTGTCCAATATTATAGGAAACTTAATTCTTATAACGTTACTACTGATAGAGGGGTATTCAATATGAAACGTTAACTTCACTGTTGAAGTTAACATTTCATATTGGAGTTTTCACCTGCATTAAAGTATCGGGCGCACTCCCACTTATCCCGTATTCAATATAAAATTAACGAAAACGGGAAACTCCGAAGTTGGATTTGCGTAAAGTTACAAATTTTTCCTTAAAAAAATTGTAAGACCCCCCTAAAGTTGTAAAAACATGGGGGATCACTATGGGTACCGCCGTTTTAGCCTTTAATTGAAAGTCAGGGATTTAAATAGCCGCAGCAGGTGTTTTTTTTCCCCGACATTGAAGAAGTGATGCAGAAGAGCACTTAGGTGATTTTTTTCGTTTTTTTAAGTGGTCCCATCAAATTTGGGGTACATGAAAATGGGTACTAGCATATTTTTATGTCCCTAAAGTAAGTTTTTAAAAATTCTGCATTTGTGCACCTGCCGCTATCATTCTATTCTTCAAAACACCTGCCGCATACTTGCAGAATAGCCCTGAACCTATTTCCCTATTGTTAAACAATTTTTTCCCATTTTTTTTTTTTACCCCAATTTTTAAATTAATTTTTTGGGGTGTCCCTATTTTTTTTTTAAAACTTTTTTTGACACAGTTCTTTTTTAAATGTCATTCCCAGGGGTGCAGGCTATTTTTTTTTTTTTTTTAAGCCTGCACCCCTAAACCTCAATTCTGCACTTTTTTTCAACACCTATTCAATGGTGAAAAGTTATCCCCGTTTTTTATCAAAGACTTTTCAAAACTTCAATAAGTCTTTGAAATTGAATATGGTGTAAAAGTAAAACCTGCGATAATGACGTCATACCTCCGATATTAACGCAAAAACGATGTTTTCGCTTCCATATTGAATACCCCTGTAAGAGTGTTATGCATTTTATGGCTCTTTCCAAAATAAAAATGGGTATTGACATGTTTCAGATTAACTTTTCTAATGTTGTTGTTTATTTTTATAGCACCGATCATATTACGTAGTACTGTAGACACTAAGGCATTGATTCAATTAGATACAACTTACTTGCGTCCGTAAGTGCAGCTATAAGCCGCACTATGGTATTGCTGGACAAACATAGGGCTGTGTACACAAATCAACAAGTCCGGGGCATTATCGGGCCGCGAGTTGCAGGGCCTATGGCAGCCATTCCAAGACCTTACAATGGCAACTCATCCACCCTCATTTCTAATTGAATTGATATCAGTCGTTCACATCACTCCCAACAGAGCTTTAAAAGTCCCTAACACACTTTTAAGTTAGAACTCAAAACAAACAAGCATGTTTTTGGAGTGTACAAAGAGACTGGATTACCTGGAAGAAACCAAGGCAAACACGGGGAGATCATACAAACTATCCACAGACAGGGCCTTGGTCAGAATCGAGTCTTCGACCCCAGCACTGTGAGCTGCAAGGCAACAAAGCTAACCAATGTTTAATACTTGACCAAGTAAGACTCCTTTTTAATATCTACGGGTAAGAGTTCGTTTTAGGTTAGGGTAACAACTATGGCATTTTCCACAAAGTAAATATATCTGTACAACAGTCTCTATGGGGGCAATTCAATTCAGCGGGAATTGAATAGCGCTGTGTGGTCATAGAATTCCAGTTATCGCGCCTTAACAAGGGTGTTAAGGCACGGTAACCGGTATTCTCTGACCAAAGTGCCGGTCACGCGGCTGTTAGCGCCGCGCTATGCTGAAAAACAGCCGCGCACCCGGCACTTTGGTCGGATTTCTCTTCGCATCCCCAGGGGGGTGCGAGTAGAAATCCTTAGCGCGCCCAAACAGCGCGGTGTATTGAATAGCTTCGGGAGTCCCTCCCGTCGTTATTCAATAGCGCATTGAATTGAATTCCCCCTATGCAGGGTAACGAAGTAAAAATAAATACAACTTTTAACAGTGTTGTAGTGACTACTCCAGGCTGAGGGATGCGTGATGCAGGTAGAGAGATATTTCACCACACTTTGGGGCTGATTCTAAGTCAGACGCAGCAGCGTCCATGACTGCATCTTTTGGCAGTCACATGTCTGCAACTTTATGCTAATGCCACTACAAAGCCCCTCCCTGGTGTACAACCGTGCATATAAATGTGTAAGGCCTGAGACCATTATTGTGGTCTAACTAGTTAAGGAATGTCGACAGGGCCTGAACGTCGACATGGATGTTAGGTTGACAGCAAATATGTCGACATGGTTAAAATGTCACCATGTTCAAAAAGCCGACATGTAATACCGCATACACACTAGATTTGTGTATGCGGCGATATCGTCTGAGGCAGGACCCGGCGGGGGTGCCAACATTGGTAAGTGTATACACACCAATGTTAGCCACGACTAACAACGGCGGGGGGGCGGGGCCATGCTGCAATCAGCAGAGTGGCATTGTTAACGATATCCCCAGACTGAACTACATATTCAGCCGACTGGGGATATTGTTAACGAACCGCAGAAGCACGCATCGTTGATCATTCAGTGCATACACACTGGACAATACGAACGATATCGTTAATAAAAATAGTCTAGTGTGTATGACCCATTAGAATGATGACAGTTTTTAGCTTATATTAGTCTAATCTTAAAAAAAAAAAAAAAAAAAAAAATAATAAGATTCTGGTGTCAGCATGTTAAATGTTAACATTCTGAACATGTTTGCATTTTTGCTATGTTGACATATTTGTTTTTGACTTAAAGTATGTGTCGACACTCTGCATGTTGACTAGCTGACCGGATACCTACTGAGACCTATACTTTCACCATCTATAGACGCTGTAATACTGCATCTTTAGACACCACCATCGGAACTTTCACCTGAACCATGGTAGGTGCAGCTTTTCCATCGGAGCATGGCTTCCAACGTGAATGATTAAACGCCTGTGTATGCAAACACTTCAGCAACATGCCTGTGACACGCCCATAAGGTGGACCATTTCTGCACATTTGAATAGCCACCAAATTTCCAATAGAGTGCTTCTCAATCACAACAGTGCCTTTGTGTGTACATTCTGTGCAACGGGTTTTTAGGGGTTTTTTGCGCACTCACAGTAGCAGGAAATCGCTCAACTCTGTGAAAATCGGCATCAGGCCCTTATATTTTAACAATGCTGCAGTTGAAAGATTGGATTATAAAGGAGAGAATCAGTTAGACTTTTTGTTGTGCAAAAAATTTAATTTTAATATGAATCCAAAAACAAAGCCTTTTGAACGCTGGGTACACACTAGACAATATATCATTCATACAGCTGACGAACGATAGATCGTACCACCCATCGGCTGATGTGTACACACGATATATCTGTGAACCACGTTGTTCACAGATATATTCTGGCGGCCATGCAGCATAGCAGATGCAATATAACCAAAAGATATATTGTACACATCTACCTGTGTGAACGGGCGACCGACCGTCCCATATACTGGCCACAGGAACCAGCAAAAGTGACATCGCAACTGGTTCCTGCGGGTAGACATATCGGTCGGCTGATAGGAAAGTGTATAGGCACAACTGCAGTTACTAAAATCGGTTGTTTGGCCAATCCGTTGACCAGGTAACCTGTACCACACTATTTCTAATACAAATATCAGCAACTTTCATGTATACATGAAGAAATAATAAAAACATTATAGCAGCAATGGATACAGTACTCCAATCCTAAACTCTACATAGAATAGGACTTAGAAAACACACACAAGACCGACACATACTGCTATTAAACAATCAGTAAGAGTTACTTAATATCAATGACCTCAAGTTACATTTCCTTGTTTAAAGGGGGGAATTGAATTGTTTTTTGGGTGGCGATAATTAATGGGTGCCCAACTGAGCAATTCAATTGTATATGGGTGAACATTATTTATAACGCCTGTCACGCCCAAAAGAACAGCCATAGCCGTGTAAAGCGGTTAAACCCGTCTAAAGTCTGGTTAGGGCGCTCAAACCACAGAGTTTTCGCACATTTCTGCTCGCCACCGAACAGAGCAACAATTTAATTGCTCCATCGGGTGCCCACTAGTAACAGCCTCCAGGAAAAACAATTGAATCGCCCCCCACTAATTCCAGCATACGCAGCTGAAAGTATGCACACCTCACAACAGGGGCATTCAATGTGCGGCCCTTCAGCTGTTGTGGAACTACATATCCCAATCACAGTTTAGCATGTCCTAATAGCAAACATCCATGTTGTACAGGTTTACATTTACCTGACATCTATTTGTAGCAGACAAGCCATGTTCAATTCATATGTCAACTCCTTGTGACATATGACAGTCAGTCAATCTATAGCTCTGTAACCTGACTATATGGGCAAACTGCACAATCCAGCTAATAACTACTGTGAGCAAATAAGTCTGGGTTAGCCGACCATTTTAGCATTCACTGTTCTGAAACCACATGTGCAAACCTCTGTTTTAACTATCTACATACAAAAAGAATTTGGATCTAGATAGGAAGTAGTTACATGAGCTTTATGTTGCTGTAGTATGACCCTGGGGGTAGGGACACAAACAATATTGAAACTTCCTGTCTTTAAATTTGTGTTGACCCCACACAAGTGAAATCCATACATCTCATAGCTTTACTAAGCTGTAGTTTCTTCAAAATATTTCACAGAATATTAGCAATGAGTTCACAAATATAAATCCTGACAAATATATATAAATACATACACACACAGTATATAGCACAATCATGCCTGCACTATATAATCAAGGTTCTTAAATGTCCCTACATAAACAATCAGGGAGAGTTTCTAAAGATAAGTAAACCGATAGATAATAGGCAGATAGATAATAGACAGATGATAGATAGATATTAGACAGCAATGACATTCATTTGGGGAAGAAAATCATGAAAATATGGAAGTAACAATTTAAAAAGGAGAAAATTAAACTAGAAACAATTCAAAACTTTCATTATCCAGATT